>PDLN01000008.1:434164-869502 GCA_003369635.1 Coleophoma crateriformis
GGTATCCTTTGCCTCGATCTCGGCTCCTTTTTCGAGTAGTAGCTTGACGACAGCCTCGTAGCCCTCGCTAGCAGCGTACGACAGCGCCGTCCGACCGTAGGTAATCTTTGCCTCGATCTCAGCTCCCTTCTCGAGCAGTAGCTTGACGACGGCCTCGTGGCCCTCGCTAGCAGCGTACGACAGCGCCGTCCGACCGTAGGTATCCTTTGCCTCGATCTCAGCTCCCTTTTCAAGCAGTAGCTGTATAACAATCTTTTCCCCGAAGTATCCTAATAAATGCAGTCCTGTCATCCTCTTTGGAATTTCCTGACTATAACCCCTATGTGATGTGTAGCGTTTAGTAGCTAGTAACCCTTGGCTTGATGCATCAATATTATCTTGACTTTTGAGAAAATTCAAAATACAATTGATCAATGCTTGATTCAGGTTCGGAGCCTTGCGAGCATGGTGTCCCCAATTCCGTGCAGCGTAGTCGAAAAATTGATTTGACCGCAATCGCTTCTCAAATGCATCATCTGTTTGACAAGATCCATGCTCAAAAATATCGAATGAGAGGTAAGCAATACAAGTTTCTGTGATATTGATCTCTGCGTTCGGAAACCAATGATCTTGCGTGTGCTCGAAATATTCCTGTGTCGTGTAATGGACTAAACGGACAATACTACTTTCTTCGTCAACGGTAACTAACCCAGCACATACCGAGATAAGTCTTTCAATTCGCTCGAAATTATCTTCATGAAGCTTAGAGTCACCAACCTCTATAGCAAGAGCATGGAGAAGCTCTACCGTAGTCAAAGGCCTCTTAGCGCAGGTGATCCACGATAGAACCTTTTGGGCAAGCCGTCGAAAACCTAGCTTTTGCGCATTAATCCTTTCCATGGCATCGCTATACGCTTTGTCTAACACTTCGCGCTTTTGGTCCTCACTTGATCCCGGAATTTGCTTCCGGAACTGTATCAAGGCGGTCCTCACAGCCCTTGGTGTTGTCTTGTCGTCAAGCGAGCTGAGATAGATTTGTGCCAAGAGAAACCTGCAAGCTAAGGTTAGTAATGGAGCTGCTTCTTTTCTCATCTACTGCCGAGCAACATACATTCCGTCAACAGCGTCTGATATTCTGGTCTTGATCTCATCTTGCAGCTTCTGGTCCCATTCATCAAATGTCGACAAGTCTGCCATGTGTGCATCCAAATACCTCTCGATGTCTCCCTTACTTGCACGAATCTCTAGCCATAAGCCCCCATCAAATATTCTCGTGATATCCGGTATAAATCTTGAAGTTGTGAAGAAATTCACCTCACAATCAGTCTGGAGGCTAGAAATCTCCGACAGTAATGATTTCCGGCAGCCTTGCTGACACTCATCGAGTGCATCAATGACAATAAAAGCCCTCGAATATAGAGAAGTGACGGACTTGATGGCTTTTGAAACTTCGTCCAGTGACGGCGATGTCCGTTCGGATTCATGTCGCTTATGGAGATCTTTCACGATACCCGGCAGAAAAGTTTGGCCCTCAGATAGTTGTCTGAGTAGACTTGATAGTAAGTCTTTTGTATTCTGTTTATCTTGGCGCCGAAAGTTGCAATAAAGGTATGCAATCCCTATACTCCTGTCATCAACAAAGCGACTTTTGAGTTCTTCCACTACAATTGAAGTAAGTATTGTCTTGCCTGCCCCAGGAATCCCAGGACAGAACAGTGTCTTCTTGGGGGTTTGTAGCCATGTCTGGAACTCGACTGAGTCTAGAAGCCACTGGCCGGTTCCATCCTGCTGTCGACTAACGAAGTCACTCTGCTGAGCAGCATAGTCAATCGGTGTGATCCAGTTTAGGATATCCTGTAAATCTCGATTCTCCTGCCACCGATTAGACTGGTCAACGCCACATTTGATGGCCGACAATGTTTTCGTGTCTGCATAGTGCCACTCCTGCTGTTCTTTTCTCGCCTCTCCAACTTCCTTATACGTGGTTACTCCTAGTACAACTGCATCGACCGAGAGCATGCTGTTTAGCGTTTGACATCGCCGGCAAAGGTTTTCGATTGACTCCCGAGTTCCTTTGGCAAGGTATGCCCCTTTGATTTTATCCCAGCCCAGCCTGTGACCCTGGTCTCTCTTCCTTAGCTCGTTCAGTAGAGATTGTAAGTCTCTCCGACACCTATCTAGCATACGGTTTGTATTCGTTGTCGGTGGAGCATTAGGTCCTAGCTCCGAGAGCAGTAGCGACGGTCGACTCGAAAACGCAGCTTCAAAATCGCGATTAACAAGGATGTTCGTATGTGTTTCAGATAGCACAGTCTTCAGAGTTCCGAGCTCAGCCATAAATGCTTTGATAGAATCCGGTGCATCTTTCCAGTCCATCCCAAATTGAACTATCACCTGTGAAACCTGGATGGCTAAACTGACGACGCCGACGATACCGGCTCCAATTCCAAAAGCTTCTGCCATGGCAACGAACCGGCTTAACCTGTCGATCTGTCGGCAGACTAGCGCTACCGGTCTCTTCTTGTGGGTGGCTGAAAACCCACTGGATCTTGTTGATAGGTCCGAATATGGTGAAAAAGGTGATCAAATATCCGCATCAAATAATGCCCTTCACTGTGTTGTTAGATGGCAGATTAAAGAATAGAAGGCTGTCAACGACGTTGGTGGGCTATGCTTTGTCGTCGGCGATCAGCCTCACCAGGCTGGTTTTACACCATGCCAGGCGCAATTGCAGGCAGAATTCCCAGGCAGAATTTTACAGGCCATAGTGTACTCTGGGCTCCTGATTGGTGAGCTAGGTTGAGGCCCACGGCCTGAGTGCATGCATAGCAACGTTTCGTGGCCAAATTCACTCCCTTGGTTGGAGCCAGGACATATCGACAAGGGTGGAGAGGGAGCTGTTTAAGGTAGGAAGCACTAATCGAGGCAGGTGGCGCTTAGATAGCCTTGTCTAACGACCAAGGGTTTCGCTGGTCGCGATGGTATCCCAGGCTACTCTCTGCACCATACAGTGGTTTGGCACCCATCACATGATCGTTCCGCATCTCACGGCCTGGCAAGGTGCATGTTGCTGCAGCTGGTACATATGGTCCCAACAGCCAAAGGAGACAAGTCAGACGCCTGTTACCATGCCACGCAATTTCGATATTTGTGAATATCTATTCAATCTTATGAGTCTCAAGGCTTTACTTTTGGCTACTCTTACAGTAAGTGCAGTGGGGGCCTATGTAGTTGTCCCAGATGATCGAGCAAGCTAGTCAAGCGGCATAATGTGCCTCGCAGCAATAAATGCAGTCCTCCAACAGTAGCAGACGGACGTCTCCCCTTTCGCCTCATTCTCGTTCACTCCGTACCATACAAAACGGACATTTGTCTGCTCACTAGGCCATGCTATCCTTTCCTGATTGAGTTTCCCAAACGTCTCTTAATCTTTTTACCAGCGGCCTGTAATAAGGCATTTGGAAGCTCCAACGATTTACAATGTACATTCGATGGCTCCAGGGGAGGATCCAAAGAAGTCTTCAGGAGCGACCGAAACAAACAGAGAAACGAAGAGGAGTTTCCCAAGACGGGCTTGTTACGAATAACCTTATACCTGGATAGGCGGTTGTAAAGGACCTAATTAATAAACATAGATTTGTGAAAATTTTCCTTGATATCATGGCGAAGGGCATCTCTTTTCAACTTCCCAAACCTTGACAATATTCTTTAATTGGTCAGGAAACTCTTTTCCCCTATCTAATCTTGATCGCAAACACTCAGAGCATTCCTCCAAGCGCCTGTACACGTAGTACGACATTTGTCAAATATCTGGTGTGGAGAAGGCAGGCCGGAGTTGAACAGTACTCAGTCTATCAAATTGCTGAACGGTTGCCTTATTGAAGGCTAGACTTGTTCCCAAGCTTTGTCAAATACAAAGCTTAATCTTCTGGACGCAAAGCGACCATGATCCGTATCGGACACAAAAATGTATAGTTACACTTCCATGTGGGCTTTTGAAAATCTCTACAGAATCAGGAGCTACAAGCATAGTACCGCTGAATTGTAAAACATTCTAAGCTGCAAATGGTATCGAACAATGCACCTATATCTAACCGCGCACAACCCCAAAAGCAATATGTCCACGAAAAGATGAAGGGCTATCTTCGCACGTTTGAACCGAATCCCTCCGAGATATCAACCTCTTCCGTGTGCGAAACGGGTGGGTATAACTCCACTTCTTTAATTGGACCCCTCTCCAGATCTATACGATGCGTGGTGTATTTCGGGTCGACTTTTGGCACGCTTTCCATGCCTGTGACGACACTCTCGCGACGCATAGCAAGCTCATCGGCAGAGACACGGTGGCTGTATCTCTTCGAGCCAATGGTGAGCTGGCTGGAGTCTTTGGGGTTGGAAGTGGTCATTGCAATGCGCGGTCGCCAGGGGTGGAAGTTGATGCGTCGAACTAAGGGGGCAAGCGTCGGGAGGCAGGCACTTATTATGCCGGCAGAGGATTCAACGATGCACCATGTGCATGCAACTATGGCCGTCCCTGAGTACAGTTAGTGGGTTGGATTGAGTTTATGTAATTGCATTAGAGGCTTACAGGGCAGGTCGTCTGGATTGATCCGGAGAATAGTTATGAAACGGTATATACTTGTGAATATTACACTGTTGAGCTTGTCAATCCCAGTTCTTTCTATTGTCACTTGGAAGACTTACCAACTTCCCAGCAGAAAGATGAAAGACACTTGCAGCCTTTGTCCGAAAGAGATCCTCAGCTGCCAGATTTGGCTGATGGGTACAATCAAAATAGCGGCATCGATCAAGGTACTTGGTATGGCGTAGACAATAAAGCCGATTTTGATATTGAGGCAGTGACCAGTGACAGACGGATCCCAAAATCTGGAGATAGGTCGACATTGCAGCAAGTACAAGAGTACCATGGGGATCATCCAGATCCCTGTGAAGCATGCTATTGTCCAAGAAGCTTTTCGCATTTGTGGGAGTGGAAAAAGTCGAAGATATAGTAGTAGGACTGAAATCTTCGTAAACAGGCCAGTGACTAGATAGATTCCCTCGAACGCGAACAGTTTCTAAGAATATTATTATTGCCGTTTTTTGGAGCCCATATTCTCGATCATACCACTGAAATCTTTTTGAGTACTTCTTTGGACAATGCAGAAGCATGTAGTCCAAGGCCGTAATGCATCACTGTGACGGAGTTAGTCGTATATATTTGGTACAATGAAGCGGAAGCATACTTAACATAGAAGTAGCCAGGTTACCGAACAATAAGAGCTGCAAGAATGAGTGAAACTGTCCATCTAAAGGGCCCAAACACTTACCAAAGCCGCCGTAATTACATAGTCGTCAGCCCCAATCTGAGATCCTTGTCGCCATCTCGCCAGATATCGTAACACAACAAATAATGCGGCAACACCGACGACAGCAATATTTGTGATCCGGAAGGCCACCAGCCTATTATCCAGCGCATATGCGTCTTCGACAAGTCGTTCGAGGAGCATGGCTGCTGGTGCAGCGTATCCAAATCAAAAGTCCAGGAGTATAAGCACGACAGGATGTGGGAGCCAGTGAACCCTTTGAATACTCCGCCCCAGCTACTGTACGTATGCGAAGACCTAGTTCCTGGTTCCATATTGGACAGTCCAGGCTCAAGCTCGAGCTCAAGCTCAAGCTCAAACACCCATGATTTCCCATTGGCTGAGAAAACGTAGGAGATAACGAAAGCTGTCATGCTGCCGCTGCCTTTCAACGCATGCGGGTAGACGATCGTCCTGGTCTGTGCGAGAGTTCAGCTACCGATCTACCTAGGTGGATGAACCCGCCCCTAGTTATCAATACATTCGCATGCGTTGAAAACATCGATTTAATGAGAAACTGTCGCATCTTCCACCCACTCTATGATGCTTTGATTAATGATATGTAAAAGCTCCAAACAGATCTGAAGAAGCCTGGTAGCAAGTACGTTCAAAAGTTAAGCGACGAAAGGATGTTCCGTGGAGTAAATCAATTGAAGGTCATTATATGAACGAGGAACTGCAGCTTGAAAAGTTGTCAAGGTCTTGGCATAATGAAGCGGATCTTGTCGAGAAACGATTGCAGTATTCGATATTCACCGCTAACTGCCAACCGTTTGGATAGAAAGCTGCTGGGCTGCTGACGTTGTTCTGTTCAGGAGGAAGGGAGACTGACGTAGTTATTGCTGCTTGTGGCCAGTAAGTCAAAGTAGCCCCTAAACAAAGTTTAACGTCAAGGGATGCGGCTGGGCTGGAGCTTGGGACACACCCGCAGCTTAGCGAGGCAATGAGCTGGATGGATACCCTGTTGTCCCAAACTCATTTCACCCTTCCGCTTCATCGGGATAGATGACTGCTACGTGGGAGATGGACCAACTGTTCACTTACTAAGGAAAATGGGGTGGCTGGGGGGTTGAAATCAAGCTCATTATGCACGACTCGAATGAAAGCAGGTACGACCTAGCCCTTCAAAGATACTCAATATGTATTCAACTTAAATGAAATCAGTCCCATATCCTGTCATCATCAGCAGAACGGGAATAGAGTCCATAAAGCTGGCCTATCCAAATCTGGGAAAATCGACATCACTTTCTCCCTTTCATCAACCGAGAGAGTTCTCATACGTCATCGTGATCGGTTGAAGAAGACAACTCCTTCCACTCCTCAATGTCCTTCCTCCAGTCCTCCACAACACCACTACACAACTGGACAGCGTCCTTTCCAAGCAACAGTCTGCTAGGAAGTTCCTTTCCAGCACATCTTCCAGTACCAGTCAGAGCCTCCACAATAAGCTGAGCTCCCTTCTTGGCATCGCCAGGTTGCTTTTGATCAACAGCGTCAAGCATAGCCCGCAAGGGGTCCATGACAGGTTTCAGATCATCGATCACTTTTGCAGCAGTTGTTCTAGCACCACCAGGAGTAAGGAAATTCGTGCGAAAGTATCCAGGTTCGATGATGGTGACCTTGATATTGAGATGGTTGACCTCCTTTCGGAGAGTGTCTGAAATCGCAACAAGAGCAAATTTAGATGCACAGTAATGCCCGGCACCAACGATTCCAGTCCAACCTGCAATGGACCCCATATTTGCGATAACACCTGATCTCTGGGCTCGCATGTAAGGCAAGAAAGCCTGCGTGACAGCAATATGAGCAAAAAGGTTGGTTTCGACCTGTGCTCTGACTTCATCCATCGTCGCTTCCTCAATGGCTGCTTCAAGCATGTAGCCGGCGTTGTTGAGCAGAATGTCGATCTTTCCATAGATTTTGACTGCTTCGGCTGCGAACTGGTTCAAGACATCGCTCGGAGCACTGATATTGACTGCTAGTGTTGTCGCACCCAGGTTTTTCAATTCGGTCAATTTTGAAGCATCTCGTGAAGTTGCAATCACTTGGTCTCCATGTGCCAATGCTGCCTTCGCAACCTCGAGGCCGAACCCGGAAGAACAGCCCGTTATAAGCCACACCCCCATTCTAATAGATTTTGGATAATGGAGTTGTAATGGAATAGGTAAAAAAGTTGACTAGCTTATAGGTAAGATCGTTCAACTTTGAAAGAGTTTCAAGGTGGTAATACTATGATTGTGAATGTTTGTCGATGAATGCGTGACTATTATGAGTGATGGAAACCGGCTTTATATGGAGATTACAGCGCCCGAACAACGGATTTAATGCGAAGCGGAGTCCGTCGGCATGTCGAAATCGAAGTCTACATGGTGCAGAGTCCTGTTAAGTCCTAATTCTTACACCCCCACATCTGATTCTCGTTTGTATTGGTTTGAACTCGTAAGACTGAGTCGCGATATCGCCGAAATATCGGACTTAGCGTCCTTGGCCACATCGCAATCTGCGATAGTATATGGGATTACACCCAAAGGGCCTGAATTGATACCACTAGGTTCATTGCTATAAATTGGCTTTCTGATAAGCCAAAATGATAGTTGTTTGCATATGTATCAGGCAGTGAAAGGAGAAGGTAGTCTAGTTACGAACCAAATTTGCACGGCAAATAGAAGCAAGTCGATACCCACGTGTCTCTTACATCTGACATAATATACTCCACTAATAAGCACTAGGACTTAAATCATGAATAATTTCTACTATAGATATAATCTCTATTGTCGGCCAACTCTCGTTAGCAAATGCACTGATGGCCTATCTTTAAATCTAAAAGGGACAGGCCTTTAGGTATCAGCAGCACGGAAATAGCCCACATGTAATGGAAATGTCTTTCTGTTTGTATATGAGCAATCCTGCCACTACCTCAGTATCTAAGTATCTAAGTTACGATTGACAAAGAACTTTTCAAATAAATAATTCCAATGTTGAAAGTTTTCAAGGTACAGAATTAAAGTTGAAATGCACTTGATTGGACATTTACATAGAAGCTCTACCGCTTATAGGCTTGGAGCCTGGAGTGCTAAATAAAGCTACGTCACATGACATTTGATTCTTTCAACATGTTAAGTATAATGAAAGAAGGTTGTACTATGGGCAAAGAGTTTGATATATTAGAAGGGAAGACAAATCAGGTCTCATGAAGTTCGATGTGAGTCTTAAGAACGAAACGAGCGCGGGACACTGTTAGAGCGACAATATCTGCACAGCTGGAGTATTTAGACAGATACTTTTTTCTTAATGACAGTATCGTGGATAGTGACCATCTTGTCTAATTATAATAAATTCACTTACAAGTGTTTAGCTGCTAGTAATTGTCGCACCGGGTATTGATGTCGGTTGGTGCTCATGCCTACCGTAGCCTTGGAGGAAGCTCTACGCGGCTCGGATAAAATAGCGTTCCGACGCATCCAATTGACCACATTCACACTCGTAACAAGGACGAGACCTAGCTTTCTTCCCCAGTACAACAAGACCACCCACAACCTACACCATGGCGCCTAACATGTCTCTGTTCTCAGTCAATGCTGTGATTATTCTCAGCACCGAAGATGGCTCTCGAGTCTTCGCAAAGTACTATAATGCCCCCCACCACACCGCAGGAGCTGCACATAGCCCAAGTAAGTTGTCTACAACGCGCATTGCGGTCTTCTTTTCGCAGGCCACCTTGCTTCGTACACTTTGTGTCCGGTTCCATTTGCGCATTCTCTCAATCGCACGTTGCATCAAATTCAAGACATAACACTAACCACTTCTAGCAACACCAAATCCATACGGCGACAAGAAGTCCCAACTAGCATTCGAGAAGGGCCTCCTCGAGAAGACTGCCAAGCAAACGGCTGATATCATTCTTTACGACAACCGGATTGTTCTATACAAGTCAGAATCAGATATCATGATGTATGTGGTGGGAGGAGTAGACGAGAATGAGATCATGCTGTACAATGTCATTTTGGCAATGCGAGACAGTTTACACCTCCTTTTCAAGTAGGTTCTGCGATAGGATTGTGTCCTTACAAAGGTGAGCTAACAGCTATCAGGCAATCTGTGGATAAGAGGACGATCATCGAGAACTACGATCTGGTTTCACTCGCCATCGACGAGATTGTTGACGACGGAATTATCCTTGAGACCGACCCCACGATTATTGCACAGAGAGTTTCCAAGGCACCAACTCAAGATGTGGCTCAGTTGAAGGGAATCGATTTGAGCGAGCAGGGAATCAACAACTTGGCGCAGTTCGGAAAGTCGAAATTGGGAGATTGGTTGAGACAAGGGCTATGAAGCGCCGCGGAAGATATCTCATGACATATTGCAAACAAAAGGCTATGGCTGGGAGTAGACTTTGGAGTTTAGGAGCGTGGGACAGGCCACTTTACTGAGCCTTTGGGATATCTGCTATGAAGGAAGCATTTCAGACGCAAGCCTCCGAGAAGCAGTGCCTCACGGGAGCATGCGTAGGTAACTTGTTATCTACATTACCATTTGAAGGAATCAATCAGCTCCTTCAATGGAAAGCATGAGATAGATGCATTCTACATTATACAAGTTCCTGGAGCATGGCCGTATCAGGTGACAGACAAGGTAGAACGTCAGCCTTGCGAGGCTGACCAAAAATTTCTCCTGCAAACTATTGAGTCATTACCCGACTACATTTCTTTCCGTTCTATCAGAAGACACCCAACACAAAGACTTTACAGATGTATCCACGTATGCTATAAGCATGTACAATCTAGCCCACAGGTCTCAAATCCGTCTCTCTCAACGCCGAAGTCGCAGGATACGGCGGTAAATCTATTAGTCTGGCCTTCCCACTTCGCGGCAGTCGAACACTCCTCTCCAAACTCACCACCATGGCGACCAATGGCGGCACCGTCATGAAAACGCGGATTCTTCCTGTCTCTGCTCCAGCTGCATCCTTAGGTCAATTTGCAGATCCAACCACGCTCGATAAATGGGTCCTACCAGTAGAAGAGATCCCCGCGCTCAAGGAAGCAGCTGTGCACCTTCTCTCGAGTTCGATTCCAGTTGCTTTTCCTACCGAAACTGTTTACGGACTTGGTGCAGATGCGACTCGGAGCCCAGCCGTCAAGGGAATATATGCGGCGAAAGGCAGACCATCAGACAATCCGCTGATCATACACGTTTCTGATCTGACGATGCTACGGGCCCTGCTCACCAAGCCTAACACGACGGAACCAATTCAGGACAAGGATGTAGATCCAATTCCAGCGATCTACAAGCCACTGATCAAGAGGTTCTGGCCAGGTCCTCTGACTATCTTGCTCCCAAACCCACAACCTTCGCATCTCGCACCGGAAGTTACTGCAGGCCTGCCCACCTTCGGCGCTCGAATGCCTTCCTCACAACTCGCGCTGTCCCTTATATCTCTCTGCGGCGTACCTTTAGCAGCACCCTCCGCGAACGCGAGCACTAAGCCCTCACCCACAACCGCCGAGCACGTCTTACATGATCTGGACGGGCGGATTGAAATCATTCTTGATGGCGGACCATGTCAAGTTGGAGTCGAGAGCACGGTTGTAGACGGACTCTGCGATCCGCCCGTAGTATTGAGACCCGGAGGCATAAGTCTGGATAGTATCAAGGAATGTGCAGGTTGGGAGAGTGTGGTGAAGGGGTATAAGGACGCGAGCGAAATTGGGAGCTGCGCTCCTAGAGCACCAGGCATGAAGTACAAGCACTATAGCCCGAAAGCTACTGTAGTCTTATACGAGTCACGAGCACCGAAGCCTGCAATAATTGGCGAGGAAGGCTCCAAGGTAGGCATAATCCGTACCAAGACATGGTCGTCTTTCCTCTTGCCCGCAAGCACTTCCGCAAGCCCAATCCAAACAAGCACAGCGTACACGATCCAGCAAGGCCTCCTTGCCAGCTCACCTGCAGCTGAAGCCTTAGAGATCTCCTTGGGCGCGGAAATTAAGGATATAGCCCATAGCCTCTTCAGCGCACTGCGAGATCTGGATGCAAGGGGCGTGCAGTTGATCTACGTAGAGGGCATTGAGGATGAAGGGGATATTGCAGCTGCAGTCATGAATCGGTTGCGTAAGGCAGCTTCAGAGATTGTGGGCTAGGGATTCGAAGTTTGGAAATGGGGGACACGAACAGAAAAGGCTTTAAAAGGGTTGTTAAAATTAGAGGTGCAATAGATATTTCGCAAGAGATCCAGCCGTGTTCCTATTATAACGCAAGCTTGAAATGTTAGACTTGGTTCGTAGCAATGGGAGCATATGTATGCAAGATCCTAAAACATGGTATCTTTTATAGAAAATCTTTATTCAACAGCGAAAGGAAACCAACGGTGTTCTCCATCCGTACATATACCGCCATCCTACCATTAGATGAGGCAGGACAGACGAGACTTATATACAAACAG
This sequence comes from Coleophoma crateriformis, assembly GCA_003369635.1. Lineage (NCBI taxonomy): Eukaryota > Fungi > Ascomycota > Leotiomycetes > Helotiales > Dermateaceae > Coleophoma > Coleophoma crateriformis. The sequence continues at coordinate 445,955 of PDLN01000008.1, forward strand.
CGCCCCTCTTTCTGCTATTCACCTATGCTTCCCACCTCTATTTTCAATGCCAGTTAGGAAGAGTCCTGTGCTGATCTATGCATACATAATCCACCCAAAGCCGTAAGAGAACTCTGATGTACGTGACCAAGATTCGAATTTGGCACGGGCGTTCTAGCTATTTCAGAACAAAAGAACAAAACTAAAATGAAATCTGAAACCGATGAGCCGATTGGACTAGGCGGGATATTGTTGATCGTGATCATACGATCTGACTGTATCCACTGCCCAACTTCCTCCTTCCTCGAGTCTTATACCATTTTCTCGCTTCATCGGCCCAGAAAACAGAGCTAGTTAATAGAATCAAGCCTAGAAGATCGAAAACTCCTAAAGCTTCTGTCTGGAAGATGTCTTGTAACCAAGGAGCATATATGACCAAGATTTGTCCTCCGAGAGACAAACTAACAGCCCAGTTGAACAAGGTATTAGAGAATAGGCCAACTTCACCACGGAGGATAGATTTGGATTCAGACCGACAGTTCAGTGCGTTGAACATATCGAAGAAGACGAAGCACGTGAAGGTCATAGTGGTATCTCGCTTGTTGACAGCGCCATCGGTAAGCATTTCGTGGGTATAGACAGCCATTGTACCAAGCATTATGATGACAGCGGAGGTAAGCACTCGTCGAATCAAAGGCCAGGTTAGCACAGGAGCATTTCTCTTGCGTGGTGGCCTAGTCATGACATCTGGATCAACTGGCTCGACACCGAGAGATTGAGCTGGCGGGCCATCCATAATGATATCTGCTTGGATCAGTAATGATGGATAGGAGATAAGAACAGAACTTACTAATCCAGAGAATCTGCATCGCGTTCAAGGGATTTTTGAATCCAAAACACGTGCAGAAGAAAACCAAACTGAGTGCTGCAGCACTGGTGCTGAGTTGAAAAGTAAGGAAATTCTGAATGTTGTTGAAAATGCCCTTCCCCTCCTCGATGGCATGAAGAATGGTGGAGAAGTCATCATCCGTTAAAATCATGTCTGCAGCTTCTTTAGCTACATCAGTCCCGTGCAGGCCCATTGAGATGCCTATGTCGGCCTTCTTGAGGGCAGGAGCATCGTTAACACCATCACCGGTCATGGCAACTATATCACCACGAGCTTGTAAAGCTCGAATGATCTTCATCTTATGATCCGGACTTGTTCTAGCAAAGATTGAAGTATTCGCGATGGCAGCCTCAAGCTCCTCGTCGGACATGTCTTCGATTTCGTGCCCACTGAGGACCGACTTTACCATATTGGAGCTCGAGGTATGATCGCGAGGCGTTGCAATAGACATGCCGAGTTTTCTGCCAATCGCAACAGCAGTAGTCTCAGCATCACCAGTGATCATGATAACTTTTACACCACCTCGCATGAGCCGTCTAATGGATCGTTGTACACCTGGCCTTGGAGGATCGCTCATTCCAACCAATCCCGCAAAAGTGAGATTCCGGTACACATCCTCGTTATGTGATACTGGAGCATCTGCAGACTTGCCTCCAACTGGAGTACTACTTCTGCTATGTGGATGTAGCTTAGAAGGTTTCGAGTATTTCGCCACAGGACCGCTGGCAAAGCCGAGCACACGAAGCCCTTCCTCAGCAAGCTTCTCTGCTGCAGTGAGAGCTTCTTGTCTTTTCGCGGCATCTAATACAATCTCCCGACCATCAGGAGTGAGGTAGGTATCGCATCTATCAAGAATGCGATCCACGGCGCCTTTGATGTAGGCGACTTCCTTTAAGTTATTGCTGCTGCTGCTGCTGTTGCTTCCCTCTTTGTTCGAGTCCACACCGATACTGACACCCATCCACTTTCTGTCTGAACTGAACGGCGTCTCACCAATTCGATGTCCAAGTCGATCTCGGACATCATCCTCCTTGAATCTATCCAGCATATCAAGCATGGCAACATCCGTAGGTTGTCCAACCCATCGACTGCGAAGATAGCTGCTAGGTGGCAGATCATCATCCTCGGTGGATGCTAGGATCGCCCTTGACGACTGAGATGGCGCATGGAGTTTGTTTAGGCGAGCATTGTTTGCTATGTTCCCAATGCGCAATATTCTTTGCGTCACAACGTTTGGCTTCGCTTCCGTCGCTTCGTCATCGGAATCGATCTCTACAGGGGTCTCTGCATCGAAATACCACATCTTGGTTGTTGTCATGTGATTCATCGTCAAAGTACCTATAATATTGAGCGAGAGTGCTTCATCAATTGACACCAAAACATACCTGTCTTGTCGCTGCAAACCACATTGACGGATCCCAGAGTTTCAACACTTGGCATCTTTCGAACTATAGCGTTGTGGCGAGCCATGCGATGCACACCTAAAGCTAGAGTGACAGTGACAATGATGGGAAGACCTTCGGGGATAGCTGCAACAGCTAAGGATATAGAAATTGTGAATATTTCCAACAACTTCTTGCCCTGAAAATAGCCTACAACCGAAATGATGGCAATAATGACGAATGAAGCCTGGCTGAGTTGAGAACCGAGGTTATCCATTGATAACTGAAGAGGTGTTCGAGGACTTTCCGTTTCCGTGACACTAGCTGCGATTGTACCAAAGTGCGTAGCTCCACCAGTTGCGTAAACGATTCCTTGCCCATGACCAGATCTAACAAGGGTGCCCATGAATGCAATGTTCGTTGAGCTATTCAGCTGAGTATCGGCGCCAACAGTACCACTTCCTGCAGATGCATAAGTGGGTGATGGTGGTGGCTCTAAGGAGGTTCCAGAGCGAAAAGATTCTCCGAAGGGATTCCTGGGCTTTGCGTCTGCAGTTATCCTCACCGGTTCATTCTCCCCGGTCAAGTTGGACTCGTCGATTGTCAGGTCTGCGGCTTTCGTAACTCTAATATCGGCAGGAATGCGATCTCCAGTAGTGAACAGAACCAGATCTCCTGGCACAAGTTGTGATGCCATAACTTTGCTTGAGGCTCCTTCATTCGCATTTTCAGGAGAAAGGTTGGAGATGGAATCAGACTGCTCGATAGCTTCGCCAGCACCGCTAGGTGGCCATGATGGTGTCTTTGGTGTTGTTCGTTGACTTGCTGGATTTCTTGCTGGCTCGCCCCGAATCAAGTGCGCATGATTAGGAACCAGGTGGTTCAGCGCCTCAATTGACTTTTCAGACCGGTATTCCTGTATGAACCCTACTGAAACAACAATCGTAACTGCTACAGCTATGCTCAAGGCATTGTCGTTCTCTCCAACCGCCAAAGACGCTAGCGCAGAGGCAAGCAAAAGTAGAATCAGAGGCTCCTTGAATTGCTTTAGAAAGCGCAGCCATAATGGTTCGGGGGGCTCATGTGGCAATTCGTTCGGTCCGTTGTTTCGTAGTCTTAAGGATGCCTCAGCTGGCGTCAGGCCACTTGTGAGAGAGGTTTGTAGTCGTTGGGCAGCCTCAGCTGGGGACAGATTCGAATACTCGTCTGCTATCGACTATTTGCATTTAGCTACCACAAGATCAACATCTACGCCGCAGGTTACCTTGGAGACAGAAGAAGATGTCCGCGCATGTCTGCTTCGTGAAGGCTGCCTATCGCGGTCCCTCGATCTGGATGGCGCATTCGATTCCGAGGCGACTTCGAGGCCCCCAGCTGAAAGATTGCTCATGGGCAGCAATGGCCCGGTTGGACTCGAAGAGCGTGCCATGTGCTATATAAGTGCACTTGTTCTTGTAGCCCTCGTGGCTGAGATACAACGAGCAGCGGGAGCGCTGTCGTGGGGAAGATTCTATCGCTGAGGCATGCGAGAGTCGAAGTGGACCGGGATCGAAAGATAAAAGGAGGCCGAAAGTATGCGGGCGCTGAAGTTACGGACAACCAAATAAAAAACGGGCTGGTGAGGTAAGGATTTTGAAGAGGAATTGAGATTACATGTACAAGTGTAAATCGAAGGGTCGCATTGGGCGAGGGAGCAGGTGCAGACGCGAATCACTATGGCCCGTACGAACGAAGTACGTGGAACTTGATATTGAGTTTCATCCGGGAGACGGCCCCTGCTTACCGAACGTGGTAAGCTCTGGGAGCTCGATTGTCGCTTCCTCGCTCCGCGTCACTCACAGCAGCACACAACCGCATGCAGTCAGGGCAGCTATGGTGGTCCTACAAGAATAGCTTCTTGAAGTGCGCCATGCCGCGCTCTAGGACAGACTACGAGCAGGCCATGGAAATGCTTTAGTTGCTGGTCTTCAAGACAACCAACGGCTTCAAAGTGTCAGTGCTCGCTGGGACCCCAGCCTCGCTAACCATCATAGCAGACAACTGGTACTCCTGCCGCGATGCTCTAATCAAGAGTTTACTGGGTAGCGAGGGCTCCTTGGAGCTCGAAAGTGCAGTGCGAATCTAGCTCCGCGTGGTTATCTGTGGCCGTCTCGATGGGGAAGTTAAACTTCAAAGCACACCCTGTTTCTTCTTTTAGTTGTAAGGAGCTTAGTGAAGCGCTTGCAGTTTGAGAATGTATATATCGACAGTGCTCTCTCGACCTACCTCTCCTCTTTTGTTCTACCTCCCGAAAGACTTTGAGAATAACCAACCCGCAAGGAGTGCAATTTTGTTTTTTGCTACCCAGCACTTCGATAGTTCGTGTTTACCGTCAAGTCTTCACAGTACACGGAACGCAGCAACCAGGAGCGAGGTGTGTCGAGCACGTGATCTGCATTTCTAACGCCACTCTTTTAATTTTACCGGAGGCTGGGAGGAAGCTGCCCATCCCCTCAACCACGTCCCTCATTGTCGCAATCCACACAACGACATCAACCTTGGCTCCTTCATTGCTATAATCGCTGTATCGTCTTGGGTCGATAATTGCGACGCGACTTATCGGTATCATTCTCAGCGCGGAGGCGCAATACTCGAAGAATCGACGCGATCAGGCATAAACAACAAACGCGCTCAAGCTACAAAGCCTGGCTATCTGTCTGCACCACCACGATCAACGTATGTCTGTAGACTCACACCTCTCACACCACATTTTGCTATCAATCGCTCGCGATGTTCTATTCGGAAACCTTATTGCAGAAGACCGGCCCGTTGGCGCGGGTCTGGCTGTCTGCAAACCTGGAGCGGAAGCTGTCAAAGACGCATATCTTGCAGTCAAACGTGAAGGACAGCGTTGATGCTATCATTACACCAAATCAAGCTCCAATGGCACTGCGTCTCAGTGGACAGTTGTTATTGGGCGTGGTAAGAATTTACAGCAGGAAGGCTAGATATCTGCTGGATGACTGCAATGAGGCGCTTATGAAGATCAAGATGGTATGCAATCCCTCTGAAGTCTTTCATAAACTGTTACTGAACATTCATAGGCATTCAGGCTTTCAGGGAACAACGACATGCCTACTGGACTGCACATGCCTTCTAGAGATGCACTTATCTTACCGGATGTTTTGACCGAGGGAGACAACCTGGAAATGCCTCCCATGCCCGACGCGTCATTTTTGCTTTCTCAGATGGAAGACGATAGTAACCTCAGAAAACGCCGCTCTGGAAGTCGTGACATCAACTTACAGGATGACTTTAACGCCAGCCAATTCCTCCAAAGCGGTATTGAGATGCGGAATGTCGACGAGGAACTTGCATTGGAACCTATGGATGATTTAGATTTGGGCCTTACTTTTGATTTGGAATTTGACGTGGCTCCAGGCAAAGGCGACGAAAGCATAGAATTTGGTCGTGACGCTCCTGCTGCTCGACAAGTAGAGGAAGACTTGTTGAGTGAGATGGATATCCAGATTCCAAGCAAAGAGGCCGACCTGGGAGACAACGAGCCATCCGTCACCTTTAACTTCGGCACCGATGACGACGGGTTCCGCATGGAAGACGACGGGGATATTGGTATGTACAACATTGGAGACCAGCCTAGTATATCTGCAATTCCCTCCGCTGCCCCTCTTGGACGCGAAAGAGTTTCAGAGTCCCCACTGTCTGATGTCGACGAGACCATCATTGCGGAGCACCAACGAGAACAAGATGCTTCGATTTACGAACAAATCGAGGAGACTGAGCAGTCGATCCACCGACGACCAGCACAACGCGCACGCAAGGTCCTAAAAGCAGATAATGAAACCGTGATCTCTAGCCGCCTCATCAAGGAGCAGCAACAGAACCGGGAGAAGATTTTACAACCTCTCTCCTTCCTTCCACGTGATCCCGAATTGCTTGCTCTTATGGAAATGCAGAAGAGTGGCGGTTTTGTTTTTAACATCATGGGCGAAGGCAGAAGTTTGGGATGGGCTCCAGAACTGAGAGGTATGCTTTCACTGGATGCAGTACGGAGAACAGGAGACTTGAAGCGCAAGCGTGACAGTGGCATTGCGGACATCGAGGGTGCTGAAGAGGCTTCCCGGAAGACACCTAGACTCGAGATTGAGGAGGAACAAAGCGAACTACCTGTTCTTGGCGATGCTGGACTTGGAATGGATGAGACGATGGTTGCTGCGGAGGGCACAATCATGGAAGTGCCTGGAGGTGAAGGCTTTAGCCGTATGGAGGACGATGACGGACAAATGGAAGGCGCACCTTCGCCAGCAGGCCAGTTCGACGAAACCACGGCACCTCTCGTACATCCTGCAGACAGTGGCCCTATTTCACTGGGCACAAAACATGCTGTCCATTTATTACGAGATCAATTCGGCGCTGAGGCCGAACATAGCCCAGCTAGGCGAAAGCAAGCGAGTGTTCTTTTCCAAGATCTGCTCCCAGAGGCAACCACAACTAGAGCTGATGCCACTAAAATGTTCTTTGAGGTTCTCGTTCTCGCTACAAAGGACGCCGTCAAGATTGAACAGCCAGAGGGCGTATTGGGAGGCCCAATAAGAATACGCGGCAAGAGAGGTTTGTGGGGTGACTGGGCAGAACGAGAAGCCGGAGGCGAGATCGCAGAGGAGGCAGCACCAGTAGTAGCAGTAGCTGCATGAAGCGGCGGCTTATCCTTATTTTCATTTTGCGGTGGACACAGCGAAGCATCATACTTTCTTGTAAAAAGTAGCATTTCGTCTAGAGCTAGGCGTTATCATGGATCCAACAGGTTCTAGGGGGCGTTGGGAGGAGGCGTTTGACAAAATCCGCCGGAAACGTTTGTTGTTCTGATTTCTATGTAGTACCAATGTTATGAATAATCCATTGAGCAAACTGATGGTTTAACATGTTTGTGACTCTGTCCCGTTTGAAGCTCTTCCTGGCATTGGTGTTGGAGGAGGCATGCTCTGTGACTCTCATCTAGTCTAATGTCCATGGGTGACTGGCTTATCCTAAGACGTTCCCTTCTCCGAGGGGATGAAGCGCAGCTGGCGTAACGAAATCAAGGGTTGGTGGCATATAAATTCTCGCTTAACAAAGACACCTAACCAAATATATCCTCATACCTACCTTTAGTTACCACGACCTTCAATGTCCAGACCACCCATGACGAACCCCACCCAATGCCTTCCAACGGCCTCCAAAATGGCACATCAGCTTCAAAACCAGCTTCTGAGGAGGTCCCTGGCCCCTCAATCTACGAAGCTTCCTCCCTAGCTTCCATCCGAGCGTCTCTCGCAGCCTTGCACAGCCGCGATTCCAGAATAACGAGCCGCTTGCAATCCCTCCTCAGCTCTCAAGCAGATCTCTCCCGCGAACTTGGGCGTCTTGATCTGCTACGCGCTCATTTGGGCACGCAAGCCATTGCTACGCGCACTATCTCCAATTCCATGCTCGACTCAGCAGCATCCACTGCCGCGTCACTTTCTTCGGCCGTCAAAGAGCTCGACCTCGAGAAGAAACGGGTAGAGGAGACATTGGGAGTCGTGGATAGCGTCGCGGAGTTGAAGGCATGCGTGCAAGGTGTTGTGGGTTCTATGGGGGCTCCCCAGGACTGGGAAGCTGCTGCGGGGTATATCGCGCGAGCTTCCAAAATCTCGAAGTCGATTGTGGAAGGACCCTTTGCAGCGCGAGTGGTTCCCAGCGTGGAAGTTCCCGACAGTCCTGCGCAGACATTGGAAAGCGCCAAAGAGAGCTTGTGTGGCTTGTTCCTGAGGGAATTCGAGAAAGCTGCCAGTGAAGGAGATGGTGTTAGGGTCACCAGATTCTTCAAGCTCTTTCCACTAATTGGGCGCCAAGATGTTGGGTTAGATGTGTATGGCAGATACGTCTGTCAAGGCGTCGCTGGAAGAGCACGAAATAATCTGAAGGAAGGCACTGGAGGACGAGGTGGGAAAGAGGGTTTCTTCTATGCAAATGCGCTTACGAGACTATTTGAGCATATTGCTCAGATCGTAGAGGGGCATGGTGGTCTGGTCGAAAGACACTATGGTGCAGGGAAGATGGTGAAAGTCATTGAAAGACTACAGATGGAAGCCGATGTTCAGGGCGGTATAATACTTGATACATGGGGAGACGAGCGAAATGTGGACCGCAGACTTACGGATGTTAAAAGCTATCCATTCTCTTTCTTGGTACAAAGCTTTCTAGCAGATAAGAGGAGTGCAAACACTCCGAGGATGGGCTCGCCGGCTGTGGGGGGCAGTTCGAATGGACGCATGAGCGAGGACGAAGGAGTTGACATGAAGGAGATTGATGGTCTTTTGAGCGAGACAGCAGTAATGTTGGGGCGCTGGTCATTGTACACACGATTCTTGGGCGGCAAATGCAGGGTGAGTCCGACACCAAATCATGTTTCTCGTCAAGCTCTGATATCAAGGCAGGACTCTGAAATTGATCCAGAGCAGCCCCTGGTCATGCCAGATCTATTAATCAAATCAGCTCTTAGTCGTAAAGTCTCTGCACGGTTAACAACGCCTTTCAATGTCATGACGACCTTCTTCTTCCGTAGATCAGTGGAGAAAGCCTTCCAACTTGACGAGTCTCCTACCGGTCTATCGCTTAACAATTCCAGACACATCGACGGCAATGCTCCCTACATTATCTCGGCTGTTGATGATGTGATGTACATTGTCAACACTGTACTCCAGAGATCTATTTCAACGTCTCAGAGAGATGTTATCGCATCTGTTGTTCCAACGATAGGACGAGTGCTAGGATCTGACTTCATTGGGATGATTCAACGCAAGATGCGTGATGAGACCTACCCCAAACCGGTCATTCAAGGTGGCTTTCCTCCGGAAGACAAGATCATTGGCTTCATCGTGCTCATCAACAGTCTTGACGTCGCAAATGACTACATCGCTCGGATCGTGTCATCCCGCTTAGACTCTCCAACTGAGCAAACAAATGGCGGCTCTGAATCGCTCAAAAATCTCTTTCCATTCGACCGTGATGCTGTTTTTGTTCAACACGCCCTTGAAACCCTAAATTCAACCTTTTCGACAAAAACGACCGAGCTACTGAACGATGGCCTTCACGTTATGTTCAATCAAGTCATCAAACCTCGTCTACGTCCTGTGCTAAGCGACACCTTCCGGGACGTAGACTATTCGCTTACCACGGAGGAACTCAATGACATCGTTGCACAGAACAATGATACAGATGATGATCCTATGGAGGCGTTCATGGATCTCGTGAAGAGCCGCTTCGAGCACTCATGGGATGCACTGATGAAGCCCATTCAACGTCTCATGACAGCGCGCTGCTTCGCCTCTCTTCTTGAGTCAACGGCCAAGTACCTCGCCCGCGTGCTTGAGAAGCGAGTCTGGAGCTTCAAGGTCGTCAATGCCATTGGTGCAACCAGAATGGAAAGAGACTTCTCTGGAATTGTAGGTGTTATCTCTCGAGGTGGTAAGTATGGTCTTCGCGATATGTTCGGCCGGGTCTTGCAGATTGCCATGGTGGTCAATATGGATGAGGAGGAATGGGATGCCTTGAATGAAGAGGATGAGGAGGATGACGATGAGGGTATGGTTTGGATCTTGAACCAGGAGGATAGGAAAAGGGCGAGAAGCATGGTGAGGGAGGAATAAATGCATAAATACAAAAGTAATTTGGGTGATAGAATTTTGTAGATGGGTGCATACATATATACATCGATGCTGTCTCTGTTACATTATAGCAACCGCAACAACCATGTGTCCGCTCCCTCACTCTATTCACAACTCTCGTCTACTCATGCATCTGGTACTTTATTTCATCTCAGCCTTTAATTTTAAAGTCTCACTGGAATTTCCACAGTTACGTATCCCAGTCCAATATACACACACTGCAATCGTATCTAACGAAAGGGGTCACCAGCATAGCCGCCATTATAAATCTTACGACTTGAAGTATCCTTCCCACCGCTCGCCCTCATCCAGCCTACTCATCCTACTCCCAAACTTCCTCCACAAGCCAATCAAACATCGCCATAGCACTCCCAAGCCCCAACCCCAGCTGCTTCCGCCGGAGCACCTCCCGCCGCATCATCTCCTCCACATCGCCCAACTTCTCCCTCAACTGCTTCATCTCCGCGAGGACAGCCCTGCGGTACGAGTCGGCAAGCAGCCGTCCGCAACCATCGAGGTACGTCTCCCACTTCCGGATCCCAGCCACGAGCATGTCATACTCGCCCGCAAGCGCCACGAGATCTTGCTGACTTTCTAGCTTGGCGGCATATCTTGCGGGCAGGCTTTTATTCCGCAACGAGGTGCTGGGATTCAACAAGGATACCGACCTTGATCTGGCTCCGGTCGTGTCGGGGGAACTATTTCTCGCGCTTGGTTGGGAACCAGGAGAGGTCGATGGTGGAATTCCCCGTGGTGTTTCTGGGCTTGGCTTGTGGGTTGAGCATGGCTTGGGGGCTGTTAAGCGGACCCCGGGAGGAATGTACTTCCATGGTGGTTCTGGGGTGCGGAAGACACGCTGGGCTACGGTATTGGGTGTGGGTATTTCTTCTTCCGGATTGTGGAGCTGGGAGGCAGCTTCAGTGCCAGAGCCTGTGGTAGGTCGATGGAAGGTCTGTCGTGGTGCTTGAGCTGGTGCAACGGTTGCGGTTCTGTTTTCATGGCGTGTGGTTCTTGAGCTAGACGCTGTGGCTGGATTTCGTTGTTGATAATATGGCTCATTTGGGTAAGCTCTCCGAGTATATATGCTATGGTTTGGATTAATTGGCTGTTGGGTTCGACTCCGTCGTTGGCTTGGAGCGTTGAAAACTAGCTGAGAAGGGAGGGGGTCCCGATCACGGTACTGAGTAGCAGGTGGTTGAGCAAATCGTCGCCTCTCAGTGTTAGTAGAATAAGTCAAACTGCTTCCAGCTAGATACAGCTCCTGATATTGCTGCCCTGGGTGTCTTCGAGTTCGGCTGCTGCTACCAGTATGTCGGGCTGCCTCTGTCGTTGCAGCATGCTCTGCCCACCAGTGCTTTCCATGCCAGTCCATGTATGGGTTCGTAATTCTAAAAGTGAAATAGAGGTAAGATACTATGTTGTGATGGGGTGGAGGTAACAGAGGAAACTTACGGAGTAGGTGGGCTACCGCCTTCGTTTAGTTTCCAGTTATCGGGTGAGGAATCGTCCTCGGGCATGGGCGTGCTCTCGAGGCAGGTGCTGCCAGCGAACCTTTTGGCGGTATGGTAGCGTATAGGAAAATGCTCGGTTCTATCCTCTTCGTCTTCCGGAGGGTCTATGATTTTTGAGATATCCATCTTGTGATAATAACGCCGTGCCTTGTATACAACAGTAGAGAAAAATGATGAGGAAATCTTGAATTTTGTTCTACCCTCGATATCTTCTGTTGTTAATTGGTCGTTTAAGATTGAGAAATCGACACCAAACAAGAGAAGAATCACCGAGAAGGAGTACTTTAATCTTCCAGAGATGAAAGCTTAGCTCTAAACTCATATTGAAAAGGACTGCTATATCACACGGAACAGACTAGTTGCCGTCGTCTTTAGACTCCCAAAAGTATGGTGATTCAATACTAGTAAAGCTTGTCTCGTTAAGTGTAAGGTGGATAGTGCCGTATCCATTATCCTTGCTTTGAAATAGCATAGTAATATCATCCTTCTTTTCACCTAGTCAAATCACACCTAACTATAATCTTGTAGATAGTCCTACAAGTAATAGTCTTAGAATATAGCTTATATTACCCTACCTAAACAACCCTCACACTTCCTGTTCCTCTTTGAGTTTATTGGATTCTGCTATTCATCATCCTCTGAGTCTGTAATATCGTCCTGAAGACTTTTACTTCTATGACCCCTAGGTGCTATACTCGTATAGGGGTTAGTAGCCGCTTCAGCTTCGAGCTCTTCAAAGTCATGTCCATAATGAAGAGTGTTTTTCCAGCCGTAGCATTTAAAGCAGAGATCAAAATTAAGACAAGTGAAGCACCGATAATAAGTTCCCCACATTTTCTAAAGCAATTATTAGTAGCTGAAAAGACAAAGATCCGCTAGTGAAATGTTGTGATACTTACTAGTAGACAAAAGTCGCACAGCCGTAACACAGGCTCTCTTTTTTCTGACAGATGAAATCTTTCGTCCCAAGGCTCTCCCTTGTGATTGAGCCGCTGTTCTTCTGTAGGTTTAAGGAAACCCAGTACCGTGTCTTGAACCGCATGATATCTTGCAATCTTGAGGGGAGACCAGTGGCCATGTATACCATTGCCTCTCGCCCACAGATCAGCGCCGCGACTGAGAAGGAGATTAATTACTTCCGCTTGCCCAGCTTCCGTCCAGCCTGGCTCTTTACTTTTTCTCGCTGCCCAGAGTAACGGCGTCCACTGATCAAAGTCCCGCTCGTCAACATTGCAATTTGACGTATCAAGAATATATTTCACAAGATCCACTTGACCGCTCACAGCAGCGTAATGAAGCGGTGTCCTTCCTGTAATATCAGTAGCAGCAAAATCTTCCACGGACGGGTTGAGCAACTTGATATGATCCAGTGTCCGCATGGAAGCAAAATGGAGCGGTCTGCGCCCCAAATTATCTTTCACGTCCGTGATTGCGCCTTTCGAAATCAAATGCTTTACGGTGTCGGTACTACAATCGAAACAGGCAACACTAATAGCATAACCAAGCGTGCCGGCGTATAAATTAATGTTTATGTCCGGGCGTTCGACGAGATAATTGATAACCTCAATATTCGCAGCGCTCTGTTTCTGGAACATAACCAAGCAGGCAGATTGAAGAGGCGTTCCTGTCAAACCTTCGTCTGCAAGATTGATATCTGCGCCATGATCTAGAAGTAGCTTCACTAGCTCTAGAGACCCATTTCTACAGGCAAGATGCAAAGGACCTCCCCTGTACCCTCTGATGTTATTGACTTCAGCCTTCTTGGAAAGTAGAAACTTTACTACTTCGTTGTTTCCCTGCACAATTGCAGTGCATAGCGGAGTATATCCTAAATGATTCGCAATCTCCAGCTTCGCTCCTGCGTGAACAAGTAATTTGACCAGAGAAACGGGTGTTGTGGGTGTCAAGCAGTTCAGAGCTACATCATGATCGTCGTCTTGCAATTCAAGATTAGGATTGTATTCCAGAAGGGTTCTGAGCCCCTCTTCGGTTGGAACGTTGCGAATCAGAAAGAACTGCAGAGGAAAATTGTTACGTCTCGTCATGTGATTGATATTGGCGCCAGCATCGAGAAGTAGCCTCATGATTTCAGTGTTGCCACAGTCTGCGGCCACAGTTAATGCTGTCATACCATCAAAATGACCCTCTTCGACAAATTCCACCTCCAGGTTTGGATTATATTGTAGACAGATCTTGACGACCCCAGGATGATTGTACCTAGCAGCAAGATACAATATGGTGCCACTATTCGAGATACAATTTACATCGGCGCCCGAATTGAGCAAAGCTCGAGCTATTTCTGGAGAGTTATGCGCAGCATGAAGTGGACGCCAGCCATAAGGTGTCGAGAAGTGAACATCCGCACCTTTAGCAAGGAGGAGCTCAACTACATCGAGGTAATTGTTGTCAGCCGCGAGATAGAGCGGTGAAGGTTTCAAAGTTGATTCATTGGGGTTAGCACCCTGATCAAGAAGCCTGGCCACGATATCTTTGAAACCTAACTCTGTTGCGAGAGAAAGTGCAAAGTTTTTAGACTTCAGGCGAGTATCTTCCGATTGACTATCTTCGTGGCCGAGCAGCAACTCCACCAACTGGACATTTCCGGTTGTAACACCCGACTGGAGAATTTTTGACCAAGCTTGATAGGTACTCTTGAGAACCATTCTCTCCTGAAGCAGCATGCTAGAAACATGAACATGCCCTCGACTCGCTGCAAGAGCAAGCGCTTCCAAGACCTTTTCCTGGAATCTGGAGCTAGCTGGTGTGCTTAGTATCGCTTCAAGAGCTTTGCATTGGCCATAGTATGAAGCAACCTCCAAGGGTGTCCATTTTGTAACACATCCGTTCTCAAGATCAGCATTGGCGTGCGAAAGCAGTTTCTCTATATCTGGGTAACCATACAGGCAAGCGGTGTGAAGAACACCTGGCATATTTTTATCGCCAGGTTGAAGCTTTGCACCGCCTTCAAGTAGTATACAGACAATCTGGATATGCTTGTTCCGAACGGCTAAATGAAGAGGCGACATTCCATCAATTTGGCTTACAGAATTCACGTCAAGTCCTACAGCAACCAGTCGGGTGGTCACTTTTTCCAAGCCGAGCCAAGCCGCGCGATGGAGAATATCTTGTGGCCATTTGAACTTCTCGGTAGAAAAACATATATGTTTGATTATTTCAAGCAAGGAAAGCTCCTCTCCACATGCAGCTGAGGCTGTGACTGCGTCTCGTAGGGTGGCGGCGTTTGGCTTCAAAGTTTCCAAAAGTAGTCTCGTCGTCTCGATGTGACCATTCCGTGCAGACTCTATTAGTGCCGACGAACAATTTTTCTTGAAAAAGACCGTTTCCGACTGAGTGCTGATATCTGAAGCAACCAAAGTCTTTAATCCAAGACTGGAATATATTGATAGAGGTGGTCGTGGGCTTGTAGTTGAACGGGTAACTGGATTAGACATGCAGTGGTAGGCTTGAGCCCAGTTGCGCAAGGCTTTGGTGTGTTGAAAAGGCTGCGCTGTATCTGTCAACTTCGCTTTCCTATAGTGACTGGACCAGTACTGAGTGGCATATGATAAGAGATTTGATCGACTACAAAAAATCGGAGATTGTCGCGATATGCTATTCATCTCACAAAAGGACTCGATTTTACTTTGCACGTTCGGCGAGGATAGGTAAAGCAGACACGACCGCGCCATGTTTCCATGAGCTATCTCTTCGTTGCTAAGATTGTACCAAGCCTGATTCTCTGGACTTTCCGTAGTAGTGAAAAATTCTCTGGCAAAAGGGTGTCCAAAGTAGATTTCATTGTGCTCCACAACAAGCATGCTGCCAAATTGCTCGCGAAAATCGGCCATAAACCTCTGAGACGTAGCTTCGCTGACTTCGTGATGCGCTGTGGGGGCGAGGGCCACTTGGAGCTCAGAGCAAGTCAATGGTCGAAAAGCGTATAATACCCAAGAAATAGCATTGCGAAGTTGCAGCCGTTTATCCAGACTTGTGGAATTCAGGAACGCTTTCAATACATTTTGTGGGGTTGCTGGTGACATTTCCTCAAGGTATCTGTCATTGAGCATCTTCGGTGTGAGATCTTTGCTTTGAACTAGCCAGTTCACAA
Source organism: Coleophoma crateriformis (assembly GCA_003369635.1). Classification (NCBI taxonomy): domain Eukaryota; kingdom Fungi; phylum Ascomycota; class Leotiomycetes; order Helotiales; family Dermateaceae; genus Coleophoma; species Coleophoma crateriformis. Next base: position 461,512 of record PDLN01000008.1, read on the forward strand.
TCAAGCAGCGCAACTGGCTGTCTGAATCACACTCAATAAGCAGGTCTTTGATTCTTGTCGACAGCTCGTAGAAAATGGGTTTCTCTTGCAGAAGGTATCTCAACTCCAATTCGATGATGGAAGGCGTATCGGTCGGCGCATTATTCCCGTTGGAGGCTACGTAGCCGACTATATCGAAGGCTGGGAAGTCGGAAAGGCTGTGCTTGATTTCCACGGAGTTTGTACTCGTGATAATCACTTTATAATGGCATTCTGAACTACGAAAAACATATTTGAGCTGCTCCAAAAGCCAATCGCTTGCCTCGAGACATTCGTCAAGGCAACTGATCATACATATCAAGGATGTATTCTCCATCCTCAAACACATATTTTCGAAAACAGAATACAAGTCCTTAGAACTCCAGGCATGGCAGAGGGAGAGCCGCTGAAAGTCGAGAATGAATTCAGGACCTACTTCTCGAAAATGGGTGACAATTTGGGCCAAGAATGTACTCAGCATGGCTTGTAGAGTATTGAAGCGTGTGTCATGCCGATTGAATTTGAAGAAAAGCACAGCCCTGTTAGAGAATTTTCCATCTTTTGTGTCTCTACTGGCCTCAAGTTGCTGGTATATAAGATCAGACGCCTGAGAGACTCCGGATGTGCCATGGGCATGGAGAATACCCCAGTCAGTTCCTATCATCCATTTTCGAAAATTTTCATTTTGGTTGATGTAATCCGATCCGGAAGCAGGATATGTTCTCGATTTGAGTGGGAAAACAGGAGATGATTGAGACAAGAGTATAGGTAAAATCGTTAAGATATCAATATTCAGGTTCAAGGCTAGGAGAATCATACGTTAGTGAAACGTTCAGTGGTATTTTAATAACTTCGGCTTACGATAGGAACTATTTTCCAGGACCTGTAATACAGATTTGATATAAATATCGGATTCAGGGTCGTTCACTAGGGACATATGTCGCCTACCGCTCCTGAGACGATTTTCGAAAGGGATACACATCGTAGCAGTTGATTCATCAAAGACCTAGCTGAGTTTAGTTCTACATCACCTACACTGCAAAGAGTTTCTGGAATGCTTGCTTTGACATTCTGTAAATGATGTTCGGGAAAATAATGAGACCCAACTTACAAAATGATGCGGATCCTGAACTGTGGAAAATATGTTGAAGATACATGGCCGGATTAACATTTTTGTATCGAGAAAGTCATTATTTATATCGATAATAGATTGAGCAAGCCTCTTGACCACACTAACGAATCCATGGCGTTGAACACAGCCGCTCACAAGAAGTAGACGTGCGATGTTGTCTTCCATGTCCTGATTGTTGATACTTCTATGTGGGCACCCAAAGAATATCTATGTTCCTCAGAAAAGACGTTATTGGGGGGTTTTAAAGAAGCTCTCACGTACTAGAGCTACTGTTGAGAGACTGATGCTTCCAAATCTTGCGTAGTTAAGACCTGCAAGAACCAACGCCTAAGATTTTGTTAGAGATTTATAACAAAGCATCTGTGAAGTGTAATAGTACATAGCTTGTTGCTACTTACTTGTTTGACAATAATACCACCGATATCGTGAGTGACGAAGATTAAAGGTCGTTCATTTCCCTAAGCCCGAACTATTAGCACATCCCTCTCACACGAATGGAAGCTCACTTGAATTTCTTCCATGCGGAGCTTCAATAGACTCTCCAGCAGCCTCGATGCTACTTCTTTTATGTCTTCCAGTGTATTTATTCCTGCCATGCTACCTCTGGTATCATCCCCGTACCTCATGATTCGTACACAACGCAAAGCAAACATCTTGCCCCTGAGCCAGTTTCCAGGACCTGTAGAATCCAACCATACTTCTTTGGGGTCATCACCAATACCGTGTACTATCACAATACTAAATGGAAGCAGAGATAACGGTCAGCAATCAAAATCAACTTTAATTGTTAGTTGCGATAAAAAGACGGTCGGACTTACTCATATACAGGAGAGTCCTCACTCTCATCTGCATCTACGATCAAGCCAGTTGTGAAGCTTTCCATGATCGATATATTCTTCCTCTGTATATTTCTGTTTTAGCAAAACCGCCAACGTTGTAAGCCTTTATGGGGGTTATCGAAGTGGATGTTTAGAACTTGTAAAGCTTATGATCCCAGAAGAATATGCCGTTGAGGTGTGCAAAAGAGATCGTCCGTCGAATTTGCTGTGCATCATAACTAAAGCTTAAGCATTTCTTTTCACCCCTGAAAGCTGAGTTCAACATCATCCACACATAAAGATAGTGGCGTACCTTGATTCAATATAGCTGCGGCAGGAAAGGCTCAGTATCCCTGAAAGCTGAAAACAATATTACAACATCATCCATGTAGGTAGTGGCGTACTGGGATGCTCGCTATCTGCGGCAAGAAAGGCTTAGAAATCACAAGCATAGTCACAATATTGAATCTTTATGGATGCCTGTGACAAATCTGCAACACCCCCATGCACAAATCAATATAAAATGAACCAGTTGCAAAATTTGCTGGCGGACATCCTCAGATCTTATATCACCATGTCTGAAAATTACACCGAAAGTTCCACGAACGGCTTGCCCTATTTCACTGTCCATCTCTTCCTCACGGGCGATGAGGGGAGTGGTTTTCACATCAAAAACAACCGTTCGGATCCATGGCAACGACGACAAGTAATTCAGCGGTCAGGAGCTGTTCAGATCCGATGTGATTGTCTTGATGTGGTGCATGGAAAATTCTCGCCGGACATCAATAGCGCCTTCGCCAGCCTTGTGATATTAAAGTTTCGATTCGACCAACGCCGACAGGCACGGCGCATTCATACGGCAGACATTAAGCTCGAATTTGGGAGTATCAGCCCGGGTGGCATGAGGCCTGAAGTCCATGCCATTTCCCTGGATGGTCAGTTTAGTTTGGTTCAAACAACACAGACAGAGGAGATCCACAAAGAAGGAGAATTTGAGGTTGGAGGGACTGGGCTTCCAGGACCAACTGTCAAAACCAATTGGAAGTGGGGAAAGACTACTCAGGGGCAGACGGAAGATGCAACGACGGTGGTTGGCTCTATCGACCTACTTGGTGAGACGGCTGGGGAGCCAAACTGTGCGTCTTGGACTCTTTTGGAGAATGAAACGCAGAAGACCGGTGTGCCCGAGGCTCTGCAAGTCGGCATTTTACTAAAAAGGGTAGCTCCAGAGCCTTTCCAATGCATTGTTGAGATCGAAGCGCAGGCAGACTTCAAGACTCGATTGGAGGGGCTGTTTGGATCCACCCCTAAGGATGATCCTGTGCTGTTCAGGCCGGACATAGCCCCGACCTCGAATTTGATGCAGTACGACACCAAGACTCTAGGGACTTTGGACATGGAATTGAAGCCCTTTTGTGATGTCACTGTCAATACGTTTCGTGGAGATGGGAATAAGAATTGTTAGCTACCATTATTTATCATTTCCGCGTTAGTAGAAATCAATTAAACCCTCTGGATAAGGCTCTGAATTATCGCAATCTTCTGCCCCAGTGATCAGATGCTACGATTCCCAGGATTAAGCATTGGCTCCTCACATGTGTGTGTGGTTGGGGTTTGCCTTATCGCACTCTTCTACCCTAATGATCAGGTGGTACGATTCCCAGGGTTAAGCAATGGCTTATCTGTGTGTGTGTAGATCTCTGGTGAATTCCCTGCAATAGATTAACGTGGATGACATACTTCATTATGCAAGTCTGACATGCATTCACGAGCTGCAAGAAGGGGTTTTATCAGAAATATGAAGTGGATGGAAGTGGAAAAGACTGAATGCGCGGAATATCATGGGAATGATCCCGTGGTATTTATTGGCATGCTACCAGTTTAAGAATATCTAGAGTCAGATATTTAACAGTTTAATCGTTACTTGTGCAATGTCATTGTCTACTAGCGTGTACGTGTTTCCGTTGGAGGTCAGTCAATACTCTGTAACTCCAAGAACAGTATCCTGGGAAAAGACTATAAAGTAAATCTATGTAAGTACCTTCGAAAACTCCCAGGCCTAGCTTTAGATTATAGGAGGGAGATCAGGATAAATATGCTTGAGTCCAAAATAGGCACGAAACGGATAAGGAGGTCAGGAGCTATTCATGAGACATGCCTTCCCACATGACTGCAGATGCAACATTTATTGATTTCCTTTTACAGAAAACCCTAAGCCGTTCTTATTCACCTCCGAGGTATTAGTGTCTTAGGCGGTTAAAGGAATTCGTTAATTGGCCCCGGTAACGTACTCGAGACCTGATATAGTTGCAGCCGTTTGATCTAAAGGGGCTCGAAGTTCTTGGAATCACGCCATCAAGCGTGGAGCCAAATTAAGTGGCGAGAAAGGGGTTCTTGGGTTAATGCATTGAGTGCGGCTCTCTAGAATTGCCAATAGAGGAAACTTAGGAAAACAAGATATATATGCTTATTATCGTTGAACTCTATACTGTACGTTACATTGTATTTTCACTTCTCATATAAAGACTCTTTTGGACTTTGATCAACACTATGTCTGATTCACACTCACGTATCCATCGCGAGAGCGAGGATGAAGATGAATTCGAAGCTAGCGGTGAAGAGGAAGTGCTAGTGAAGAAAGCATTTGATGAGATCTTGGATAAAGTCAAATGTGATGAGCTTCAATGGGACCAACGCACGGACGATCTCGATCAATTCGAGGGAAAATATAGGACTTTTCTTAATGAAAAGGGAGATAGGAATCGAACACTGCTCCACGAACTTGCGTATAGAGCTAAGAAGCCTAATAATTCGTTGAAATGGCTCGTCCAGTACCTTATCATAAAATATCCACTCCTTATGCTTAGCGAAGATGCTGACGAAAAGATTCCGCTGTATGTTGCTATCTGTGAGAGGAAATCGACCCTTGTACGGTCTATGATTGATAAATATCCTGATTTATCAAGCGTTTTTGAGAGGGAATGCAACCGTTCAGACTACTGTTTACATGCTGCTATTCGGAACGGACTTCCATCCAAGACTACTATCGAGCTGATCAAGAAGGCAACCGAAAAATCACTCATAGCAGAGGATGTCAAAGGCTTTACTCCTCTTCATTTGGCTGTTGACTATGAAAGATGCACTAGTTCACAGTATGATATCGTCAAAGCTCTGATCGAGCAAGGTGATTCAGCATTGGATAGGGTCACCAAAGCCCCCGATTGCTATTCTCCATACCGCTGGCATATATATACAAGGGAAAAAGCTGAGAGACATCAAACCAACGCAAGAAAAGTCAATGTGAGAGCCACAGCCGAAACGAAGGCTATCGGCGAGCCAGAACTGAAGGAACTAAATCCCGCGAAAGAGTCGAGAAGCAACGAAGATCGTCGTATTCGAGGGGGAAACAATAGCAATATCCTTTCTCCCCAGGTTTCAAACGCTACTACTCGCGATAGCCTGATGCCAAGATCAGCACCCTCGTCGCGAAACCTTTCGAGGGCGAGACAAAATGAGGACCCGAAAGATAAGGAAGCAAGCGCGGAAAAAATCAAGCAGGAAATGAAGGTGCATTACTTACGTACCAGAGGTACTAAAGGTGCTCTCGATGGCTTATACGGTACAAATAAGGACGGTAGGTATTTTTGTAATCTTTGGAGGGGAAATGAATACTAAGTATCCTTCGAATAGATATTCAAATCTGCTTCGATTACTTCGGAGGACCCTCGGAAGTAGATCCGCACAAATTCAGTCTTAGCTTCGAGCACATCCGACTTGATGAAACTCTAGCATACGTTGCTTTTCCACAGGTTAAAGTAATTCCACAGCCCGTACTGCCTTCCCATCACTCAAGAGACATGCCTCCAAGGAAAGGAAGAGGACGGTCTGATATGATATTTTTCTTTCAGTGGCTTAGAGACAAGGGGGTGCGACGTATCCTCAAAGTTGTCATCGATGATATGCAAGAACCGGCTCACAGTGATGAAGCCATTGAGGAAGCGCTCAAAGGATTCGGTGTAGAGATTTTGGACTGGCAGAAGCCGGATATCTGCCCAGAAACAATATGTAAAGTAAGTGACAATTTGAGAGAGGTATGCCTCCGATGGACTGGTAATAATGCCATATTACGAGCATGGAGTGAGCCAGAAGGGCTAAAAAGGCTGCAACAACTAAAGAAAGTTCACTTGACGATAAAGCAGGTACAAATTCCCTCTATATTCCTAGCCTTTCTTCAAACACGTATGCTGACTTTCTATTGATATCCTAGGACTTAGAGACAAGTCATCGATTAGACCACAATGTCGAACAATTTCGAGACCGTCTAAGAGCTTCTTTACCAACTGATCTGCCAAACGCGAATCCCAGAGACATCTCCCTCTCCGTCGTCGAGGAAGGAGGGGGTGAACGTCTGCTTACAGGAAATGCCGCGGCCCCGACTTTGACTGGCAAGCAAGATCAAGGCATATCTCCACATCGGTGGCTTGATTGCATGGACAAGTTTGCAGACACGATCCAAAATGTTTGGACCTCGGTATCAAAATCAGAATCTGTGCGAGAGGGTCTACCAAATCTGCTACAAGAGCCTGTAGAGATTGCCCTTATTGATGACGGCGTTGACAATAGTCATCCAACACTACTTGGAAAAATCTCGGGTGGAAAGAGTCACGACTTTAGCTACGAGAAAGACGGTATGATAAAACCCTACTGGGTGTCTGCTGGGGGTCATGGCACTGTCATGGCCCGTATGATATCACGCGTATGCCCTATAGCAAGTCTGTATGTAATTAGGGTGGAAACACACAATTCGAAGGATTCAAAACAGCATATAAATGGGCCAAGTGCTGTATTGGTAGGTGTCCAAATTCTCCTATCAATGTGGTTTGTTTGACTGAAATTTATACAGGCCATAGAAACTGCAGTGGAAAGAAAAGTACAGTTGATCTGTATGTCATGGACTATCAAACAACCTGAGGATCCTGCAGAGAAGAGGAGATTCGACAATGCTATGGAGAAAGCATTTAGCCAAAACATTCTCATATTCTGTGCCGCAGGAGATGTAGGGGCCCATGAAGATAGCGATTACCCAGCCGCCTACAATCCGAATAAAGTATTTCGTATCGGAGCCGCACAAGCGGATGGTAATGCCTGGAGTTGGGCTGGTCATCTCAACAGCCTTGATTTTATTATCCCAGGGCACGAAGTTATTGAAAGAGAGAGCAGAGATATCATGCTACAGAATTTTAAACCTCACACAGGATCTTCGGTCGCCAATGCTTTGGGTACAGGACTGGCTGCTTTAATAATCTCGTGTGTTAAGTTAGGTGCAATTCATACTCACCTTAAGGGCGCTTCTGCTACATCAGTCGGGATAAATCATCTTGGTAGCCTTCAAAAGCATGCTAAGATGAAGGCGGCTTTCAAGAATATCGGGACAAGCGAGGAGAGCCTTGGTAAATTCATAGAGGTATGGCGGAGGTTTGATCAGACTGAGACAAATCTCAAAGGGCGAGACAAAGATAGACAACTTGATTCTATAGCGAAGCTAGCACGAGACTTATGTATATAATAGAGAATTATAATACTATTAGCGTTAGTTTATCCCTTAAGGTATAATGATATAAGTGACTATATAGCAGAAAAGAGATATATAAGAATATATAATCTATTATGAGTTAAACCTATAAGTCTATTATAAAGGATATAAAAAATATTATCCAAGAGAGTAAACATGACTTTGGTCATGTTAGCTTATAGAACGGTCTTTCAGAAGGCACGCCGCCTAAGCGACGAAGGGAGGATAGACTCAAGTCGGTGCAAGGACCAAATGCTATAGCGCCCGCTCTAGTAATAAAAGGTATAGCTTTATCTCCTAAGTGCCAGGAAGAATAAAACAAGATGGTAGATCAAGCCTCATGACAGCTGCGTGTTCCTAGACAAAGCCAGGACTTCTAGAACTCTCATGCCATTCATTCCATATAGTCATAGCGGTATGTATTCTTGTTACCATAAAGAAAGGCTTGGTTACTGATGCCCAGTTGGTATTCCAGGACAGAGTGCTCGAATTTCCATTTAAGCTTAAATTAAGTACATTACCTAGTACCTTTATCCTAAGCGGAATATGCCCACATCACCAGTCAGGCCGTCGTACCAACCATCTCTTAGCCTGGGGCGTTTTTCTTTCCAATGCTTTTATTCATCACATAGAGAATTTACTACAGTATAACCTTTGAAATATCATGTTCATCTAGCAGGCACATTATTGTTTCCGTAAAGGGCTGCCACATATCAAACAAAAGTTTTGTATATCTTATTGGTGTCTTCATCCATAAGTACATCTTGTTCCTGTTAAGGCTATGATTAGGCTTGAACTTAGGTCAGGCCACAATAACTTCCTTTGCGAGACGAATCCTTCACTACGGAATTGATATGACATGCAACGCAAATTCAAATGTTGCAGTCACAGCTGCATGTACGTTGCAGCGAACTTCAGACATTCAGCATACTGTCAGGCTTTCTATCAGCGACTAGAACATAGGCACGATGGTCACTCTCGGAATTCTTTTGGTCATATATAAAGAGGTTGAAAAGTGTGTATAAGAAGTTTGGAAGAAGATAACTGCTCAAAAGCTCTACAAGGTTAATAAAAGTACAGGTTTCTTACACATCTCGTCAGTCATGTCCATGAATGTAATCCGCATCGCTTCCAGAACGAATCCATGTTCCCAGGTCCAGATCCATCAACCAATTGTGAAAGCCTGCTCCGAACCACCGCTACAAGCCGCGCTATCCAACTTGCCAGCAGTATTCTGCACCAAGCATGTAGCCCCGTTCGCGTTCTCCGGTGCAAGAACAATACTCTTCGCCGTGCCCGCGAATGGGAAAAGCTGTGAGTTCGTCACCTGGCCGCCACCGTCGGCGCGACCACCACAGGAGAACATAATTACGGTGTCGCCGGCAGCACGTCTGGGGTCGAAATTGACACACCCTTGTGTCAAGGTACTTACAACGAGAGTGCTATTCGCGATATTGTTATGCTGTCCAGCCGTGATGAAGTCGAACTGCTGACCCGCAGAACCAGTGCATGCGGAGAGCGTTATGGGGATCAGATTCTCGCGGAAGTCACCGGCGGATGCATCAATGGTGAGGCATTGTCCTGATGAGGATTTGATGGCTACAGAACTGAAAGCCCGTGTAGCGGTATCGTCGCGTGGGTTGGCTTCTGCTGCAGCGGAAGGATTGAGAACACCTCCTGCTCGTGAGACAGCGTTGGCTACAGTTGTAGAAGCGGCTGCGGCTGTTGATGCAGCTGCCGTTGTTGAGGCGGCGGCGGTCGTTGAGGCTGCCTTTGTCGTCGAGGCCGCTTGGGTATTAGCAGTGGTAGATGTACCTGTTTGCCGTGTCACCGTCACCATGGTGGTGACAACGCAGGCGCACGACGTAGATGCGGCGGCTCCGGCGACGATTGTGCTCGCATTGCCAGCTGCCGCTGTAGTTGTGGCGGCCGCACTACTTGCTCCACTTCCTCCAAAAGTGAATGTCTGACCAGCTGATCCTGTGCTACACGTTGCTTGATCAAGCACGTTGTTGCTGGTGACTGCCAAGCAAGTCCCAACCGCATTCAGCGGTGTGAACGAAAGGGGCCCAGAGGCGCCTGTGAAATTAAAGAGCTGGGAGTTGGTTACAGCTCCTCCTGGTTGGAGTCAGCTCTGTTTCGAAACAATTTCATAACAGATTCACGTACCACCATCAGCTCGTCCGCCACAGGAGAACATAATCACCGTGTTCCCAGCAGCTCGACGCGGATCAAAATTCATACATGCTTGGGTCTATCCGCACCATATTAGATTACAGCCCCAACCATGAAGTGCTTACTTACAAGGGTATTGACTATCAGCATAGTTCCAGCCTGATCGTCATGCTTTCCATTGGTGATGATATCCCAAGCCTGCCCGGTACTTCCATCACAATCCTTAACTTGGATTGGGGTTAAGTTTGCACGGAAGTCGCCCGACAGCTCGTCCACTGAAAGACACTGGCCTGTTGAGGTCTGTAGGAGTTTGTTAGAAACTCCTCAGAGGAGAATATAGGCCTCGACATGGAGACTTATTGGGTTACCTTAATTGTTGTGGACGAGAATGCTCTTGTTGCCGTGGCATCTCTTTGTTGGGCTTCGTCAAAGGCCGCTGTATTCAATGCCGTGACTGTCCGGGCCTCGAGCGCTAAACCGGGCAAAGCAGTGGTGAAGGCTGATACTGAAAGTAAGAATGCCGAAAGGGTGGTTGAAGATAACATGATGTCTTAAATAAATCAACGCAGTTAAGATATAAAAAGTCAGATGGTAAATAATGAATGAGGTCCCTGCCCAGCAATCTAAAGGAATGTATAGTAGAAAAAGTGAGTGCCGTAGGAACAGACTCAAAGGAGAGAAAGGAAGAATATGTCCTGATGAGGGCGTCGGAAGAGAGAACGAAGAGATAATAGTACGATGATATACTACGTCCAGCAAGGAACGCACAGTTTCTTCGCGCCACAGGGAGACATTCATCTCTGCATCTCCCAAACATCTCATCTCTTCATAGTCTGTTTCAAGAGTTTCTCGCCACGGGATACCAAGAAGATAGCGGCGCAGAAGTAAAGGCAAGGCCAGTCCAATGGTTTATGAACAGCGCGCTTGCATATCTCCTGTGTCATCCCGCATCTAGAGAGTCGAGAGCCATGTACCGTAGGTCAAAAGCTCGCTCTATCCGGTGGTATGAAACTTCCCATGTGGCAGATGGGCCACCTAGAGAGAGAGCTGGCGCTCACGAAAAGATCGCTGATTTACCTTTAAGCTTAACACGTCTCCATGCTATCTCAAAATGGAGGGCAACCAAGAGGTTCAGATGAACAGTTGGGACTCACGAGTAGCAGTCGGCGAATCGGAAGCCAGTACATGCTGCGGGAGGCACGCTGCTTGAGACGGACGTCGTCTCGTCTTGTGTTCCGAAACATCGATCCCTGCAGCAGCGACGTCGAACTCGGATGGCAGCTGCACGCTCGAGTGTTTTTCGCGACGAGGTCCCTGATCCTTGGAAGAGTTGCTCATTTCGCAAAGAGAGGGGTTCCTCAGGACAATATCGATATCGCAAATCTCTAATGTTTCGGGGGCTATATTGGTTCTTGCGGTGGTGGAATTGATGAACGAAACCTGGAGGATTAATGAGGGGAAGGACCAGGGCGGGCGAGAGACCTGCAGCGTAAGCGCTCGCTAAAGGCCGCCGGAAGACCGACCATTGGGGATGTAACAGTACATGGACCGTTCGATGCAGAAGCCACCCGATAGTCATCAAGCAGGTTTGGGGGAAAGAATCAAATTAGTGCACGCTTGGACGCGTCAAACGCCTTCAGTGCTTGTCATATCAAACCGCGGAGTTCTAAGAGTTGTCACACTCACTGATTCGGCGCGCGAGGTATGAGATCTGTACCAGTAGTTGGAGCAGAACTGGGAAGCATAAAGAATAATCTCCCTGGAGCAAACTTTTCCTCCAAATATACTTGCGATTAATCACTTTGCTCTTCCGCATGTCTACAATGTCGAAGATATCGTTAGGGCCCGGAAAGGGTGTTTCGCGGGTATTGCAACTGTGGGCTTCACAACTGATATACAACTGACTGCATGGCAGTTGATGAGGTCGCACTGAGTGTTGGTAAAAATTTTTGATATTGTCGTGCTAAGCTAAGTAGGTAAGACAGTCATATTCGAGAAGTACTTTCTTATGCCAAGCGACCAAGACCATAAATTCATCTACACTCTATGTCCATTTATCCTTCACTGAGGCCAACCAAGAACCTCTCTGAACAGTCCTTCACCACATCCAACCTGATTACATGATCAGACAACTCAGTTCTTTACTAGAAGGCAACTGACCCTCCAAGACAGTTATGGCACTTATCGAGCTACATCTATCTTCCTTCAGATCCTAGGTTCTAGAGCAGGGTGAACACAGGGACCATGCGAGACTCGACACACAACGAGTGCGATACCAACATCTACTTGATGGTATACGTACCTCACAGCTAACTAACATTTAAGATCAAGTTACCTAGCTACATCGACATGGCACCCTCCTACAAGCTTGAAAAAGGGTAGCCTTGACGCTCAGCTAAGCGATCGTTTACCAACGGCGATCTCAAGTATCATATAGATTCACAGCCAAGAGATCTACGTTAGAGAACGAGGATCTCGATTCGAAACACTCGGCTTTCAACATCTCATCCTCTCTCCACCGTAATACTCCCCTCCCTCATCCCCACATCTTAGTGTTCAAACAATCTTCACAAGTCTCCTAAACCAACAAGCAAAGACGCCGAGGCTTCCAAGATGGCAAAGGACAAAAAGCAGAAGAACATCCGCTCCCCAAAATTTTCAGAAGCCGGCAACCATTCTGGCAGCAGAAACTCCTTGCACAGCATATCCCACAAGCCTGCCTTCTCACAGGTGTAAATGGTCCAAAGATCAGTCACGCCTCTGAACTTCCAGCACGCGGTGATAATACTACAAGACAAAGGAGGAGCATCTCCGATTACTCTGGAGCGACAGGGTAGTCCCCAACAAGAAACTCAAGGCTCTTGAATGCGCATAGTTGTGAGTCAATCGCTTGGAAATTCAGTGAGCCGACAGAATTCTAGAATCTATCTTAGACTCACTTGTAGTTAATCACAGCGAGATTACCGGTTCCTAGCTAGGTACATGTGATGTTGTGAGATGATCCAAAAGATAGGAGGTGCCCCATCGGCTTCGGGAGCACAATTCGCTCGAGCCTATCCAAGAATCTTTGGAGACCAGTTCGCCAGTAACCCATACGTACCTCATCTTTCGATAACCAACAGATCCAATAAAACATCTCGAGCTTCTAATAATAGAGGAAACGTAACAGCTATGGGACTAGCCCCATGCAAAATCCCCGATAGCTACCCGATCACATCTCGAGAAGGATCCTAGTCGAAGCCCTGCATATTAAACCGTGAAAGCCGGCGTATGGCATGAGCTTCTACAGGCGCTGGCTTATAGCAAGTCTTCGCTACGACATGCACATATTCCACAATTCTCCCACTGGTATCATGAGAACTCAGCCATCGTTCATTTGAATCTAGACGGGAACGACATCGGCGGTATAGTCAAATTGGCCGTTGCGCGAATGACAGAGATATACACTAAGCCTAGGAGTCCCTTGAGAATGAGCCGAGCATGTACCGTGCACTAAACGTAATTCATGAAAGCTAGGGCAGAAACCACCAGGGGCTTTTGGCGGATAGGAGCATGAAGCTAGAGATCTTGCGTGAGGTAGGCAGACTTGGTGCTGGTGAGGACGGGTCGGAGGATGGAGTTTTCTCGTGCTTTGTGGTCAATTATCAAATAGATGTGAGATATTTCATGGGGATACAGGGGTATATACTATACATAAGGAATCTCGTGAATGGCCACTAGAATACCCACCAATGCCTCGCCGTCAAAGCGTTCATTCATTCGGTCATTTCTTATAGTTACGTCCTCCACCCCTATGTTGAACGCCAGCAATGCCAGTGACGCCGAGCCAAAACCAAACGCAGAATCATACCACATCCCACCCTATTCAAACCAACTCCAACTCTCCATTCCCAACCCCTTCCTCGACATCTTTCCACCTCGCCACAACGACCTCCCCCCTCTTCATCTCCACTAAACCATCACTCTCCCTCCCCATCGCCTCAAACATAACCTCATCTTGTATCGCCCGAGCAAAAACCCCCTTCTCAGCATCCGGGCCCTCAATCATACTAATCCCACCAGCCGTATCACTCAGTCCCCGCAAGTTCGCCGGGAAGGCGCCCAAGAAACTCGCATCGTAGTGGGCCTTCAAGAGCGCCTGATGGCGCAGAGCATAAGCGCGCTCATCTTCACTCATCCTCCCCTCCTCGCTCTCAGCCTCACTCAGATAGAAGGCGGCAAACCTATCAATCTTGCTCAGGCGCGCGCGCAACAGGCCGCGCAGCAAGAACTTCCACCGCTCGAGCTCCGTCTGGATGATGATGAGGGCGAAGTTGGAGCGCGGGTCCATATCGCCGGTGAGGAGCTCGACGGCATCGATCTGGGATTTGATGAGGGCGGAGATGTGCGGGATGAGGTTGTTGGCCGGCCAGGGAAGGAGCGACGGCGAGGAGCGCTCGTTGATATAGGCGCGGGTGAGTGATTGGAGAAGCGCTTGGCCGGATGGTGTTGATGTGGGTGAGGAGGAGAAGGGATCGGCGCGGTTGGAGGTCGATGTAACCGAGTCAAGGATGTCGGAGATGTCCATGGTTGACGCTGCGCATGTGGGATAACGATGTAGGAGAGGAGAAGAGACACTTTTGACTAGGAATGCCGTTGGGATGTATCTGGTCGTTCGTGAGTCGACACGCAATCCTAAGGCGCATGGCGCGTGTCGAGGGAAGACGTGAAGCGGAGCGAAAAAGCGCGTCAAGTCCCTCGTCGCGTCGACGGCCCGCTTCCCTCGCTTCACCTTCCTGGAAGCCGGTAAGGCTGAATCAACCCCGCCAAATCACAAGCCAATGGAACATCATCAAATCACCAATCAGAAATGAGCTTTTAATGTAAGGTCTTGAATTTTTTTGGTCTTTTTGTATTAAACAAGTCAGTAGCATCAGCCATGGTTTCCGACAGCCTGTGGCCATCCATGTTTACTGTGCTCTGTACTTTACTCTTCACTCCACTCAGACAAATACCTCCAAGCCCTGGTTCTCGTCATGTCGGAACCACTCTTTCCATCTGTCTTTTTCAGATGGTTATCTCTCCTCTCTTCCCCCACGTCACAATCTAGAACTCTTCCAACCCAGATCCTAGAACGGGAATGCGATCTTCTCGCAAATCCTACTCATCTAAGAATGAGGGTGATAATAAATTGTTGTATAGAAACCGCGAATGATTAATGCAAGGCAAAAGAAGACGATGCAATCAAAAGTAATGGTTTCCGAAGTCAAAAAAGTGAAGAATTAAGATCGGATAGTAGTGGAATGTCGAATCAATCCAAGATTGAATCGAAGAAGACAACAAGAAAGCCGGGTACTGGATTGAAGGTACCCTCTGATGAGCCGGTGGGGCTCGTCTAACAAGTATGTGATGGTGTATAGCTCGAGTGACGGAGAGCTTGAGGAAAGACCTGTGAGCCGATGACAAGGCTCGCGCGTGTAAGGAAAATGGTGCGATCGAATCTCAACCTGAGATCGTTGTGGTGTGTAGGTATTTACGGTGTCGATACGGGTGATCCCTAAAATAACGAATGTCTCTTCCGAATTCCTGAATCCAAGAAGCAAGAGACCATGTGAGATCCCCAATGCGAGCGCTAACTCAAAAGTAACCCGATGCAAGATGTATATGCACGCCAGTACGCCAGAGTAAAGCAAATAAAGTGTAAAGAGAAGTCCCCGCGAGCTATCGATCTTTCGAAGATGAGGGAGACGCAGGAGCAAACGCTCGCTAAGAGGCAGCAGGCGCGAAGAAAAGTAGAAAAAGTTTAAGACGACCTAGGGAATAGGTCGAATGGTGGTAGACCGGTCGATTGGGGACAGGTCGAACCAAGAAGATCCAGAAAACTCCAACAGATGCCGAACGCCACGCCAGATGTAAGAGAATTAGTATGAAACTTGACGTCGCGCATGGCCTCGGTCGTAAGACAACCCCGGCGAAGTGGTATTCGTGCCCATCATTAACATATCGCCACCATTATTACTTCTTGATCGGTTGGGCGCGGTAGGGCTGTCATCCATCTGTCCTTGACCAAAAGCAAAGGTCTGGGCCCGGCTTAGTTTGGTTCGATTCTGGCGGAGTCTTCCCATTTCTCGTTCACATGTATATGCATGTTCCTTGGCATCCATCTCAACATAGTCCTGTGGGAAGCATCGTTCACGATGTTGTTGGAAGAAGGAGCTGTATCCACCATCAAGGATGTAGACCTCAGGGTAAGTGAGCTTGGGGTAACATTCAGCATTAGTAGTACGATCTTGCTTGCGAACATATCGGGCCATGATTGGTGCACGGTGAGCAGAGTACTCGCAGTGGAAGATCAGCAAGGTCTTGCCTGGAAGACTGGTCTGGAAAAGTTGGGTCGTCAGAAGCTCCTTGTCATTGTAGTTGACTGCACCATCGATGTGACCTCCCTCGAACTCATACTCGAATCGACAGTCAATAATCATGCGTTGGTCAAACTGCTCATCAAACTTGCCATCAAGAACTTCTAGCAAGGTGTCCTTCTTGATTCTTGGAATGCAATCTGGCTGTCCCTCCTCGAAGAAGTGAGGAAGCACCGGCTGATGCAGCTCGTCAATGTCCATCACTGATTGGAGGCAGCTAGGGGAAGACTCCTTCTTCTCCTGCACAATATCGCCTGGGCTCTCAAACATGCTCAGTGATCGTCTGAACTGCTTCCTCGGCCGCAGCATTGGGTTAGAAGGTCTTCTAGAATGTCCAATCGGTGAGCCATTGATCCTTGTGTTTCCATTCATACTACCAAAGCTGTGTTTCGATCGTGGAGGACCCATGATCGATACAGATGGGCTGTTGGCAGACTGTGGTCTTCTCTCCTGCGGAGGGGACTCCATGAAGCATTCGCCCAAGGTCATCGACGTGGAAGTTGAAAGCTTGCTTGCTCCAGCACCAAAACGGAATGGAGGCAATTGACTTTCAGGATTGCGTGGCATCGAGTTGGTCGAATAGCCCTTGGTACGCATGAGCGAAGGTCTGAGCATTACTGTTTTCCGACGGCTAAGGCACGATTAATTGCAAGAACAAGTCGGCATTGTGCATGCCACTTACTCAACGCCATTTGTATGTCTGGGTGCCTCTGAAAGGGAAGCTCCAGGCGGCGAGGATAGTACTGAGTCCTCTTCATTAGGTGTGGTTCCTGGAGTCGGGGACTCGATCTCGATTTGGGTCGAGAAATATGGCTGTTTATGAGGAAGGGGCGAGATGTCCATCATTTCGTGCAAGGGACCCGGCGATGACGAGGGAAGAGGCGGTGTCGTAACACAGTCTGTAGCTTGTCAACATCCACCTTTATACTTGGACTCCGGTATCTTTACCTCGACCAACTTCAAATTGTCCAAAGAGATTCGATGTGAAGAGCGATCGTCGTGGAGTCGGTAATTGCGGGCTGCAGAGGTTAGCAGATGGTGGACTAGTCAATTGCACAAGACTTACCTCATATCGATGTGAAAGTTCTGGGACAGGTCTGCGGCCAAACTGGCCGTGGGGGACGACCCTCGTACGGGCTTCGCATTGAAGTAGTCGTTGCTGGACCGCCTCATGCTCAGATCTCTGAAGTTGAACGAACCCGGCCCAAAGACGGTGTTTCCTCCCAGAGAGTGAGGGTGTGAAGTGTACATGTCGTTTCGACCCCAGCTAGGCATGAAAGAGGGTGCCTGCATGGCGGCTAATGGGGATGAAGCTTCCATAGTGATAGGGATTTCGGCGACAAGGGATGATGACCGAGTCGGAGGAGTCCTTGTGCAATCAATTGATCTTGCTCGATTTCTACGACGCCACAGCAGGGAACGTTACAGAGCGAGCGGATCAATGATTGACTTGGACTCGAGCGAATCTCTCGAGAGCCGACAATGATTACCTGCAGCGGAGCAGGACGGTCGAAACTCTGGAATCGAGATGCTCGGGCAAGGACTCGGCGAGGAAGTTGCAGTCGGAGCTATTGAACGATCGGATACATCGAGGCTCTACGAATTGGGCGGGCTGGTCCGGGGTGTCGGGTCGAAGGGCGAATTAGGGAACCTCTGTCGAAGATTGCACACAAGAAGGTGGGGAGGAGACCTTCGAATGATTAATGCTCCAACTGGATGAGGGATGAAGGAGGAGAGAGAGCGAGGAAAAGGGAGGAGAAGAGAAGGAAAGAAGTTGAAGATAAAAGAAGCAAAGCGGAGCGAAGTGGAGAGGCTTGGTGTTGTCAGGGAGATTTTGGACGAGGTTCGGGTGAGAGCTGGGTTTGGTGGTTTGGTCGGTCTGGCTGGCTAGGAACTTGGATGTCTGACCTGGGTATGCCTGCTTTCGCTTTAGCCTTGTGTTTCTGCTTGTGCAGCGTCTTGGCTGGATTGTGATATGCTGTGCACGAGATGTGTGTCTACATCTAGGTCCGTAGCGTATCTATCTGCCTCTGCTCGGGGGCCGTTCGTCGGGCCCGTTCTGCAATTCTCTGGTATGGTCTATCCGTGGGACAGCACGGAGGGTGCACGCCGGCGTTGCTTCCCAGAGCGCTGTCCAAGAGTTCCTGTGTTTTTCCATCTTTCTTCTAGTGCTGCTCGTCGTCCCGTCTCTCGTCTGATGCTACCTAACAGAGCAACGAACTCGTGTGCCCACTTCTCACTGGCGCTCCTCGACGCTCCCGCCGACCAAACGCCCTCTGCCTTCCCACTTCCCACTTCTTCCTTGCCATGCTTACATCCCTCGCAGCTCCAGCAGCCTCCTTACTAGGGACCGGTTAGTGTGCAGCTGAATTGACGAATTGGTACGGCGCTGCCCCGGTCCCTCGCTCTCCTTCACTGCTCGCACGCAAGGATCACGGACGGGTACCATTATGATGTGACCTTTCCTTCGCCTTTACCCAGATGGCTTGATTGGGCTATACTGGAGCCCTGCTATCGCGCGTTGTCGGGCGCCAGCAACGCCAACGACGATGCTTCTTCCTTGCTCCGAGCCGCCGGACATCTGTATGTTATGGCTTAAGACGCTCTCACATATCACCACCTCGGCCAGCTCACACCGAAGATTCTCGATACCGATTTGCATCATCATCACAACAGCATTTGGAGCCGCCAGCTGTAAACCTCATGTTACTTTTGCCAGCTGCCCTCGGGAAATATCACCAGAGGGTCCCGACTGGCTGGCATTCCTATACGACCGATAATAATATGAACAAGGACCCGATCCTTTTGCTAACGCCCGTTCGCTCAGCCATGGGAGCGTCATGCATGGGAGGAGAGAGACGGTCGGTTCCCGTCTGTGTGTCTAGTCTCCGTCCTTTTTGGTTTTCTGCAGCGTGAGGATGTTTGTCAGTGTAATTGCAGGGTCGTTCGAGAGCTCTGGACGGGCTCTCAAACCCTCTTCGGGCTATCCGTATGTCTTACGGCCTGCCTTTGGCGTGTTATCGAGCGTCTCCTAACGGCCTCTCATGCCTACCCACGCTCTCTCCAGGCGCCTCACTGGGCCAGACCCATGAGCGCACTTGGCACCATTATCTCGCCGGGAAACACACTGAGCCTCGTGCATCCTGTCAGTGTTTCGAAAAGGACTCCTGATCTCCCCTAGGCCCTCACATCAAACCACCAGAGGTGCAGCTTCCACCATGCTCATGTAGTCACAGACTCGGCAGTTCTTTGCTCGCTCCGCATTATTTCGCATTTGTTTACTTGCTCTTCCCCGACGCGTCTTCCCACTCTCGCCCACCGGCACGTCGCGCAGCAAGGCAGTGTAAGTAAATATTGCATCATAGGGCTGCACCTGCGACCGCCGTGACGACGTGACCAGAGAAAGCCCGGGCTTGAAATTTCCCGACGGTCCCTCATTCTTTCGCGCCGCCCTGTTCTGCTGACCCGGTCTTGTCCTTCGCTTGCCTCTTGCCAGCCGCCCAGTAAGGAGATCCTGTTAACTTGCACTGGGATGTCGGTTGCAGCATCGCCATCATCATCATTATTACCATCCTCACTCATCAATTCCAAGAAAAGCGTTAAGCCTTGGTTGGTGCTGCTGGCATCGTTCAATTGCTCCCGGCGTCTCGCCCGTGGTGTCCAACACCGGACGAATCAAAGTTCACGGCCGGGAAGCAAAGGAGGCGGCCAGCACCAGACTCGATGAGGGTCGTGTCGCTACGGGAGATTGCGATACACAAACGGACGAAGCGAAGATTCCTCCCAATTCCCCCAATTTAAAGTTCGCTATAAGATGTGCACAGCTATGCTCCCGTCTTTCGTCATAGTCATGCGCGCATTGCGATTAAACTTGGTTTTCTAGAACTCGATTGCTTCGTTGCTGGAGGGTGAATCCTATATCATCAGCAGCATCTGTTCTGCAAATCTCAGTCGACCGGCGCGTGCTGTAAATCAACATCCGGAGTAAACAAAAAACACAGCCATAGCAACAGGCCTAAGCGCCCCCCTCACCGAACAAGTGGAATAAAACCTGCATATGCATGCACAGCTTCGCACAGTAGTGCAGAAGCTCGCTCGAATCCATGCAATGCAATGCCATGCAGTAAGGTGGCTCAATCCGTAGCAAGTCAACGTCAGACGGATCCTTATCTGGTGATTGCGAACGCAGGTACTAAAGCAAGGCAAGGTCAATGATCTGGCTGCTGGTTGGTTGCTTGCTCATCATCCGGTCACGTCTCCAAGGCGTGTAGCTACAGTAGCGTGGTTTTCAGCTGCAGGCAGCTATGTACAGGGAGAGCTTCTCCAGAGCACAGCGGGCGGGAAGCTGAGTTGAGGCTACTGCTGAGCTGCACTGTAGCTAAATCGATGGGATTACGCCTCCGGATCAATCTGGATATACCTTTCCTTTCCGGTCCTGCTATCATCCTCGTCCACAAGAGACAGCGGCTCCACCCAGCGCCTTACTATCCCAAGCAGCTCCATCCCATCCTCAGCCCGCGTCCCCCAGCCGAGTTTCTGACGAAACATCTTTCTCCATACTTTCCGATTTAGTGTACGTTGTGTCTTTCACAAAACTCCCGGGCCGTGTTCATGGGAAGACACAGCTGGAGACTGCTCACGTATTCTGGGTTTCAGAAAAACGAGGAATCGGCGGCTCGGATGGCAAGGCATCTTTGGCTCTCTTTGCTCCCGATTTTGCCCCCGTACCGTAGCAAGAAGTCCGGGGCGCTGCGTGCTAACTTTTTCTTTGCGTCTCCTCAATTCATCTATATGTTATGTCAAGCGATCTATCGTATTACGCTGCTAGTCCATCTCCCTAGCCTTCGGGACTGACTCGGCTGAGTCCACATCATCGAATTCCGACAGGAGCACGATACTGTAAAATGCTAGCTGCATGTAGGTAGGTCGCCTTGGGTGCTCCCGCTCGCAGATCTGGGTCTATTGTCAGGAGGACAATTACAAGCGCTGCGCAAGTTCTGAACTTGGAAGGACGCCAGCGAAGGTCCGCCTAGTTTTCTGTTGCCAACCCGACCCACGAAGCGTCGTACTAATAATACCTTGCGCCCTCAAAATGGTGACCGCTCTAAATGTAGAAGGATCAACAACAGAAGCTAGATCCGGATCTCATCCCAACTCTAACTTGGTCATGTTCATGGCCATGGTCATGCCCACGCCACTCTCGTCCTTGAAGACGCACCTGACCAAGGCAATCTCCTCTCCCCCAAATCTGGGACTGGCCAACGCAACACAACCTTAATTCCATAATGGGCCCAACGTACCACAGGGATCTACAGTACTTGGCACGATCCTCAGGCATGCAAGAACTTCGCGAGCTGTATCTTTCTCGATCTTGCCTCTCTTTCTCGATGCCTCGGAGTAGAGTCTGATGTCATGTCTGGCGTGTCCGTAACGCTGTCCAAATCCAAGAGATTTGGTTGATCACGATGATGCATGGCGACTTTGCATTTCTGGTTGTTGATCCCGATCTGGTCGGTGATGGGATTCTGCTGCTGGCACAAAATAAACAATAAAGAACACGTTGTTGTTGTTTGGTCTTGATATCTTGGATCCGGAGCGAGCAAGATATTGTGCGTATGCATACTTACGGACAGGATTTACGATACATTCTCCTTGCCTTATTTATTGTAATAATGCACAATGCATTGATTTCGTTATATGTACCTTATCCATCTCCTTATCACAAGCTCCGATCTCTTGCGTTATGAAAGTCAAGCGAAAGTCTCTAATTCACCATCCTCGCTCGCCCTGCTCCAATCCCATTCCAAGCAAATCAACGCAGCTTCTCCTGAACCACCCCACAGCAAAAGCGAGCATCTTCATTCCACTCTCCGAAGGGCTAATTTTTTCTCTTTTTTGCCTGTCAACTCCACAAAGGAAAGCGAAGGGGGAAAAAGGGTAAGGCTATGGTGGCTTCTAGAAAGAATCACGCTTTTTGATTTGTTCCATCGCTATAATTCCACCGCCCGTCCCTTGCTCGCGCCGAAGAAACCGACATTGCAGCAATCAATTTGTCCTTGAATCTCCACTCAGGGTCTTTTTTTCTTTGCTTCTCTATCTCGTACACTTTTCGCTCTAGATTTGCGGAGAAGGCAGTCGCAGGAGAGGAAGGAAAAGAAGCGCGATGGGGCTCACTGCACACTTACCTCGCCCTGGCGTCCTTGTCCTGCCATGATACGACTGCTCGGTCCGCCGGCGTCAGATCCTACGGACGATCACTCGTTTTTTTCCTTCTTTCTCTTCTAGCTTGTCCGGCTGGCCCCTTAATACTGCTTGTGTCTCCTCTCGTACTTCAGGGTAGCTGTGCAACCGAAAGGCCACGAGTCCTGTAGTTGTGAAGGCATTAATTCATCGCCAGGCCAGTCCTTTTGTGCGCGAGGTTCGACGTGCCAGCCTTCTCCGGTAGGCGAGCCGGCCAATGTAAACAAAGTGCCTCTTTCGGCTCACGCGCGCGCGGCGTGGTGTTGTTCCTGTTCCGACACCGCGTCTTCCCGTCCCAGGCACAACAACCTACCCCGCTATCTGATGATGATGTGATGAGATTGATGTGATGGTATCGTAGCTTCCGCCGGCCTTGCTGCAAGTGATCGATTCGTCTCCAGTAACGGTACAGTGCAGCTCTTCTTGATTTGCAATCCTCCCCATGCATCAGCTGGGCTTCTAGTTCCTCGGGCAATTGCCTTCTTCCAGTTCTTGCTCGCCGGGTGCTCTATGGAAAGTAAGCTCAGCTCAGCTCTCCTCCTCCTCCCCTCACTTCAACTCCACTACACAGCCCCGCCTTCGTGTTTCTTGTCGTCCATGCAATCCATCCTCATGCTTTTACCCGTGCTATCCGACTTGCCCTTGTCATGTCACCGTGTGTATCCAGCATGTCCTTTTTACCCCATCTTCCATTTTGCTGGTGCTCGAAGGACCAAGATGCGCAGGATACCCACCCGAAGATCCAGGGTCTGAAACCATATGAAGAGTCCGTGTCGCGGTGTGCTCGGACTCTCCTCCATCCTTAGGACTTACTGCAAGGAGAAACAAACGCCATTGGATCGACATCTGGAAACGTGCTTATCGTAATATTTCTATTTCTGAAGGTGCAATGCTGATTGTCACTGTGACTGTGACGCTATGTACATGCATCTCCGCCCGTCCATCCATGCCTTGTCATGTCTCGGAGGATTTCCTCAATGCTCAGACCATTCTCGTTGCCGGGGGGGCGTGTGTCTGAGCCGCTGGGTGAGTGAGTTTGGAATATATTGCTGCGGATGTGATGGATGACTCGGCGTTGTTGCAGCGCCGTGCTGCTGTGCCTTACTCGGACTGGTGCTCCCCTTCCCAGGTCATCCTTCGCTCCCAGGAAGTGGGTGAGCATGATACGAGTTCGGGAGTTCAGTCATGGCATGGGGATCTGCTGTACGTTCTGTCTGCTGTTGCGTGAAACTTGGGGCTTTTGGCGGGGCAACAGGGTGAGGGCGAGTAAGAGAAGGGAACGGCATGGATAGATGCATGGGGTGAAGATAAGGTGTGGTCTGGTCGGTGAGGGGATTGGCAGGACACGACATGGCATGGAGACGTGCGAGCTGCGACAGTCATGGAGATGGAAAAGAGGAAGGTCTTCGCGTCTGACACCGGCCTGGACGCGGCGGAGATGGTCAGATGATTTTACATATTCTCCAGACTCCAGCGACGCCTAGCTTCTCTTCTCCAGCATGCCAGCTACGAAGACGCGTCTGGCACCGCGACGACAGTCTGGTCGTCATCTCCTCTGGCTTGCGAGCATCCAAAGTCTGGAAGTCTCCTCCGGCTCTAATCACCGTTGGTCCAGTGACTGCGTCCTTCCAGGTGATGCATTTGGACATCTCGGCTTCATAATGGCATGATATGGCCAGGTTGATCCAGTGATCAGCTTGGGGAGGCCTCAGACAACCGCATCTGCATCTAGCCTGCTCTCCCAGAGCTCAATTCCATCCATCACCGCGACACCTACGTTGATCCAGTGATCTCCTACAGCCGCGAGAATGCCCGCCGGCCTCATTGGGCACGAGTCTCACGGAGATATATTCAGCCTTAGACCTCGCATTCCCAACGGTCTGGCAACGCCGACGAAGGGAGGGTTGGTGGCTAGTGTTCGTCGCCAGCCCCGCTGGTTGACTGCGGCTTGCGCGGCGTTAAAGTTCCGGAGCACGAGAATCTAAGACTGGACGGCAAGGAATGGAATGTATGTGTTCTTCTCTCCGCGATCTCGGTTGTGTCGATGTGCCTGCATCATCTCCGACAAAGTCTCGGGAGAATGGGGCAAAGACTTGACGCGGCACGGCGTTAGGAGACGTTTGTCAGAAGGGCTCTGCCTTTTTGGGGGCTTGGGACCGCACATTCCGACTCCCTCAGCTTCGAGTCAGATTCTCCTCTGGCATTTCAGGGTCTAGAATGATGTAGATGAAAGTCAATCCTTATCGAGCGATAAGTTCGATTGGCAAAGAGCCGGCGCCTTTTTTTCTGGGAGGACCTGGAACAAGGGCGCTCTAGTTTGCACTGTAGGGTTTGCTGGTATGTGGATGATAGAACCTTTGACACTGCTGGCACGGCTGGGTAAAAACCGCTTGGTATGTAATTGAGTGGGTTTGGACGTTCTTCGGCGCTTCAAATTGTGCCCAGACTCATGAGCTTTCGTCCGGACGACTGCCACTTACAAAGGATTCTCGTTGCTGTGAGCCAATACTTGTCACTTCTCTTGTAGAGAAAGCGTTTGAAGGCGAGAAATCCCACTTACTCCGCCAATGTCGGTGTTCGGACGAAGTTATCAAGCTACCATCCCTTGGGAATGTGACTGACAGAGCCACAAACCTTCTCAAGCCCCAATCGCTCATTGAGCCGATAGCGAGAGAATGGCCAGAGTCGGAGAGTGCGTGATGTAAGAGAGACAACGGCGAAAGCTTAGTCTACAAGCATCAAAAGTCTCCTTGACCGCTTGTCCCATCATTTCAACTCTTCCCCCTCTTTCAAGCAACGCCCTCATTTCAAACTTTGGGGTAGGATGCCACCTTCAGGATATCGTATGGCTAGAATCATCTACTATCTGCTCAATGGAGTTTGCACAAGGGAGTGTCTGAAACCTGTGTTTCCAAGTGATAGTGAAACGGAAGTCAACTCTAAGTAGAGGAGGCAAAGGTTATCAAGCATCGAAGATCTCGAGCTGGCTATTTCGCCATTCTATGCTATTGAAAGCTGTAAAGAATGTTTCGAGAGGCACTCTAAGATAGATTTATAGTTGCTATCAGCCTATCTACCTATCTGGACGTATCACGACATGATCTGCCATTTATGCTCTCTTTGAATCCGAATTAGGCCTTTCCATGCTGTAAAGTTTCTTAAGCGGCTCACCAACTCCATTGTTCGCATTCATCGTCTTTTTCACAAAAACCTTCCTCTTTCCGCTGCAAAATCGAATCTCATTTCTCAATATCTCCCCAGGCCTTCTTAATGCCTGTCTAGCCTAATCGTTGGAGCTGGCGGTTTAGCTTTGGAAAGCGAAGGAACCTCTTCCATGGCGTGGTACGTGATGAATATGACGGTCACCAGATGATGAATATGGCTTCTGGCTTTTGGCCTAGCTACATATTTCCCCCTTTTTTTCCGCGCTCCTGCCGTGGGCCGAGAGTGTACCTGATTCAAGAGCATTGGGGGCGAGTCACGGGTTGGCTTTGACTATGAGCCGCGGTGAAATTGTAATGGAACTGCACATGTCTCGTTCAGAAGCCGGTTACATGACCTACCGCGAGAAATACGATGAGTTTCTGTCGGTGGTGTTCGTCGTTGATCATGTTGAGTGTGACATGTGGCGTCTGACGGATATCCACTTACCAATGCCTAACCCTGCTGCTCCTCTCAGAACTTGGCAGCTTATACTTTTGCAAAGATTTTATGTGCACTTGAAGGATGCGGGGGTTTCTCTATGCGTTATAGAACGGCTATGATTGGAGTGTAGCGGGACGAGGGGGGGGGTTGCGGGTTTCAAGGAAATTTCAAGTCTAAATGTTCAATAGAAACTCTCTTTTATTATATACGAGGATCTGTCTGTTTCTTTAAGAATACTGTCCTGGGCTTGATATGTAGGTATTGAGTCTTCTAGCAACTTTTACAGAACTATGCGGACCTTGATTTTTACATTTGATGAAACAAGCGAGGCTGAATACAACATCTCACATATGTAAGAAAAAGGAGTTTTACTTGAAACGCAGTAAAATGCCGAGATCCCTCATCTTAGCATCGAGGAACTAAGTGTACGAAGAAAGAAAGCAAGACGCCTTTGAGCTGCACACCCGTGGTTGAAAATGGATAATATCTGTTTCATCGTCCTCTTGGGTTTTACTCTCGCGACTCCTTTACGCGTACAGAAACGTCATTGACGATAAGCAACAACGCCGCTGTCTCATCGCAGGAAAAGAAACGGGAGGAAATACACAAATTTCAAAGGAGATTAAGTAGAACTCTTTTCTGTTTCGTCATTGGATGTTTGTAGTTATATTGCTAGAGCTTAGGTTGGATATTGGATCTATACAAGCTCGCGTATATCGTGAGCGGAAAAGATAGTAGCTGAGTTTATTTTCGAGAGCTCTCCATTGGAAATTGAATCATGTTATTGTGTGGGTTGATGTAGCAAGTAATTTCTGAATGATTTCTTACCTTACTTTTGGGGTGGGGGGGTGTTTTTGGAAGTGATGCGGCTCAGTAACTTCTAAGTGAACTTCCATATAGGTCACCTTGTGATCTAGGATCGATAATAAAAAGAGGTCTCGATGTTCTTTTTGCCTGCTGTTATGGTAACCTATATAG
This sequence comes from Coleophoma crateriformis, assembly GCA_003369635.1. NCBI lineage: Eukaryota > Fungi > Ascomycota > Leotiomycetes > Helotiales > Dermateaceae > Coleophoma > Coleophoma crateriformis. The sequence continues at coordinate 488,488 of PDLN01000008.1, forward strand.
AATGATCAATGATAGGATAAGACCAGTACCAAGATAAGCTATATTATGAAAAACTTTTCCAGATTGGTATAAGCTTCGACACCAATGATAAAACGATGAAAGGCCCGGACATGGAAGATAAATATGTACGCCAGATAAACTGCTGAGTGGACCCAGAACGGAATATCGAGTTTATACTCAATTGATATTCCATGTGGGGATTTATGGTGTGTACCGCGCCATATCCTCAATATGGCAATGGACTACATCACAAATGGGACGAACATTGCATTGCGCGCAATTTGCTATGATTGGGCACTCGGGAAAGGCAGGGCGATAATGCAACATGCAGGCATCCGGTACCCTGCGAATTAGTCGCTAGTTACCTATTCATCGGTCTTGGGAGGTCAGTCGAATCCCACTTTGGAGATAAGATCCCCTCACCTTGTTGTATTTCCCAGATCCCCAGCAGCAGGAAGCGAGTCCGGGCATTGCTACATCACTGGCCTAGCGTTTTGCTTGAGCTCATGGTGGAACTTCTGAATCTACATTATATATTGCTCCCCCTGACCATTTTAAATCTTTCTAGTCTGCAGAGCAATCAAGCCAAAAAAGCGTTTCAGTTCTAACAGATAGGACTCCTTGTGATTATCCTTACAAGAGTCTTCATAAATTAACTCACAGAATATGACTGCAGTTGAAAATTGGAAGGATGTCGGTGCCAGGAAGCGTGAAGCACGGGACAAGTGCATACCAGATGCGTGGAAATTAAAAACCGACCACTACGTGGGAAGAACCAATTTACTCAGTGTCCCATCCGAATGCGGAATATTGACTAAGGATGAGATTATCATCACGGAGGATTACGATGCCGTTGGACTTGTTGATGCAATACGAGCCAAAGTCTTTTCAGCCGAAGCAGTGACTACAGCGTTCTGCAAACGAGCGGCCATAGCGCAACAACTGGTTAGTTATGGAAAAGACATGCATTGCTTTAGAGATTGACTGATGATGTCCAGACCAATTGCCTCACGGAGATGTTCTTCGAGGAAGCAATTGAGACAGCCAAAACCCTAGACAGAGAGCGCGAGATCAACCCAACACGTCCATTGCTCCCATTACACGGTCTCCCAATATCACTTAAGGACAGTTTTAATATCGAGGGAAAAGATTCCATCATCGGCTTGGCTTGCTTTGTGGGACACCCAGCTGCCAAAGACTCTGCTGTGGCTGCCCTGCTCAAATCCCTAGGAGCAGTTCTGTTCTGCAAAACGAACGTGCCTCAAACAATGATGACCGCCGACTCTGATAACAACATTTATGGCCGCACGCTCAATCCCAATAATACGTCCCTCACCGCTGGAGGCTCCACGGGCGGCGAAGGAGCGCTCATTGCCTTGCGCGGAAGTGTTTTGGGTGTGGGCACCGATGTAGCTGGAAGCATTCGAATTCCTAGTTGCGCCAATGGTATATATGGCTTCAAGCCAAGCTCGGGTTTAGTTCCATATGCGGGACAGCAGAGTCCAGCGCCACCGGGCATGATGGGAATCACTCCATCTGCTGGGCCGATGGCTACATCCATGCGTTCCTGCCTCCTTTTCATCGAAGCAGTCCTGAGAGCCAAACCAAGTAGGTTCGACTGTTCGGTAACGAAGCTTCCATGGCTCGGACTTAAGCCATCTTCGGAGCCGTTACGAATCGGCGTGGCCTTCAATGACTCTGTATATACTCCTTCCCCGCCAATGAGGCGAGGTTTGCAACAGAGTGTCCATAAGCTCAGCGAAGCTGGGCATAAGATCATCCCGATCTCGCTTCCAGATGTGCTTGCCAATATGCATACAATCTGGGACTTATTCTCAGTTTATCAAGACGGCCGTACTTGTAGATGGTATTCTCAATCCATAGTGTTAGTTGCAATTGTTTACCCACGACCATGCCTGCACGGCACACATGTTGCCAACCCTTTCAAGGCTGTAATTTTGAAATGGTAACTAAATGCCCGCCTTCTAAGAACTTCAGGCTAAAATAATTTATAGGAGTTGTTATCCTGCGCTTGACTTAGCTGCATTATCCTGATTTCCTTTGACCATGTCTATCTCTCTGAATTCATACGCGAGCATGGAGCATCTTGCATCTTCCAGGTCATTACGCGACGGCTGATGATGAAGTGGCTGCACACCGCCCTCAAGTTAGAGTTAGCGGACAGACCGAGTTCAAATCCCGATGTTCCAATCAAATGCTCCTGCGACCCGAGAAAAATAATCTCTATGACACTCCAGGCCCAGGGAAGATATGGTTTCTGGAGTGGCTCTAGGAAATCTTGGGTGGTCCCTATCCGGGAGACTATCGTGCAATGCGTATGGCTGGCTTCTTTCTCCAACGCCAATCCTTCGTCGAGATATTATCTGGCACCGATCATGTTGCACTTCCCCCCTTTACCACCCCAAGAATAATCCCTACCTAGAGAAGCATCCTAATATGAATGATGTTGCTTCCGGTGGCCGCGTGCGAACGAAAGTAGTATGCCTCGAGTGCCGCAAGAACAAGAGAAAAGTGAGTAAACAACGGACTCGTCTGACTTGTTTCAAAGATGACAGTATCCTATAGTGTGATGGCCGGGAGCCAACTTGCAGCCTTTGCGAGAAGATTGGGAAGCCGTGCACCTACATCTCTGATACCCAAAAGCGAAAGTAAGTCAGCATCCGGAAGGTAATTTTCTCTACCTCATCCATTCTAGGCGGAAGCGAAGAGATGAAGAATACATTCGTACTCTCGAGGATGAGATTGAGACACTGAGATCGCTCTTAAACCTTGAACAGACCAAGACTGCGCAGGATACTCTCGCCGCTTACAGCCATCAAAACCCACAAGCTGCGCATCACTATGAGAATGAGTATGAAGATGCAGAGATTGAGGATAGCCAGCCGAGTACCAACGAAAGCCTTACCGATGTGGTCTCCGCAGAAGCAATGTCTGAGCTTGGATCTCTCATGCTCAGTCTTAATATAGAAGACCAAGGCGAACCTTCATTTACGCTTGCCTCGGGGAGGCTCAAACCGATAGACATGCTACCACAAGCAATGTCAATCGAGGAGGCTTCAGGGTCTTACACAACTAAACCACCGGCCTTTGATGACTTGGAGCTTCTCTCACACTTACGGGACTGCTTTTTAAAACACTTCAATCCGAATCACCAGACATTGTCACCTCAAGACATACTTGATTTCAACCCGGAGGGATTTTGGAGCCAAACTCTCGATCGAAACTTTCGAGACAGCGCCATATATGCTATCGGGGCTCGGTATTCCGAGAGGTACAATAGCCGTGTGATTGAAGAGCAGATGGCAAATTTCGTCCAAAGCCTTTTGTTCGAATGCTTACAGAATTATTCAAGTGTCTTCGTCGTGCAAGGCTGCTCACTCATGGCGTGGCGAGAACTGATGACGGGAAATAATAGCATGAGCTTCAACTATATCTGTAATTCTGGAGTATCTCCCCGTGGTTTCGTTCCTCTAATAACCTAAAGGTTTTGCGACAGGACTGGCCCTCAAAATGGGTCTGCATGTGACGGCCCTCAGCAGAATCCAGTCGCGGTTGGGAGACACGCGAGCTTCGGAGTATGCACGTCAAGTGAGAACCTTCTGGTGTTATTTCTCGATCGATAGGTTGGCTATCGTTCCTACTTTTCGCTTTGCACGGCGCTGACGCTTTCTAGGATTATTACCGCGGTGATCGGCATGAATTGTACCATCCCATGGCAAAGAGTTCGAGTGGCTCCCTTCTCAGACATCATAAGTGGCAGTTTGACATTAGAAGAAATCGTATTTGATCGCCAAGGGCAATTATGGCATCTTTGGGATTCCCTCATGGATCAAGTGTAAGTTTAGCCAGAGAGCCCTATAACATACAGGACTGAACTCAGTCTCCAGTCTGGCCTTCAATTGGCGAACGATATCAAATGAGGAGAAGCAAGCCCTCCTAATACGCTCAAGACAAGCCCTCCTCTCATTTCTCCGCGATTCAGACGAAAGATTACGCATCGATGACAAGAACCCATCGAAGAACGTGATTTGCTTCCGTATGGCTTTTCAAACTGCCCTCCTGTTGATCCATCGACCTTTCATCTGCGAATCCGGCCTGGGCCCACTCTTACAACTCTCTATACGCTCAGTAACCGCAGCCGCCAACTCCATCACGCAACTTACCCGCGCGCTGAAGAAGATCGACGAGTTCGCGCATGTCCCACCAGAGGTGATCGGGCACATGACGAGCGCCTCTGTCATCCACCTCCTCAACGCCACGTCGGGCAAAACCACCCTGGGGAGACAACCGGTGAACCGCCTCGCCACCTGCCTTAATGCTCTGGTAGCCATCAGAAGGACCTGGGATGTTCGAGCATCGACGTCCATCCGATTCATCCAAGACCTCGCTGCCCGCTGGAAAGTGGTCTGGGCATTGCCGCTCTCGTTGAGCAGTCCCCTTCCGGACCATACGCGGACGCGGCCCTCGATTCCGTTGGACCCGCTGATATCGAGCTTCGTGGACGCGGGCCCAGCGACGATGTTGCAGGCTACGCAGCAGGATGTGCCGGTCCCGGTCCCGATTTTGGATCAGTATTATGGCGAGATGGATGTTTATGCGATGGATTCGATGGCGTTGAACTGGTTGTTTGGTGTCACTGATGATGAATTGGCAGGTCAATGAAGGCTTAGCATACGTTCATAACTTGAATTATACCCATGAATTTCTTGATAGCCTGTTCATATGAATCGTTGGACCGGTAAGAAGTGTTATGTATCACTGCCCCTAGCCCAGGCACAGCAAGACCTGCATTCGAGAAGGGCGTATTTCTATGTTCTTTATGTATATAATATCTATTAAGGATTAAAGGCCTCGCGGAGAGAATATCGCTCCCTAGCTTTAGACTCAAGGCAGAGCAACGGTGCTCGTCCCACTCGTGAAGTTATACCCAGCCGCATAGGCCAAGAGATCCGTGATCTCCACGGTCTTTTGCAACACATACGTGCCCGTCACCTTAGGGATGTAATACGCCCACGCAGCCTCGATCTCCTTCAGCACACCCCAGGATTGCTCGCCATCCACATCATACGAGTCCGTCCCATGCGTAGCGGTCGTGTTCATGTTGTAGTACAGGAGCGGCGCCTCGCTCATCGACGTCGTGGCCTTTTCTTCCGCCAGTCGCTCGCCCGTGGATGAGATGACGGCACTGTATCCGATGGCGGTGAAGAGCGTCGTCGCCCCGCCGTTGATGGCGTAGATGGTGGAGGCTGCCATGTTGTTCTCGGCTGCCTCCCAGTAGAGTGCCTCGCTGGTGTTGTAGTCCGGTTGGTATGGCCAGGAGCCAATGTGGAGGTTCTCAAGTTGGGCCTGCATGGGGAAAGTCATGGTTGGGTGGTAATGTCTGTTGGGATGTCAGTGTTCCTTTCCGTATGTTGCTTCTCTCCCTGGGTTTATGCAATAAATAGAGGATAGATGAAACCTACTCCCAACACTCCAGAAGTCCCCATCGGCCATACGGCGTTGTAATAACCTCAAGACCATCCAACGTTCCATCACTCCAGATATCTCGCTCACCTCCCGACGGACGCACTTTGTGGCGATGCAGGACCACATTTCCCAACGGATCGATCAATGCTTGGGCCATGTAGATGGAGGAGTTGGTCTTCTCCGAGAAGCCCAGGGCAAGGTAGACTCCATTGGAAACAGCTGCGGAGAGGAGAGTGTTCCAGTTCTCGCTGCCAATCTCCAGCGAGTTGGAGATGTAGTCCTCAATGTGACCGGCGATCCAAGCATTGTCGTTGCCCTTTGGATATCTTTTCAGCCTGTTAGTATTGGATCGTATGGCTTGACGCTATCTTCAGAGAAATCTCGGAGGATGCCTTACCCAGGAAACCAGGTCTCGGGGAAAACGACAAGGTTTGCTCCCTTGGTTGCGGCTTGGTTGATGAGTTCAACACCATAGCTCACCGTCCCGTTCAAATCCAGCGTCACGTCCGTCCATGTCTTATTCAGGATCGGCATGGGCCAATTGACGGGAGCAGCTCGCACCATGGCGATGGTGAGGTTATTATAGTCTGGCGTTGTCGCATTTTGATAAATGGGTGTTGTTTGAGCAACTGCTAGTAGATTACTCAAGAGTAGGGCGCCCAAGGTGTTCGACAGCATCTTGACTTGATTGTCGAGGTTCAAGCCAGACTTTTTGCTAGTACTGTGACGAAATTTTTGATATCGATATGGATAAGAAGATCTTGCAGCAAGTCATGGCCTCTTATATACCCAAATTCATCCTCTGCTCTGTCCCTCACAGCCTCCCACTTCTCGCATACACTTCATGGATTATGGTGACAAGTCTGGTGGAAAAACTCTTCATATCGTTCGCAGTCCTGAAAGTGGGCCGTCGAAGATAACGCTACGGAACTTAAGCTGCCATGTACCTAGTATTCATTGCATGAAGAGTATGGTAATGAGTTGCCAAGCAGACTTCAAGTAGTAAGGTAAGAAAGCAAGCGTCATGGACCATTCAATTGCTAGGTATAAGTTATCATGGCGGCAGAGATTGAGCCGCAGAGCGCTCCGGAAATTCCGAGTTCGCCATGCTGCTTGGAAAGCGTCTTCTATGGCGCCTGCGAGCCGCGCCGAAGCTGATGTCTGGGTTGAGGCTGCGGTGATTGATGGTCTTGCTAATCCCACGCCAGGTGCCGTTGTCTCTCCAAGAGACTAATCTACGCGATGGGGCTTCGTCTATCGTGCGGAAGTTAAGTTGCCGCAACGCAAGGAGTTGTTTTTATAAGATGTGCTTAAATCAAGCTGACCACGTGAAAGGTATCTATCCATCTCCCGCTTGAGTAGATTGGAGATCGATAAGAGATAGGTAGTCGATGGTCAACCTGGGCCTTATCCCAGAGATTGAATTTAGATTGCAATGACCATGGCATCACGTGAAATCCACATGACATCAGCGTCGGCGTGGTGGTTCAGAGATAATGCATCTTAAGGCTAACCCCAGTATGGCAGCTTGCATAAATTGCATAGCTGTAAATCATTTGCTTCGTTTTGGTTGTTTGGTTTTCGTTTGGATGTTCTCATCTTGAAAAACCGTGTTGGATGAGTATAGCTGTCGCCGCGAGTAACATCACAAGAAATCGGAGAGAGAAAGGAGGGTGCAAAACCGCTGTATGCCACTAGAATATGAACCGCAAGCGTGACCTGTACAAGCATATTCTCCTGAGCTCGACTCTGCTTCACGGGCAATGGCTGATGCGGTGAAAGCCCCAGTCGCCGCTCAGACATAATTGGCTCTTGGGCTACTTATCTATTAAACGGAGGCACTTCTCGACTAGTCCTGATTGTAGACAGAGGGGCTAAGCTGCACCCGCTACTCGCAATATTATCGTTCATGGCTTCGAAAGTCTCCGGCGTGAGGCATATTCTCTGGGCAAAATGTCCTGACCGCTGGAGAGTGTGTGCGACGCCAATTGATCTGTATTTGGACAGGCAAGCCTTGATGCCGTGTACGACGGCTTGCTCCATCCGGTCAAAGTGGTTCTGGACGTCGTCTGGACCGGTGGATGATGCGGAGTAAGTTCGCGCTATAAACTGGTTAGCCAGCCAGTTGCTGCACTACTCGATAGCAGTGGGGAAAAGATCGAGTATGGATGGTGGTAATGACTTATGGAAGGCATCTCCAAGTTGTCCCTCGTCCACAGACATATCTATGCCTCTACAGCACGCGCCTCCTCTCCTCTCCTCGATCGGGCAAAACAGCACGCGACATCGGGGTCTGGGACCTGATGACTAATACCCCAAGTAATTGGGACCGTGATCCACGCCGCCACGCCTATTCGATGACGATGTTCCCTGCGTTGTTGAGGTCTCTTACTTAATTCCCCTCCCGCCTTCGATCCTCCAACCTCCTTCTGCCTTGGCAGACGCGACGACCACTCAATTGTTGCCAACATTTCTCACCTGGGTCGCGCATCAGCTTATGCTGCCTCCTGCGAGACTGAAGGTTCTGCATTGTCTTGACTCATCAGCTGTTCCAATTGCCATCACATCAGACTCTGGGGCACCAGAGGAGGCCCTTGAGCAAGCTTCTCCACTCATCGACCGACCGTTCATCGAGAGAAACCCACGCATGTCCGCCTGCAGATTTTTCACGCACCTCCTGCGATAGAGAATCGCGTTTCGCCGGTGCGAAACTGCAGTATAGATTCGATTAGCATGTCGACACCAGTCCCACCCCGAGTTTCGAGCGCCGCAATGTCGAGTACCGATATCTCAACTCCTACAAGACCACAGCCTGCGGCTCTCCAAACACCACAAGAGAATGCGAGCACTTCGACCCTAAAGCTAGAGACCACCAACGCACAGTCGGGCACGGCGAAGAAGAAGAAAAAGCGTGGTGGGAAGAAAAGACGGCTTCGAAGGCAATCTTTTGCGGCGTCGACGGAAGATGGGTCTGGTATGCCGGAGACAAGTCAGTCAAACATGGATGAAGCGCCACGTAGTGCTGCGCGGGAAAGCTTTTATCGAGTACAAGGGCACAATCTCAGCAATACCAGCATCGAAAGCGAAGCTCTGTTGGATCACAGGTGAGAGTACTGCGCGCCATTGAAATGGCCACCCTAACACTACGCAGGGAGCAGCAATCGATGAGACCCCGGCGATCTTCTACTGCACAAGGTGCATTTCCATCCCAACCGTACGACAGTCCAAGTGCCTATCGTCCCCCATCCTACAGCAACCCCTTCGTTTCATCAGAGAGTCTTGGTCGCAACCGACCGAGAACGGCGAGGTCGAAAAACATCAGTGATGCAGAAGAAGAGGATGAAATTCGTGACGAGCAGGCGCCTTTGCTATCTTCTATCGGCAGAGCCAAGAGCACCTCGGTTGCGAATGTGGCAGGATATGGTTCTTATGGAGGCAATTCGATACCAGGACGTCAAGATTTCGGCAACCGACGCTCGTCAAGCAAGTCTTCTTCTAAGAGTAGAAGGAAAACAATCTACGACAAAGCAAGCACTGGTTTCCTAACAGCGAATGAACAGTACAATGTGAACTACCCACCATCTATGCCTGGGAGCCCCGATCTTGGCGCAATTGATCGAGATATGAGCTTCGGAGATGTGCTTGCCCGCAATGATTTTTCTGCGGATCGAGCATCACCCCGGGGCAGCGTCAGCTCTAATGTGATTGACGATGCCTCAAGGTCAGCATCGCCACGGAGGGAACCCATGTTCGAAAGAAGGCACACCATTGCTCTACAAGCTGAAGAAGACGTTTGCTTTCCTATCGAGGGCATGTCAGAAATTGCTGAAGAGGATAATTTCCAAAGAGATGGCGCCTATAAACGTGGTGGTCGTCGGAGACGAGGTAAATGGCCTGATCTGGCTATGCTTGATGAATGGAGCCGGTTCGAGAAAGAGGGTAGGAGCGAAGAGCGCCGCGCCAAGAAGATTACGGAGCCACAGTTGATCGGTGGACGTTTGAGGCCCATTCATAAGGGATGGCATCGAGCTGAGGATGATGCTCCTTATCGCTTTACATATTTCAATGAAGAGTTTCAAAGCACGATCCACAGCCAAACCATTTCGGAGCTGGTTCAAGCTGGAAGTAGCTTCAGGGAATTGTTTATTCCGGACCCACCTGAGCTCAGCGACAGCTCTGAAGATGAAGCAGAGGACGTGGACCCACGCGATGATGCCTATATACGTCACGTTCCGGGTGTGAATGGCGACTCTCGACTCCCAACACGGAACGGGTCACTCATAGAAGATCCAAGACCAGATTCACGTCGCGGTGGTTCGATCAGAGGGCTTGCAGCCAAGACGGAGTCAAACAAGTCCTCTGGCGACGCAACACCGAGTGGAACCAAGTCTCCTCTCACCGGCAGTAACGGCAATTCGAACTTGAAGGAAGAGAAGCCCAAGCGGTACGGCGATCGGCCAACGTGGTGGCTTGATGTCTTGTCTCCTACTGAGGCTGAGATGAAAGTGCTCTCTAAGACATTCGGTATTCATCCATTGACAGCAGAAGATATCATGATGCAAGAAGCACGAGAAAAGGTTGAGCTTTTCCGAAATTACTACTTCGTCAATTATCGTACCTTCGAACAAGACATGAACAACGAAGACTTCCTTGAACCTGTCAATATGTATGTTGTTGTCTTTCGGGAAGGTGTTATCAGCTTTCACTTTTCTCTCACGCCTCATCCTGCCAATGTCCGCCGCCGCATCCGACAGCTTAAGGATTTTATGATCCTTTCCTCGGACTGGATATCTTACGCCATTATCGACGACATCACCGATGTCTTCGCTCCGCTCATCCAGAATATAGAGGATGAGGTTGACGACATCGATGATGCAATTCTCAAGCTACATTCTCCCGTTGAAGACGAAAAGTCAAACTCCAACAACGAGAAAAAGTCCGAGGCCGGTGATGCAACATCTGGCGAACGTGGAGGTGATATGCTGAGGAGAGTTGGCGACTGTAGAAAGAAAGTTATGGGGCTGTACAGATTGCTTGGCAATAAGGCAGATGTTATCAAAGGCTTCGCAAAGCGCTGCAACGAACACTGGGAGGTTGCGCCTCGAAGCGAAATCGGCTTGTATCTTGGAGATATCCAGGATCACATTGTCACCATGACTGGAAACTTATCACACTATGAGAAGTATGTTTATTGGCCTTTCAAACTCATCTCAACTAACATAAACATAGAATTCTGGCACGCTCGCATGGAAACTATCTAGCTCAGATCAATATTCGCATGAACGAGCGTCAAGAACAGACAGCCGATGTGCTGGGCAAGCTCACCGTCCTTGGTACTATTGTTCTACCCATGAACATCATCACTGGATTGTGGGGTATGAATGTATGGGTTCCAGGACAGGCTTATGAGGGCGATTTGACATGGTTCTGGTGTATCACTGCAGGCCTTCTCGTTTTCGGTCTCAGTTGCTTCTATATCGCCAAATTGCTGTACAGAATTGTATAAATCATGGATCGGAATGTAGTATATAACGTAATGCAAAATGCTAGAGAGTGGGCAGATGAGTAGGATTTGGATACACGGCACAGTATATACTATTCACTGCAAACCCCAAGAGATGCAACGCAGTTAAAATCAGGTTGGGTTTCATATGTTCTGAACGGTTCAGACTTCATGTATATACGTAATGAAGCTGAGATAATCTACGATTCTTAGCAAGCATGTACTCCTTCCTTGATCACTCCACCCATTCGCAACCTTACTCACCAATGATATCAACCCATAAACCTTTTATAAGTCTCTTCCCATCAAGCATATTACCGTTCCGAAACTTCCCCTAATAATTGTCTCCTTATCCTAGGAGTTAATATACTGGTTGGCTGTCAAGACCTGCGGCGGGAGTTGCGAGGCCAACGGCACGTTGATATCTGGGGGCCTGTCTCGAGAATGGCACGCCGTGGAGAAGTTGAAGAAATATATAGGAAAGATCCCAGAAGAGATTGCGGGGTATAGCGGCGCGGGCTCGATTTCTACTTTTGGAAGATTTGTATGTTTTGGACATGGACTCGAAAGAACGTCTTGCTGACGGATTTTCTGGTCGGAGGGCTAAACGTGCTCGCTTAACTTTTACTTTTGCGGGGTCGTCTTCTTGTCGAATTTGGGCAAGGTATGGTTGTGGAAGTGCTGCAGCTGGGTATGATAAGGGAGCCAGGTGATTGGGATATGGATTGTTGTCTTTGGTGTCTTATTATCTATAGGATGAATCAAGTTAAATGGAACTCTGGGAGGTGGGGTTGGGATGGAAGCTACGGAGGTACTGGTTCTGGCTCTCAGTAAAGCAAATACAAAAGTCCTGCCTGAGCTAGAGATCGAGCGCCGCCCAAATGAACATACGAGGCAGGGATTAGGTATTTCATTGAATAAGTCCGTGTGATAGGGTGGGATTTAACTTTCTGGCACAGCACCTCTATAAGCTTTATACATCCTTATCGAACAACATATTCCACTTTCTGACAAACCATCCAGCCGCCTCCCAGCACCGAATATCCCATGGCTGGCTTGATCCAGATTGTGTATTACCATTGTAAACCAACCCGCCCTGAAACATATCCTTCTTTAACTCCAAAAGATTCAATTTGCTGGTTTCCGGTCTTGCCGTGCCCTGTCCCAGTGCAATCGAAATCACCTTCGCCCGGAAATCTGGCATCGGGATCAGGTCCAGAAATGAGGGATGTTGATAAAGTATTTGCTGTACTGTAGGACGTAATGCCATCGGTAGATCTAATTTTGATGCGGTGGCGAGAAGCAAAGGCAGGTCGTCATTGCTTGACCATGGGCGATAGAACGATGACGGCGTCATACAGTACGGCTGTACGGAAACAGTTGCGAATAAGCCAATAATGTTTGCGTTCTGGATGCATGCCGATATGGTGCGGGTACTCGCATTTGGAAGAGGGTTGAGGTAAGGAGATGGGGGAGAGGCTCGGGTGATGTTATATCTTGGATCCTTAGAGAATAACGGGTCATCAAGAGCTAAAGCCTGTAAACCAGCAGCAATGATATCTTCGAGCGATGCACTACGAGCTTTTGTGGGAACCAGTACTTCCCAAGTCTTAGGAGCGTCTATTACTGCTATATCACGGGTAACTGTGTGTGCTGATGTGGCGTTTTGCAGGTTAGATTCCAGCGGTGCTTTCCTCAAACCCAGGCCACTGATAATTGGGTACCATGGCGCCGGTTTTGGGCTTTCCTGGACATAGGAGCCATTAATGACGGTTTGACAGGTTTGGTTTCTTTCCAAAGAATCCAGAACGATGTCCTGCGTGCATTGCTCGCTTCTTAAAGCCCAGTCTTGGAATTCGGTGAAATCGTTCATGGTCCAAGACGAGAACGTATCAGAACCAGCAAGGTCTATTAGGGTGGAGAAGTCATCCGAGAGAAGCGAGGCGCTGGAGAGAATTGGAGAAGAGAGATTTGTAAGATTGCACAATTCAGGGACGGGGTAGGAAACATGCTGTCTGCTGGAAAAGTCCATTAGACACAAAATGGGCTGGGCGGGGTATAATTGCATACCGATCCGTTTCGATTTCATGCTGCTCCTGAGCCAGCAAAGGCTCGCAAAACTGGAATGTTGCAGCAGCAGTATCTAAGTTGGCCTTGGACCCTGGACTGGCCGGTTCTTTCGGCCTCAACCTTGCCAGTCTACCTGGGACGGGGGGTGCATTCTGTCGGCTCTCTACCCGTCGAGCCTTTTGTCTTTGACCTGCAACGCTGAATCAACCTCGGTCATGTGCCGACTTTTGAGGTGGCTTACTCACGGTAAACCTTCTGCGCGACTCTGTTCTGTTCCCTCCGCGCCTCGGTGAGAACCCGCTTCTGTGGCTTACTGCCATCTTGAGTGCCAGTGACACCATTCATATTGTGCATAGGAGTTGTTGTAGAGCTGGATGATGGACTTGGGGCAATCTTTTGGGGACGAGTGACATCCGGCGTCGTCACGTTCACTTTAGCGGCTTGCTTACGCCTTTACAGCCAATCAGAGACGAGAGAAAGCAACCTCGAAACCCGTAAGCCACAGCTTTCTAACAACAACATATCAAACTGGAGATTAGATACATTCGTAGATACGGCCTCTTAACTCCAGGATGGACAATCTAAATGCTATATATATGGATGCCCGTACCTACATGATGGAGGGCCTTCACAATGCATACAATTGCTTGAGCAGGAAGCCATCACTGTCATCATCTCATTCTTTTTATTTCTTGATACAGTAACTACAAGATTACTCTAACACCGCCAGCATGACCAGCCACGTTCAGAAAACCATTGCCGTTGTGGGCGCAACTGGAAACCAAGGCGGTTCTGTCGCCAAAACCTTCCTTGCCTCGCCCAACTGGCGTGTACGATGCCTGACCCGCAAGCCGTCTTCAGAAGCTGCCCAGGCCTTGTCCACGGCTGGTGCAGAGGTCATTCAAGCAGATCTCTCCTCGGAATCTTTACTGTCAGAGGCATTCCAAGGCGCAAACGCCATATTCCTCAATACTGATTTCTGGGCTACCTACCGCGCGAGGATTGCAGCGGCAACAATCGAGTCGCAGACTGACGCCAGTGCGCCTCCACCAGCGGTTGTCGCTTTTGACACCGAAGTCTTGCACGGCAAGAATGCTGCCATAGCAGCCTCCAAAGTCCCGACTTTGGAGCGCTTTGTCTACTCTTCCCTACCACCAATGAGAAAACTCTCCCAAGGAAAATACGGTCAATCATACCACTGGGAGGCCAAGGCAGTGATTGTAGAGTTCATCGAGAATGAGCTCCCGGAACTGGCCAAAAGAATGTCCGTGATCTACCTCGGAGCATACAATACCAACCCCATGCTCTCGCCGCGATTGGATCCCTCCACAGGGGCCTACGTTTTTGCCTTGGCCATAAGCAAGGATCGTGAGCTTCCCATCGTTGATGCGCGAGCATCCACGGGTCCGTTCGTAAAGGCTCTCATCGAGACAGAGCCGGCCGGCACCAAGTTTCTGGCATACGACAGCAACCCAACCATTGGGGACATCGTGGGGATCTGGAGCCGAGCCAGTGGGAAAGAAGCGACCTTTCAACAGTTAACCATCGAATTTATGCATGAGCGCTTTGGGATCCCAATGGAGCTTCTGGAGGCGATGGGATTCATTGAGGAGTATGGCTATGCTGGGGACATGCAGTTAGTGGAACCGGATGGGCTGAGCACCAAGGTCCAGACGAAGCCCTTTGAAGAGTGGTTGAGGGAGAAGGATTGGACTGAAGTTCTGGAAAAGGGCAAGTGATGGGGTGAATAGGATGGCAACCCTTGAGAATTCATCCTCCTCGGAGATCAGCTGCCGGCAGACGCAGGGCCTCCTAGTCGAAGGAAACAAGTTGGGTCAAAATCGAGTAGTTCTTATTTGCTCTCCATTAGAAATAACCAACTACTGGTTGAGACATAACATGGAGTAAAACTTTGTCCTTTGATTTGAATATAACGACGGCTATGTCATTGCATCAGATCATGATAATAACCAAGAAAAACACACCGGGTTGGACTGGAGCTCATACAAATAATTCTTGTCCTGACCATGTATGCGAAAGAAGCCAGCCACGTGATTGTGTGCCTCCGACGTTCTCTTGGATTCAACTTGGAAACGAAAGCAAAAGAAAATGTGTCTTTCTCTTTTGAATCCTGTCCAAAGATCACAAAAGCAAGGGGGCAGAGCACGAAACCCCGTCCCCGTCCCGGCGTGCCGGCCCAGTTGGTTTGAAACAGCAAGGTTCTCCGCACTCCGCACTCCGCACTTCCGCACTCCGCGCTCCACGTTCTCGCCCCGCATTCTAAGGCCACCAAACCTCGGCTCTAGCTGCGATGCACGAGGGAATCAGGGGGCAGCTCTCGAATGGGCTCAATTTCAGGATACACACCCTCCTAACTTACTCCACTTTCACAGTCTCCATTGCAATTGCAGCAGAGCAAACCCTCAGCTAAAACTACGCCTACATCAAGTTTTGACCTCAAAGCCGTCTAGCCTTTCAACGGAGACGCAAACAAAATGCCTATGCACAATGGCTGGCTGCCTCGCGAGGGTAGACATAGACCTTCCTGCAATCGATGCTCCCTGTCGCTGACCCGAACATAGGTCTTACGAGTGACCCCATTGGCAGGTTCATCAAGAAGACAGCCTTCAACCCAGCCTTCACCCTGATCTTCATCCTGCTGGCACGTTACACCAAGAAAGGTTCAGATCTCTCCATCCTCCACGAAACGGCCTTCTCCCGCATCCAAAAACTCTTCTACTTCGGTCTCATCCGGTGGGCGAGTAACTATTTCGATGCCGGGGTCCTGGATAACTGGACGACGGATACGTATGATTGGAACAAGGAGATTGTGTTGATCACAGGTGGGGCTGGGGGGATTGGGGGACAGGTTGTGAAATTGCTGGCGGAGAGGGGCATCAAGGTGGTAGTTCTGGACGTGATTCCCATGACTTTCGATGCTCGTACGTATCGTTCCGGCCCTTCTGGATCCACGATTAACTATTCGCAGCTGAGAACGTCTTTTACTATAAGTGCGATATCACATCGCCCGCAACAATTGCCTCAGTTGCGGCAACGATCCGATCTGAAGTCGGCACACCAACCGTTCTGATCAATAATGCAGGAGTTGCACGGGGAAAGAATATCCTCGAGGCGAGCGAGAAGGATGTACGATTCACGTTCGAAGTCAATACTCTGGCTCATTACTGGCTGGCGAAGGAATTCATTCCCGCCATGGTCGAGAAGAACCACGGGATGGTCGTGACCGTCGCTTCTCTCGCTGCCTATGTTACCGTTCCGAACATGGTGGACTATGCGGCTTCCAAAGCAGCCGCCCTCTCATTCCACGAGGGTCTCGCTGCCGAGTTGAAGACCCGATACAACGCACCCAAAGTGCGGACCATTGTGATCAACCAAGGGTATACGAGAACACCACTTTTCGAGGGCTACTACAACGACTCGAAATTCCTCATGCCATCGCTCGCCCCGGAGACAGTGGCCGAAGGGATTGTGAAGCAGGTTCTGACCGGGCATAGTGGCCAGGTGATTTTGCCAGGTTTTGGAGCAATCCTGACCTTCTTCCGGGGTCTGCCGCATTGGTATCAGATCCGGACCCGGTTGGCGGGCGAGGTGATTATGAAGAAGTGGAATGGACGGCAAGTCATCGATGTGGATAAGGATTATCATGGCGACGAGAAGGGCGGGGCCAAAGAGGAGAGTGAGAGCGCGTAAGGACTTCTTTGTCGCGGGCTCGTGTGGGAAGGTTTGCTGATCTCTTTCTTTCCTTTAGCTCCACGGTCTTGGTTCCGCCTGCGAATCAGTAAGGGAGGTGCTTTTCAGGGTCCGCAGGAATAGGGTTTAATGGGGTTCACGTTCGTGTATCATGAATGATAAGCTGAAATTCGCAAGTCAAATACAAAAGTATATTCCCTTGAGGCTGCCCCTGATTAGATCCTTTACCAGGTCTTCTCCACGTCGCAACTGGCCATTCTCCTTCAACCACTTGCCCACATTCTCGGCGATGTCTTCACTCGGTCCATTGTCGAAATGGGTAGCGAAGAGCTTGTTTTAGCGAGCTGATCAGATGTACCTAGTGATGTCACTCACCAACCAGTCAAGCAACACCTTCAGTGAAGAGTCAAGGCAGCAGAAGTGACGACTCGAGACCAAGACGCTTAAGCAAAGTCAAAGACCAGTGCAAGTACGAGGACAAGAAAGCAGATGGATGACACTTCGACTCCTGCACGTGTTTGCTTTACTGCACGTCACCCATCCTCACTGGCTAGCACGCGAGAATCCTATGATTACTCCGCTCCAGATCAACCAAATCCCTCTTTGCAAGGCTTTCGAAACCAATGCAAGGAAGCAGGATATAATCTCCACCAGCCGGAAGAATGAACTGAGTCTCTTACATACTGTAGTAGCAACCTGTCTAAGACGTCTCTCCCCCTTCTGGCCCCAACTCTTCGCCTCCGCATTCTCGCTAAGCCGCTCTACGCTGGTTTCGGGACTTAGTGCTCTACGAGACGTCATCGCCCCTGGCGCTGTTGGGGATTCCTTTAAGACCGTGACTTTCCATCGACCACCAAATCCCTCTCTTCACTCAATCTTACTATTCTACAAGCTAGAACCGCACATCCTTTCTCCAAAACCGAACATATCAAGGATATCCGAAAACCCACTTACCACACATCATGTACATCCCAACCGCCCAATCGATCCTCACAGCAGGACTCGCCCTAACCAACACTCTCAAGGGTCGTAAGCTCTCTTCCCCTCCTGCCTCTCTCCGGCGTCCAAGCTAACCCACGAGCCACTCCTAGCCAGCGAAGTCGCCCACGGCAGCGTGATGGACTACGCAGTGGAGAAGTGCGTGGACAGCGAGGGCAACCAGCGGTGCTCGAAGCCCTTCCTGGTCACCAAGTCGACGTGCTACAACATCGAATGGTCGACGGACGGCACGCTGAGCCACACGACCGTCGAGGTCCGTGACGCCGGCTCCGACGAGATGGTCTTCTACCGCGATACCAATGGCGAGTGGACCGCTGAGAAGGGCGAGTTGGTCTACTTGGACTTCAAGCCTAAGGTGTGGAAGACAGGGAATGATACCGTCGAGTACACAGTCAAGACTTGTTCTTGATGGGGCGTCATGAGGTGTGGGATTGTATGAATTGGGAATTTGGGGCGAGCTCCCGTGCATCAGTGGTAGCATTGGGGTCATGATATACAGCTTACTTTTCTTCACACCAAAAAAGACGTTGGTTTGGTCGTGTGGCTGGCTTTTGTATTTATATAAATTATAGTAATACAGCATGAATGCATCGTCTCCGGAAAATCTCACTTGGCGTCCCGATCGCTTCTGCTAGTCAACTTTCTAGAAAGCAAGAAATATCCATCATGCTGGCGCACTGAGCTGGGGAACATCCCTTCGAACAAGGGTAGAACGCATATTCACTTCAGGTCCGAGAGCTTCTATACAAGACCGCGGCATGATCCCAGATCATCGTTCTATGTTTTGCATCTTGATGATGATGGGCCTCTTGTCGTCCTCGAGCTTTGCGAAGGATGAATAGCTCTCGAATCCCTTCACATTGTACTTGCGCATCAGGGGACCCAGTTCAAGGATACCAGCCACGCAGATGCCAATGCTGACTTCCACCACCGACCATTCAAAGACAGGTGCGGCGTCGACTATTGGAACACAGGGTCAGCTGACGGCCATGAGAGATCTGGAGATGGGGTAGCTTACAGAGTGCATCCGCTGAAGCCTTAAGTTTAACCAGGGCTGCCAGGCGGATGAAGTTGGCGATACTCGCACTAAGTACCTCGTTAGCAGCGGATCAACGCAAGGGATGACGAGACGGGGAACACTCACAGAACACCCAGGCCGAAAAGCCCATAGATGTAAAGCTTGACTCGCTGGCTAACTCCACGGCCCTTGAGCATGAAGAAGGGCACGAAGAGGAACAGCATGTCCAAGCTGATGGTGACAAGGCAGAGGGCATATCCCATGTACAGCTGGCCGGTCAAGGGTGCACAGTGGCCCTTGGATTTGGGGTCGATGAAGGTCCAGGCATAGCTGACGGGCTGGCATTGGAAGATGAGATAGAAGACAAAGACGGAGCAGATGAGGGCGTCGAGGACGATGGCGGTCCACAGCAGAACAATGTGGACTCGCTTATGGGCCCACTGCAGGAGGGTCGAAGCGATACTGGCCTTCATGATGCTGGTGAGAACCACGTAGATGACCTCGAGGAACCAAATATACTGGATGGGGGCATTCCAATTAGTACGGACTTCTTGATATATGCGTAGCGAGCGGAGAGTTGGGGTTTTCTCTGGTTACGAACCTTTAAGGCATCTCCAAGCTTGGCGAGAGCGCCGGCGGCGATGTGTTCACCAATACCATTCATGACACCGAGGATGAGAAGAGCCATCAAACTGCCATAAGTCAACTAGAAAAAAAGCATCGTTTTAGCCATCGTGACTTCAAATCCCTCTAACATCCCAGCACCACCTCGGGTATCACATACCACAACAGTCATCATTCCCACGTCATTCCAGCTGAAGTTCTTGGAAATTGCGGTCTTGGTGTAGACACGCAGTCCGATGAAGAAGGTGTTCAGGACGAGGAAGGCCGCCGACAGCACGATCATGAACTTTCCCTGGCCATTGATGATCATTCTGACGGTTGAACGCGATGGACGCGGATCTTGGGATACAAAGGGTTGGGGGAGCGACGCGAATAGAATGTGAATAGATAATCGCCGAGGTAGTTCTGCCTTTCAGTTTCGCAAAGATCAATACTTGGTAGAATTATGTCGACATGCTTGCCACTATGTATATGTACTGCGATGGTGAGCGCAATGGTGTTCGCAGAGGGGCGGCTGCTCGATCCTCGTTTTACCAGCGTGACGCATTAGAGTTGGGAAGGGAAATCAAGGAGCGGCTGCTGGCTTCCATGCGAGTGGCTCACCTCGAAGTAACCGTGTTTGAAGATGCACAACGACCGTCTTGATTTTGGGCTGAAGGCGCAGGGCATGGCTGGTCGCATCGGGCGAAGAGGCTGTTTGGGCCTTGCCTGTTTCAAATGGCGACGACGGGCCATGCTGTGACAATACGGAGTATACCACCGCCTCTGCCTCTGCACACCCCAAGCCTTCCCCGTTTCTGATTGCCCTGCTACGGCTGGGGCTCTATTTGTAGATTGACATGAATATGACAGCCATGGCACCGTCCAAGCCGATCGATGTTCCGCTGCTCTGTGCTGGCCCTGTCTCTTCTCCGTCCACAACAGCCCAGCAGAGGATGGATGGATCTGCAAGTCCCCTGACACCTGACTCCACCGCAGATCACCCGTGCGGCTCGAGTTGAGGCTGAGACATCTCGAGAAGGTGATAACCAGGATACGGCGAGCGTATCCAGATCGTCAGCCTGTCGCCACGAAAAGGCGTCCCTGCAGAGACCTGAACTCTCTCCATCAACGCGGTTTGTCTTCTCGATCCCAAGAACTGGTTTGATACAAGTATGCAACCATGCTGTGCGTGCCGTTTGTCGTGAACTCTGCTGCCCAATGGTGCGACATCACGAGCCTCCTCTGCTAATCTTCACCTGTACAGATTGGCTCGATGAACACCCACGCGCAGAACCCAGACTCGCCGCCTCGAACACATTACCAACGTAGACGAACCCACAAAGTTCTTCTATGCTGGATACGGATACGATGGATGCACTACATGCCAATCTGGCCCTGTGCCATTGAAGTCAATCTCATTTTCGTGGGCAGAGGTTGTCCCAGCTAGGATGCATCAAGTCTACGACGGCTTCGCTAAACCCATACCAGCCTGGCCCGAGCGGCGTCAGTTCCCTACCGTGATAGCGGCAGTTCTGTGGATCAGAGAACATCCACTCTTCCCCAGATTATCGTATGGGCTTATATGGCCGTGTTGTCGCCCATGTTTCTGCCCTGCGCGCAGGACGTGGGAAGAACCCGTCCAAGCCTGATTTCATAGCGTGGCGTTGCCGTCAATGTCAGACTTGACATGTCCCATACATGTTCGATCTTACGGGGCACTTCCTCGGGTTACCCTCGGACCCCTCGAATATCAGCTTACCTCCGCTGCGTTGCTTTTTGCGCGTTTTGGAGATCTTCATGAGCACTGTTTCTGCAAAAGCATAATAACTGTTTCTTGTTGAGCTCTATGGCGAGACGACATCAATTCACATGAAGGAGTACGAAGTCGAGTACGAAGTCGAGTCTTCAACGGATCACGCAGAACCAAAGGGCCTGGCCTTGTGTAAGATAGAAGAAGCTTTATTCGTGCCTCCATCCAACGTGTATGTACATGATTACGGAGAATCACTGAAGAAGTATTCACAAGAATTGAAACCCCACACCCCGGAATGGGCCTCTTGCAAAGGCCCCACCGCAGTTTGCGATCACGGCCCTATCAGACACAAGATCCCGCGATGCTACTGGTGGTATTCTTCGAGTATGCGCTCAAAGCACTGCCACCGCACATCAAGCCCTTCATGAAGGCAGCCGCCACGACGTTCGCACCGGCTGGGCTGGTGTGGGTGTGGTCGTTGGGAAAGAAGGCATCCACCGCCGTGGCACCCAGGCTCTGGAACCGGTTGGCGACATACGTTCCATGGTCAACGAATGCTGCCAGACTGCCGAGGGATGTGACGACCTTCTCGCCGTAGCCAGTGAAGCGAGGCGAGCTGTAGGAGAACGTGCCGGTCTCCCATGGGTTGTTGGGCGTGGGTGACGCGACGACAACGTGTGCGCCCTTGGCGGTCATCAGTCGGCCGGCTTGGAGCAGGTAGAAGACGTAGGTGTAGACCGTCTCGCCGGTCGTTGGTGAGATGCAGGTCTCGGAGCCGGCACCACCGCAATCGGTGCGGCCGTTATCGGTGGTGGTGAGGGAGCCGCCATCCTTGCACAAAGTCAGCTGGTGGACGGCAAATTACTATCGGGACTCAGTGGTCACCTACGTTGTGTCCAAACTCACTGAAGACACCATCATTAGCAAGAGTTCACCAGTATCCTCGAACAAGGTAGGGGATCCACTTACAAAAGAACGTAGTCTCCAGCTACAACCAAGTCGGCGATAGCTGCGAACTTCCCTTCGTTCCAGTATGACCGGGCAGATCGACCTGCAACGGCCTTGTTGACGACATTGATGCCCGAGAAGCTGTACTTGAGGTATTCACCAAAACCTGGGCGGAGAAGAAAGATTCAGTATGGATTCAAACTGGGCTTAGGTTGAGAGTAGTGACACGCCGACATACCTTGAGTTCCACTTCCTCCTCCACCGAGGGCCATGGTCGAATCACCAGCGAGGTAGAAAGTTGGGGTTGCGCATACTTGTGTTGCCAAAGCCGTGGCTGCGACCAAGATTTGCGTGAAGCTCTTCATCTTTGCGATATTGAGGATAATTAGATACTTCGGATTGGAGGTTGCTGGAGACACAAGTACTCAGAACTGCCGAAAGAGCAATCGGCATGCTTTATGTATGTCCCGTGCCTGGCCGGAGACAAGGAAGTTTGGACTTCGATCGAGTGCATTAGATGAGGGCAGTCCTGAAGGTCGAAATAAGGTGTCCATCCATCTCCACCAGTCAACACCCAAGCCTTCAATGCATGGCTCTGTGAGCGATCGAGTTCATCTCATGTGCTGCACCCCTGGTTAGCTAACCGGCGAGGCTATTGAATCCTTAGGAGACAAGCTTCTCGTGTGAATGTGGGCCGAAGAGTTAGATTTCCCCGTTGGTCTTGGAGAGTGACATGTTGAGTGATTTCTCGCAGGCA
Source organism: Coleophoma crateriformis (assembly GCA_003369635.1). Taxonomy (NCBI): domain Eukaryota; kingdom Fungi; phylum Ascomycota; class Leotiomycetes; order Helotiales; family Dermateaceae; genus Coleophoma; species Coleophoma crateriformis. The sequence goes on from PDLN01000008.1 coordinate 511,340, forward strand.
TACACGTGGGTCGTTGTAGGATCCACCATGAACCGTAACCAGTGTTGATGCCTCCAATGCTCTCAGCGCTGCGGAGTCTTCGGCGCTTGTGAACAGCTTGATCACCAGCTTGTCAAATTTCCAAAAGAGCATCGTCAGTAAAGTCCTCCTACCGGACTTTTCGATGAAGATTTGTCATTAGTGTCCACCAGTAAAAACAAGCCCTTGTCATACAGCAGAAGACATTAATGATAATATGTCAACCGACTGAACAATCCTTGCTCTGAATATCCCCGCGTTTCAAGTCCATACGTGAATTACTCTACTCGTCTTGGCATGCTGCACATGGGACCAGCTTCCTTCGAGTGAGGCAAGATGTCCGACATTCACTTCAACATTATCGCGTATGAATGGAGCGGTTCTGCTCACGACACTGCTTGCGGCTAAATACGGGTCGGCGGTGGTGCGGGTCGTTATTTGCAGTGAAACAAAGAGAAGGATGGTTATGGTTATTCTGTTTATGCTTGTTTTTAAGATCCACCAATCGGTCGCGGGTGTTCTGGAATTTAAGTTCGGTGCGTCTTTGAAATATACGAGGTGCCGAGAGTGGGCTTGTGATGGGCTATCATCTGATTTATTTCATAAGGCCAATTTAAGAGCCGGTATGGTCTGCGAGATTCACGTCGTGTGCTTGGTTTAGAAGTCACTCGTTAACAATGGTGCTTTTGTATAACGAGGTCTTGAAATGATGCCCCCTGCGTGCAGAACCAAAGAAAGTGCTTACTCTTCCACTCTAAATACTAAATACTAACCTTGTCGGTGATGGCAACTCGCTAAGCTTGGCACTATATCTGCTGACACTAATTTATCCTCAACTGTGGTAGTCAATCTGTTGATCCCCGTTCGCCTCAACTCTTTCTGGCGCACCAATATGACTTGCATACTTGCCGCGAGCCGGGTGTCGCAGGCTCTCGATGTCTTGTTCTGCAACCGTTGATAAATTAACACGATGGACGCTCCGTTAGAATTGAGGCTTCGGTCGACAGTAGCCGGAATAATGAGAGCATATAATTGCTAACAACAACGCACAGCAGTTTACCCAAGAAACCTTACCGCCGAGCCATACCGTGGAGTCGAGAAATTACGAACCTAGGGATCACAGGCTTGGGAAAACTCAGAACTTTCTCCCGAGATCCTTCAATGCGACTAAGGCAATATTTGGCGTTAATCTCGCCATCCTCACAATAGTATTTTGTATATTCAAGATCAGTGGCTGTGGCGGCGAGAGACAAGGCCAAGCAACTCAGTGTGACGAAATGAATAGGATCTTCCTAATATGCATCGCGGTGAGCTGCACATGATTCTTTGCAACGACGACTTTCGCTAAAGTATGAGAAGGCAGCTTGTAACCATTTCCTTACATATCCTGGAGACCGGGGAAATTATCCCCGAAGGCCCGTCTTGGGGTTGGTTTCTCTCCACCTGCTTCTGCCACTTCTCCCGCGTTTTCCCCTCCAGCGACTCATGATATAGGGCGATAGCGACAGTCTCCACTCGTCGCGTAGACTGGGAATACTCCGGAATCTCAAGCGCATCGCCGTGATCATATCCCACCATCACGAAGTCGTGCTTCGATATTATCTCTGGAAGTGGTCGGCCAAGGCCTTGTGCACCATTGAGCCAGCGCTCGCAGTAGCGGGCTCAGGCGCAGTGTACCTGACAGTAGCCCAAGCAAGCAGGCGCGCCAGTCACAGCAGTACCATTCAGGGCAGACTCCAGTTTTTGGTCTCGTGGACAGTCGTCGACGGTCCGTTTCGGGCCGGGCACGCGTACCTGCAACCAGACCCGGTCCCGCCTGGTCTCCTCCGATCTGAATAAGGAAGCTGATCAATGGTGTGCATCCCGTGGTTCTCTTAAATGCTACTTATTATAGCAGCTTCAGGCCTTCTCCTGCGTCACCGGCGAAGTTACCGGCACAAATATATGCTGGCGCAGCCAGATCTCATTGCCAAGTAACAATGACGATGTCGCATTGCCCCATCAAAGTATCTGCTAGTCCGGATCCCCACTATCTTCAAGGGATCTCGATAAACAGCACATCGGTGCCTTTTTCTCACAAAAATGGTTTGGATATCGTGCTAAGACATAGTGCACATTGCCGGCTGGCCCCCGACAGCAATAAACTGAGGTGCGATTGAGCTGGGCATTACGTATCTTTCGCCGGTGGGCCGAGAAGTGGGACATGTAGCCTTCTGCAAAGTTATCAGTCCATCTAGAAGAGGGGGAACGATCGTCGTTGCAATGTCGAAGGATGCCGCTTAGCACTAAGGTGCACCCTGACCCTACAGCATTATAAGAGACAACCATCCCAGCTTCTCAATACGAGCTAGGTTTTGTTTTGGCTTGATATTCCTCACGAGACAGCCACCATGAAGATAATTAGCCTGGTCTCAATTCTGTGTGCAGTCGGTGTCGTCTCAGCGAGTCCCACCCAATCTCTTCATTTCGGATCCATTGAAGCCAGGGCCAATACTACCAGCTTGGTGGGGTATCTGGGCGTGTTCTTTCTGGGAAATGATCCAAACATATATTTCTACCTCAGCAATGGCAATGATGCCATTTCCTTCAGTGCATTGAATGGTGGAAACCCAATCCTTGTGCCAACTCTGGGTACGGGGGGTGTTCGAGACCCCTCGATTGTAAGTGCTGGCGGTGCTGACAGCGGCAAGAAATGGTATATTGTGGGAACGGATCTAGACATTGCAAAGGTGCTTTGGATCTTACATTTGTTGTCTCCCTGAACGAGTTGCTAATAAGGTACAGACAACATGGGATGCTTCGCAGAGGAATGGCTCGCTTAGTATATTTATATGGGAGAGTACGGATCTGATCAATTGGGGCACGGAGAGACTGGTGCAAGTCGAGAATAATGATGCTGGCATGGTCTGGGCACCGGATGCCATCTGGGATGCTAATAAAGGTAAGAAGCAGCTTCGTTACGCGTGCACGAATCATGTTGACGAAGGATTCAAGGTCAGTATCTTGTGCATTGGGCATCTAGATTTGTACGTATAATCCTTGGTTCCTGTTTGGCTCTCTCTAAATCTGCAGTAGTATCCTGCAAATGACACCAATCATAGCGGTACTTCTGGTGCCGACATGATCCGCTATGCCTATACCAGCGATTTCGTCACCTTCAGCACCCCCCAAACCTTTATTGACTACAGTCCCACCTCGATCATCGATCTCTGCATCCTCTCGCTAGGCAATGGCAGTTACGCACGCTTCATGAAGAACGAAACCGCGACGAACGTCTTTATGGAGCGCTCCGATAGCGGATTGTTTGGAACATGGACGCGTCCTGGCGGTGCGACGGCTATTGTGCGAAGTTCTGTTGAAGGCCCATATGCATATATGGATAACGTGGTTGCGGGAAATGTCACGCTCATATTAGATTACTTCAATGGGGATGGCTACCATCCTTTCACAAGCAATGACTTGAATGTCGACGATTGGGCGGATGCCAACCGGACGAATTTCCCGGTGGGGCTAAGACATGGCTCTGTTCTTAGTGTTACTCAGGATCAGTATGATGCTTTGAGTGCTATGTGGGGATGAAGGACTTGCTTCGTTCATCAATCTCCGAAGACGGTATCAGAGAATTGGAAATATAGCTCCGTCGCGAGTAGTCCTGTTTCTGCTTGCCTGTTGCGTGGTCATTCGACCCTTGATGTCAACAAACATACGTAGGCATAGATAAATAATCCTAGATGAGATAGATGATAATTGCCTCGAAATAAAGGCTAGTCTTCAGAAAGATATATTCTATTAACTCTTTTGCCATCTCTACGATAATTTATACTTTTCTACGTACCTAGATAAATCAGCGTTCAGAGAACTTAGCAAGATCTTTATTCTAACACTCTATATTATGTAGAGATAATAAAACCAGGTTTATTTTTCCATGGGTAGTACTTAGAATATGTCCCCGCAGAGAGGGCAATCACCCCTATCAGTGGGTGTCTTGCTTTACCCCGGCATCGCCGAAGATGACGAAGCTGATAAGACTGTACTTACCAGTCCTTACACTTAGTGGGATGTCAACCACACACCATCTACAGCATCCGCGTCATGGAGGCCTCGTAATCACGATCAGAAATGTTTAACTGCACCTTATTCGCCCAACTTGCCATGGCTATGCGTGAACGAGCAGAACCCCGACCATAGTTCGCTACAACAACGACTAATCAACCTATTTTGCCATCCCAGCAATCCTTGCCAAAGAGACGCCATGTAAAGTACTAATTTGCTCTATTTACGACCAATCATGCTTTTCTTGGAAGTTCAAATAAATCTCCGACTCGAGGAAACCTCGAGCGTCGTCAAGGACTCGACAGCCAACGTTAGGAGACTGAGTGGTCCCAAGGAGGGGATTTACTTCCTATTCTGTTCAGGTTTCGGAATGAAATGCGTAGATATGATATCGCACCTATGGAAGTGAGGGAAACTACCTTCGTCATAACATTTTCTACGTTCAACTCCAACCTACCAAGCTATGAACCTCCATTCTAGAGTATGAGTTCTAGAGCTGATGTCCAGACCGTGGAGACTTTGGAATTCCTATTGCTCCCAAGGTAGTTCCCCCTACCTTTAATTTGTGACTTCCAAGAAAGCGTCATCCAGCCCTCCTTCATAAGGGTTCGAGTGAACTGACCCGTCGACGATTCAGCACCGCGAAGCGAGGTCAAATGATCCGATGGATCAAGACCAGCCTAGCATGTATGACTTCCACAGAAATCCGACCAAGTGTTGGCGCTACCGTCACTGAACTGCCAATTTATCTCGTAACTCAGAAGGCATAAGAGCCAACATTATACTCAACTCCAAACGTGCATTACGCTCACATGTGTCCCATCTCGATCCGCCCCCGGAGCAACCAACACCGCTCGGCAAAATCCTCGCCAATCGAACACAGCTCGGCCACGACAGAGTCGCCGAAGAGACACCAAACGCCGCCCCGCATTCGGCGACCTGCTCAGTCAGACTCCCCGGACGGCAACCTCACTCGTTCTTAAAAGAGCCGTCGATGCACTTTTCCTTGCTTCTTGATTTCCTGCAAAACACAACCACATTTACAAAACATAAACTAGATTAAAAAACACCAGCGCGACCTTTCTTCATCTGAGCTAGCAAGCACAGCAAGAAAGAAAAAGAAAGAAAGAAAAAAGCAAAGACCAAAAGGCTCAGATCATCTGCTACTCACTCACTCACTCACCATCCTCCTCTTCAACATGTGTAAGAAAGCCACCTGCTCAACCTGTCGTAAGCTTATCTCTTCCCCCCTCCCGTCCCCACTGCCGTCATCCAGAGCTAATGGCCTTCGGGACAACAGAGAAGACATCGTGGTTCGGATGCGGCATGCATGTCCCCGGAGTCATGGACGCCGTCCCGGCTGAGGAGCGCTGCACCTGCGAGCCCAAGGTTGAGCGGGATGGGAAGTCGTACCCGCCCAAGGCGGCCAGTGCGTGACTGTCCGGCGGTGGAGGCTTGATGATTCTACTTGGTGCTGGGGTCTTGGGCAGGTGGTTGGGCGTTTGGTGAGTCAGCGGCGATGGGATGGGAAAGGGAGGAGCGGGATGTGATCTTGGATTGTATTTCTATCTCTATCTGAAATGCACGGGCGTGAGTCTAGCTTTAAAGCGCAGCTTCTAGTCTATGAACCAGCGCAATGGAAACCGTCCGCCGGCCAAAGCACGTCTAGTCACTAGATCCTGCTGTTTTTCAAAAACGTTCCTCTATGATACTGTACCGGCCACTGCACCTCTACGCCCAAACGGTACGCAACTCTGAAAATCCACTCGGGCTCTCGCAAAAACTGGCGTGCAACCAGCACGATATTGGCATCGGCCAGCCCACCCTGCTCGTCCGTCATCTGGACCGTCCCCTCCTTCTCCTGGACGATCTCCTTCGCGGCCTCGGCTTCGGTGATCAACCCCACAGCACCAATGAGCAAGTTCGTGATGCCGGCACTGTATAGGGCTCTCCGGACCTGACCGGCAATGCCGACCTGGAAGTTGTTGGAGAGCTTGATCTGCTGCTTCTCGTTGTTGCCGCCGGAACTCACGTCTAGGAGATCGACGCCAAGGCTGGGGAGCAGTTTCGCAAGCTCGATGGTCTGTGGGACGTCCCAGCTCTCCGGCTCGTCGGACTCTTCCATCCATTCGGTCGATGAGACCCGCACCAGGAGCGGCATGCCTTGGGGAATGACGGCGCGGACGGCCTGGATAACTTCAAGGAGCAGGCGAATACGGTTCTCAAAACTGCCTCCATACTTGTCGGTTCGGCGGTTGGAGATGGGCGAGAGGAACGAGCACAGGAGGTATCCATGGGCGGCATGAATCTCAATCACATCCACCCCAGCCGCAATGGCTCTTTTGGCGCTGTCGGCAAAGCCAGTGATCACGTCTTGGATGTCCTGTGCTGTCATCTCCCGCGGCTTCACGTATCCCTCTCCCCATTGTATCGCACTAGGACCCATCACATCATCCGGCCAGCCTCCAATCTCTTTGCTTGCCACCGCACTCTTGCCTCGTTCGACCAACCATGGTGGGATGGTACTTGCTTTGCGCCCAGCATGCGCCAGCTGAATGCCAATATGTTGTCCCTGGCTATGCACCCAATCTGCCACCCGCTTGATGGGCGCGATCTGGCTATCCTTCCACAAGCCACTATCTTGCGGTGTGATGCCTCCATTGGGGAGAACCGACGTCGCTTCGATCACGGTGAGGGATGCGCCGCGGAGCGCGAATGCGCCGAGATGCACCAGGTGGAAATCCGTCAGATGTCCGTCCTGCGCCGAGTACGTGCACATGGGCGCAACCCATATTCGATTCTGGACCGTCAAGTCGCGGAGCTTGAGCGGGGAGAAGAGCGTGGGCGGGTTGTCATCCAGTGCTGTTCCGGCGGGGGGACTTTGGCGGGGTGTGTAGTAGGGGATATCTGAGGCGGAGGCCATGTTGACGCCGGCCACGAGGACGGATCGGGTTGAAAAGCTGAAAGTCTGAACTGTAATTGGGATGGAATGGAATTCGAAGGCGCCAAAATTGACTTTTTATAAAACGACTGCTGATCAGAAGAGTGGCATGGAGTGTTTGGAACTCGGATTGTGAAGCCCCCCGTGTTTGCCCGCTCGGAATTACAAAGCAACAGCTTTACCATCAAGGCGGATCTGAGCTATACTTCAAAGTGGGGCTGGCGGATAATTGCGACATCATTGCATAGTTATCTTTCTGCCAGAATCGCTGGAGTGAGTGGATGGGAAGGTGCTGGTTTTCTCTCAACACGTCACTCTGCTCCGGCCGACGTCGTGGAGGGGTTTCGGCTTGTATGCGTTATCTTAGCCGATTGCGAGGGTAGTTAGGGAGGTGAAATGCCGTGCTCGATACCTAGCATTCAAGGCACCATGCCGCGGCACTGGGAGTAAACATCGTTGCCAACGGTTGTATAGCTATTTTACGGACTGTCTTTGTTTTGAGGACCGATTAGCACGAGACGTTTGGCCAAAAGCAGCTGCACCAGTCATCATCTTCGAGTCTGGGTGCAGCGGTACATCAAATGGGAGGACTCTTAAAATGCTAAACTGCAAATAACGATGCAGCATATTGTCAGCACTCAGTTTGGCGAAGGCAGCCCTACAAGTTTGTCATCCTCTTATTCCCGTACAACTGCATCCAAGCATGCAAATCCCCAAGCCAATACCAGGCTACTTAGCACGAATCCATACGCCGGGGCCAAATGTATCTAGAGAGCCAAAGCCTTACCTACTCCGCCAACTGATCAGACCAAGTCCGAGCTCATAGATAAAACAGCAGAAGTAAAGGAAACATACTTTCATCGCTGTATCTCGTCTGGTTGCATCACTTTTTTCCTTCAGCCCTGGTTACTGCTTACATGCCTTAGCGAGGCTGAGAATCCTGGGTCGTCTGCAGGAGAGGATTCACGTGAGCGGATTCCTCCATTGTGTCTGCCTCGTTCATACACAAGGTACGCAAACAAACACTGATCCCAATGGGATTAGCCAGAATGGATATAAATACACCTCATCCTTCACGGGATTGTTGATTGAGGCTGAGGGTTGTTTCTGAAACATTCGCTTCCTCTTCTCAATCCACTGCCAACTCCATCCCGTCTCACCACCACAACGCTCTACGCTGAGACATTACCACGCTCAACAAACATGGTGGTGAGCCTACAGCTTCCCTTGTCTTCCGGCCTCCGTCACTAATTCCAATTTCTTCTGCACACAGGCAAAACCAATTATTTATCTAATCCGTCATGGCGAGAAGCCGCCTAAGAAAGATGGCAAAGATGTTGACGGGCTATCCTCCGAAGGCGTCAAGCGAGCTGATTACCTCCCGCAAGTCTTTGGGAAACAGAGTCAATACAGCATTGGATATATCCTGGCTGAGCATCCCGAAAAAGGTATGTTTGTTCTTGTTCTGTCATTCGCAAGGATTGCCCGCCTGGTTCCTCCGCGGTTATTAGGGTTGAAAGCTGGAGACCGGGCTACAAGAGAGAGGACGGGCAATAAAACGAAGAGCCATTGTCTTGTTTGTCATTTCATGATACTTTTGCGATTTGGAAATTGACACATAGTCCATCTAGATGGGTCTCGAGACAGGCCATACGAGACAGTCCTCCCGCTCTCCAAAGCCCTCGACCTCCCGATTCACAAACACATCAGCCGAGACGACGTGGGCGATGCCGCGAAGAAAGCCCTCGCGTATCAGGGCCCAGGCAACGTCTTGATCTGCTGGGAGCACGGCGAACTGGCGAAGATCGCTCAGGCTCTAGGCGTGACGGGATTCACGGGGCGGCCCGACTGTAAAGTGGTGTATCCGGATGATAGATTTGACCTGATCTGGACGGTCAGCGAGCCGTACACGGAGATTAGTCAGGTGGCGAGTGAGGACGTTCCCGGGCTGGATGGCGGCGCTGTGAAGGACTGGTGCGTTTGTGAGGAGAAGAAGAGTTCGGCATGAGAGCGCCGTCGGGCTGACGCGAACAAGATTCCTGAGCTGTGTGCTGTTGGGTTGTTTGCGGAGGGCGCTCCATGATGTGACGTATTAACCTTTGCCTGAACGGCCTCCCCAGAAAACCTTCATAGAGAAAACCTTCATAGAAAACCTTCCTAAGAAATCCTCCTGACCTATCGTTGACCATGGCATCTCTGCGCCTCATGCAAGTGGAAGCGGATCAAGGAGGAATGTACTCTGTCCTCCTCCCCTCGCACAACATGCCTAGCTAGACAAACCAAATGCCAACCCTGTAAGACATGCCGCCTTTGAAGACGCAAGATTCTGCGAGAAGCGCCCCCGGATTTCGAAATCAAGTGGGCAGAATGAGGATTGTGAATAAGGTCTGGCCAACTCCCTTACAGGACGGAGCGCGGCAGAAGCGAAGGAAGCCTTCTTCAACAGTACGTGGTCCTGCGAGAAGCATATCGGACGAGCGATAAGACAAGGCCAAGACTAGAGGTCGATCGGAGGGTGGTTTGCGCCGCAAGCCAGCATGGGGATCCCCGACATAGCGATCCATCGCTTGGGCGGGCGGTCCCAAAGCCTGTGAGGCCGATCTAGATGATAGCACGGCACGATTGCACCTTGCGAAGCCCGCGGAAATTCGCAAAGTCTCACCCTCCAACTTCCTTGTAGATAGATCCGGCATCGTCACGAACGGACGAGCTCACGCAGGAAGTATCTCTCACGTGTTAGGACGAGTCGTGACAATTTGATGCAATTTCACAAGAGCAAGATGTGAAACAACGAGGGTTTAATTATTCTTCATCTAATCAGACGGTCTGGGGTGTGACCATGGGACGGGACGTGTAGCTTACCGGACCCTCTGGTTGGCCCAACTTCGGACCCTGATTTTTGCGGACGAAATGAAGTCATCTATCTCTATGGTGCTCACTGTGCACCACCTCTCACATCAGTCCCTCGAAGGAACACAAGGGCTCATTGCATGCCTCGGCCTAGGACGCAAGAGTCGAGGCTCCGTTATGCGAAAAAAGCATCCTCCCCATTATTGCACGGGGCAATTGCAAGACAACGACAGAGTATAGCATAGTAGAGCCGTTGCGCTTCGGCCGTCTGATATTCCTCCGACCTATGCAAGCCCATTTATCTCTCTGCCCTAGATCCTGGGTGTCGATGGCAAGGACGTCCGTGTCTTTGAAAGGGGAAGATTGGGATGATTGGGATGCCAATCGACTTTCCAGAGCGCAGGCAAAACGCACAGTCGCAGTAGACCCCGCGCTGATTGTTCATGGCTAGTGGCTACACGGACTGTACCTGTCAATTTTAAATTGGCCATCATGCTAGCCATGCTCTGCTGGGGGGATGTGCTCAGATGTAGGCTTGATGCATAAAGCACGGTCTAGGTTACGCTGCAAACGGGAAGGTAGCACTTAACGCGTCCTGAGAAACCTAGTAAACGCGCTTTTGATAGGGAGAAGCGAACGTGTCTGGAGGTGGCGGAGACGTTGCGGCTGGTTCAGATGCTGGGCGTGATGCGTGCGAGCCTCTCGAGCACTGGTTCGTCACCGTGATCACGGCGAGGGTATGAATCAAACCTGCAATCACGTATGGCTAGGAGCGGTGAAGAGAAGAGCACGCTGCCAGAGTCTGGTAAGGGCTCCCACGATGATGGTTTCATTATGTCATCTGAAGAACAAGTCCACCGCGACTAGCACGACAATAGGTTTGTCAACAAGCTTCGTCTCATGAGCGGTGCGCGAAGAGCGAGGCAGTGAGTGGAGGACGGACTTGGAACAAGTGCATGGTTACTATGTGTCATCCCAAGTCGGTAGGGTTGTTGTGATGACGGTTGGGGACGCGACTCTGAATATTGGCGGCAAAGGCAGAGTGTGCAGGCGTGTCGAACCGGCTTTGTTCGTCCACGGCTGGCTCGAGCTGGGACTTCTAGCTGGCCGTGCTGGCGCAACGAAGACGGGTCTGAGAGAGAGAGAGAGAGAGAGAGAGAGAGAGAGAGGGCAGTAGTGCGTGCTGACATGGACACGCGCTTAGTAGAGCAGCTGAGCTGTACCGTAGTCGAAGTTAGACCGTCCCAACATATCCAACTGCGTGACTTGTGCCAACCCGAGTGGTGTGCAGCGATGGCGATGCAGAGGCAGGGAAAGACGGAAGCAGCTAAGACGACCTCGCTTAAGGCTCGCTTACGCCCAGACGCGTTCCTTTCGCGTTTTCGCGTCGTCCTTCTTTTCTTCCCTTCACTGCTCGAAGCTGTCAGAGTTCAGCCATCTGTCTCAAGTTCGTCACTAGTTCTGCAGAAAGCTATCTTCGCCATCACCACCACCACCACCACCATCACTAGTTGAGCTTGTCAGTGTGCCTTTGCTTTGCTCTTTTTGGCTTGCGTGAACCAATCCATCCGTCGTGGCTCTCCGGCCTTGTATCCACCGCTCATCTATTCCCCCGTCCTCAAGTGGAGATCGGGCGCGCGCTCGCTGCATCGGTGCCCACCGCATCATACTTCGTAGACGCCAATCATTGTACCCCAGGTCAGCGAGGTGTTGGCATCCGGCCTGCAGTCTCCAGTCTTCACGCTCCCAGCACCGCCGTCGCCTCGTCGGCACCCAAGAATACATCGCCAGCTCACGCTCCACTCGGGACTCCAGCTGCATCCCGCCCGCAGGACTGGCCGGGCGCAAGGGTGAGGGCGCTTTGAGTTTGGCGTCGTCCTGTGTTCGACAGCATCACGGCCGCTAATGGGGCGCGCGCTCAGACGATCTGCAGCGCTTTCAGTGTGGCTCCAGGCTCAGGCGCCGCCGCTCCTCTTGCTCTCGCCTACGCTCTCGCTTTGGTCACCAAGACCCCGTTCTGAGGTCTCGTCAGCGGATTCCATCCTTTCCCACACAATAATCACCAGCATTCTCCTGCATCCACTTGCTCCTCTTCCGTGCAGCAAGACCAGACTGCAAGGCGAGCACTGAACCCTCTCGCCAATCCGTGCACCCTGTCGGGCCCATCAGTCGTCGCTCATTTGCTGTCCACGACCGTCTTTAATATCTGGGACTGCTCGTTCGCCCATCTTGCGCTCCCGCCCGCCTGCGCTGCATTCTCCCACGCTCTGCATCGACACTCGTTCGTCGTTCCTCTGCGGTGTAGATATCACCACCACCCCACGCTCTTTACTCCGATTGACGACTGACTTCCATTCCTCATTCCTTTGTCGTTCCGTTCCATTCCATTGCCATTTCTACTCTTCTTCAGCCGACGGGAGACACGGGACTCAACACGCTACACGGCTCTTCTAGTCCAGATCTTGCGACCGACACAAGCCACGGCCCACGACGCGGTCATCTTCGAGCTCGACCTTCAACTGCTTTCGAGGAGGTCCATACCCTACGCCATACCGCGATTCGAAGAAGAAATCTACTCAATAGCGCGCCCATAGTCGAAGCTCCCTTCGAGTGCGCTCGCCTCACCTTTGTCGTATTTGACTGCAGACCTCTCGACTTCACTTACAACCTGGTCAACTTCCCAGCCACCTCGATAGGGATCATCGTACGAGGTCCATGCAAGAGAGTTCACATTCCCGAGAGACTCCGCCATAGTGCTATCAATAGCATTCGCGATCTGGAGACGCGTGTGCACGAGCAGGAACCATTTCCAGGCCTCACCTTCGAAGTCCCACCGTCCTAAGCTCTAGACGCGACGATTGACTGGAAACCACCGACGAGAAGCCTACCCCACGTTTTAAGCAGTACACGCCAGTCCAGCTGATTGTACAATATCGCTGTATTCGAACCCTTGTCTGGAGCAGTGGCTTGTAACACCAAAAGCCGGGAGAACTTACTCTCAGCCCTTACAGCTCTCTTCGACACCAGGTGGCGGAAGACCACATTCCAGTCGCGTCAATGGACAACAATGCAGTACATTCAAATGGCTCAGCCACCCTGCCTCGAGGCTTTCGTTTCCATCATGAAGAACCAACGACCCCAGAGCCTCCTCGCCGAACGGATGAGTCTCAACCTCCATCACCACCACGGCCGACACGATTAAGACTGAAGCGTAGAAATGTATCGACAAGTCTTGAAGGACCTACTGAGACCTTCCTTGCCTCTGTTAATGCTGCAGATATCCCGATCCCGACGATTGAGATTCCAAGTGTAATCGAGGATTTTGATATGCCAGACAGCGAGGGCATTTCGACTACTACCAGTGGTTTGCTCGCACCTTCATCTTTCGACACCCGCCCATTCTCACCTCCCAAGACGCCAGTGCCAATGCTTCAGACCGAAGACTCCGATCTTCAACGCCCAGATTGGTCCAAGGGCGCGTCATCAGAACCCGAGTACTTTGATCGACCTATGTCCGCGCAATCATCCATGTCCGATTATTCTGATGACGATTCATTCTACAGTGGAAGTCGCGCTTCTCGTCCATCTGACGACGGTAGCTGCACCAGCCCAGAATCAGATATCGCAGACCCTTTCCAATTCCCTCCTGTGTCCAAGAGTAGGCTTAGAGAGACGACTCCCTCGTACTTGAAGCAAGAGCTTCCTCTCAATGCGCAGCTACACAGCAAGACTCGCAAGAATGCACCATGGTCCAGCGCGATGTCTGAACACCTCTGGCGCACTTACATGATTTACTTGCAAGACCCCACTGTAACCCCTTTTCGACTCGGGGCAAGTGCAATACCCCCGGAAGGCGTGTGCCATAGAGTTGCCCGAGAAGCAAGGCGATCATGGAAGGGCCCCAAGCAAGCTGTTGTGGCACGATTTCCTTCCAGGCTTCATCCGGCCAGAGCTTCTTCACATGACACTGAGAAGAGTGGAAGCCTTACTCCTACAGGCGATGCGTTGCCCAAGACTTACGCCAAATGGCCACACTCCGGTGTCTCGACCCGCAATCACTTGCGAGAACTTTGCAAGAGCAATGGCACCTCAATCCCTCGACAACGTCACATGCAGTCTCGCAGCCCAACTCCTTTTACGAAGGGCGTCACTCGATCTCATTTGAGAACACCTGAACCCTCACGGCCTTCGTCGTTCAACACCAATGACATTGCCTTGTCTCTGACCACTAGCACTGCCGAGTCTATGCAGCCGGATGGGCCTTTGGCAAGACTTTCTGATTTCGACGCATCATATAACGTCGACAAAGCAACCTGCGGCTTTCAGAGCACAAGTTTGGGCTTCGGCAACAGCATGTCAGATTATGGACGATGTCGTCGCTTGGGATCCCCCTTTATTGTTCGCACGTATGGTCCTAGCTCGTCCAAGTATATTCACCCATATGATCGACCAGACCCGCCACGAACTCAGTCTGACCATGCAAACTTGCCACAACTGAAATCGCCTGTTCGGTTTGACCGACCTAGATCTTTGAATAACACCCAAAAGAGAAGAGCCACACGAGCGTTCGAAGATGAGATGAGTCCAAATGAAGCTGTCGTCCGACCTAGCATTTTGAATGAGCAACTCTTCGGTACCGACATTCGGGACTCGCGTCGCGTCAGAAGCAGAGGCTTCAGTCTTGGAGACGCCTCTCTGCGAAATCGCATGCCAGGACTTTTCGACTATCCACCTGAACCAACAACCTCACTCATGACTTCTTTCAATAACGCCTCAAACAATGGAGTAAAGGCAGTATCAGGTGCCCCATCACTCTTACCATCAGCCACATTTGGACCTACAATTCCACGACTTCGATCGCCCTTTTCCGAGGCAACTGCAAACACATTCCCTCGACGTTTGTTCCAAGACGGTGTGATTGCGAACCAGACTGTTCGCAAATCGGCATTTGCCACCATGCATCAGACTCGTCGTTCCATTGAGTCATTCGACTTCGGTGAAGGTGGACCAAGCCTTCAGTCTCGCCTTTCACGTAAGGAAAACAGGCTTGGTGACATACGAGAGAAAGATATCGTAGCCCCAACACCAGGCGTATGATGTGCCTCGAAAATCGCAGAGAGATCTCATGGCATATCTCATTACTGCAGATTTAACGATTTACGATATGATGATGTTTCATCGCGGGCGTTTATTACTGTCCCTCGTACGTCCTCGGAAGGGCATATTTGTGGATCTACATATTTCATTTGTTCTTAATTCATGGGATGGGTTTCATATCAAAGGTCATACATTCGTCTTGCGCTTTCTTTCATTTCCCTGGGGATCGGCGCTGTCCTCTAGGCTTTCTAATATGATGACTGTCACTTCATATCATGAGAAACTTCTCTCTTTCTTATTATTTTCTTTCCATTTTTGCTAGATTCATATCACGACTCATGACTGGTTGCAAGTTTGGGTCTGATGGATGCCACTTCACGAATTGACGACGGGGTTGGTTTATCACTGGAGTAAAAGTTAAGGGTACACAAGAGGATGTGGAAGAACACTTTGTACCTACCTCACTACAACCACTTTACTTGAGCTCCCTTGTGTAGATAGATGAGTAGAAGGCCACTACAATACGATTGCATGAACTGAGACACTTTCTCCAAGCTTTCCTATATTATTTGTGAGACAGTGATTGTGACTGACCACGTCAACTACAAGTGGACTTCTTGGTGTACTTTAATCCAGCAGCCTGAATTCACTGTCGGTATGTCGTACCGGACTAACTAACGATAAGGTACTGTTTGTAATAATACGCGATGCCGAAGCTGAGATAATAAATAATAAATATAAATATAAATGCTGGCTGTTCCATATGGTGGTAGTCTTGCGTCGTCAGCCTCGCTCACTAAAAATCCACTAATGCAAGGCTGAGAAATTATCAGGTCCACGCTAAAGAAAAATATACTCGGCTGCAAAAAGCTGCTCGACAGGGCAACATTATTGTGTTCGCAGCCAATTCTGCATTCGGCTTTCCCAACCACCGGACGCTACACATCTGATACGTAGTATCCATATATAATCCTGCAACGCATCCACGAAATGCCTCGACAGCGATCGAAAAAGCTGTCAGCCAGCCGGGCTAAAGCTCCTGCACAACCGCAAACATCAGAGATTGAGCACGATGAGAGTGGAAGCGATTTTGCAAGCGGTGATGAGAGTGAGGAGCTCGAGCTGCTGGAGAAGGACGCCGAAGAAGATGAGTTTGAGAGACTCGTTCTGGGTGATGCAGCTGGATGGAAGGCCGAGATGGGCAAGGACATGGATGTTGATGTCGATGACAGTCAATCAGAAGGGGATGCTGTTGAGGGCGAGGATGAAAAGGGAGATGGTTTGGAGGGTATGGATGATGCCGACGTAAGTAATAGTTTTGCGCGTAGGGCTTCCTACGAGCTGTTGCTAATCTGCATCTCTTGCTCTAGCTTTTCTTTGTTGATGAGGGACCTGCCGCTACCGACTCCAATGCCTTGGTTCTACGAGATGGATCGGACGATGAGGAAGGCGATGCGCCGGCTTGGGAAGACAGTGAAGATGATCGATTAGCAGTATCGCTTGCTGGAAACCCGAGGTTACGAAAGCTCAGAGTTAACGAGTCGGAAGATATTGTTAGTGGCAAGGAATACACGAAAAGATTACGCCGACAGTTTGAACGTCTAAATCCAGTGCCGGAATGGGCTTCTAGCAGGCCTACGAAACGTCGTCGCAGATCCTCCGCCAGTTCGGGCTCAGATTCTTCGGCCTCGGAGGACGATATGGATGTGGACGAGAAGAACTTATCGACACTCCCTCTTGCAAGATTACTGCAAGATGCGGGTGCTCTGACAAAAACGTCTTCTACAAAGAGGGTAAAGTTGCGAGCAGAAGTTATTGATGTTCAGAGATCACGAGATATTCCTCTTACTCAACCGTCAGCTATTACTTCACTATCCTTCCACCCGGAGTATCCAGTGCTCCTATCCTCCGGTCCAGCATCAACCCTCTACCTCCACCACATTTCACCTACCGCCCACCCGACTCCAAATCCTTTACTCACGTCGGTTCATGTCCGCCATACCCCAATCAACACTTCCGCATTCTTGACGCCTAAAGGTGACAAGATCTTCTTTGCTGGACGCAGGCGTTATTTCCATACCTGGGACCTTCCTTCAGGTGACATTCAAAAGGTTACGCGTATTTATGGACAGCAGAATGATCAAAAGAGTATGGAGCGCTTCAAGCTTAGTCCTTGTGGGAGGTATATGGGTTTAGTAGGCTCATCGAAGAAGGGCGGTGGAATTGTCAACGTCCTCGATGCCAACACAACCCAGTGGATTGCCGCAGCTCGAATCGAGGGCAAGAACGGCGTAGCGGATTTTGCATGGTGGAGCAATGGGGATGGTTTTACGATTGTTGGAAAGGGAGGCGAAGTAGGGGAATGGAGCGTCGAAAGCCGCTCGTTCCTAGCCCGCTGGAACGATGATGGATCCATTGGCGCAACCGTCATTGCTCTTGGTGGATCGAAGGGCCCTCAGGCTCTAGGTGGTGACCGTTGGGTGGTGATCGGCTCGCAAAGTGGTGTAGTTAACATCTACGATCGAAGGAAGTTTGTGTCCTCCACGGACTCGGATCAGATCTCCATCCCTGAACGACCAGAGCCCAACCGCCGTCTCATGCAACTTACTACACCAACCAGTCACCTCACATTCAGTCCCGATGGACAGGTGCTGTGTATTAGCAGTCGATGGAAGAAAGATGCACTTAGACTTGTCCATCTTCCGAGTTGCACGGTGTTCAAGAACTGGCCTACGAGTGAGACGCCTCTGGGAAGGATTTCTGCTACAGCTCTTGGGATTACCAATGATGTGCTGTGCCTGGCTGTTGCGAACGAAGCTGGAAAATGTAGACTGTGGGAAATTAGATCCTAGAAGTGAATGGGAAGGTAATGCGAAAAGATGCTTCATGGATACCACACTTTGGCAGACGCGGTGAATTACACAGCTGGCATTGAAATCGAGCCTGCAATGGCCAGCACTAAAACGAGCATCACTATGAAAACATTTAGCACTGCAAGCACACTGAAGGAAAAGTCAATTCAGATTTATACGATAGTTGTCTCGTCAGCACTGACATGATTCGCAAGACCATCAGCCCCTGGGCACCTAAGCGCCTGGGCGGGGCGGTTCAAGTGGCCCGACACAGGATTGGATTTGGGTTTAGCCCGACGCCATAGTCGATCCAAGCTTAACCCCACGTTGATAGACAATCAACCCTCTCTTATCACGCTTTGCGCTTCTTCATTCTTCATTCTGTTTGTATATATCTCCGCGACTCTCCCTTCCATCCTCCTCTCGTTACGATGGGATCGACCGACACTCCCATCTCGACTCAAGATGATGAGATCACTGTCTTTGTGACCGGTTTTGGTGTAAGTAGTCCCCACCTTTGACGGTCGTGTGCCAGCACGCCACACTGGAATGAGGCGGCACGACATAATGTTGTTGATAAGTACGCAAGACGAGACCACTGACGTTTCTCTCAGCCATTTCGCGCGCAATTCCCAGTCAATCCAGCATGGGAAATCGCAAAGTCACTGCCACCCTTCCTGCCCCCTGCCAAAGACCCCCTCACGAATGCCGTGTCCATGGTCGTAGAATCGCCCCCCGTCCGGATCCTCGTCCATCCTGAACCCGTGCGCGTTTCGTACGAAGTCGTGCGCGATACGGTGCCTTCGTTCTGGGAGCAGGGCGCCGGGGGCAAGAAGATTGATTATATGGTTCACATTGGCATGGCAACGGGTCGAGTCTGTTATAGTGTGGAGAGAAGGGGGCATCGGGACGGATATGACATGCAGGATGTGGATGGAAGGCTGTTGCAGGACGACGAAAGGAGGGCGAAGGAGGGGGATGGCTGGATTTGGGCCGGTATGCCGAAGGAGATCTTGTCGGACGTGAATGTTGATGATGTTTGGAGGAGGTGGAGGACAGCTCTACCAGTACGTGGACCCCTTCTCTATTCTCCTACGCAATTGTTTACCCCCAGCAATCGTCGCCAGAATCTAACGCTCTTCAAAGGATGTTGATGTGCGCCCGTCTGAGGATGCGGGCCACTACCTCTGCGATTTCATATATTACTGTAGCTTGGCATACCTGACCAAGAAGGACGAGGACAAGCGAGTAGTTTTCTTGCATGTTCCCGTCCAGGCCGACCCGGACTCTGTGAAAAGAGGCACCGAGGTGGCCATCGAGTTGATCAGGGCCATGGTACAAAGTGGTAGAATGAAGAAGATGGTAGATCCTAGGTAGTACATTGGAAACCGCTTCTCCCAGCTTTGCCTACCTCAGTTGTATGTATTTCACCTACTGTTCTCTCTTCCCCATGTTACTTCTGTACGGTATTTGGAGAAGTTTATGCTATTGCAATAGGTATGTGCTATTTTCACGTACCTCTCCCAAACCTTATCGGAAGATCTGCGCCGCGCCGGCGGAGATCCGAACGGGCAGGCAGATTGGCAGGCAGGCAAATATGTCCATCCCACTTCGGCATTCGATCATACCTACAACACCCCACCCTCACCCAGTTTCTTCATACAAAGAAAACAACAGATTAACAGCTCAGATTTTTTTCAACCAGCCTCAAGAAATCTCAATTGCCACCGTCTCTGCAACATTATCCTCGCGCACATCCTCCACGACCGCCAGCATGGCCGAATCACTCAGCACCCACCCCTCGGCAGAAAACTACGTCGGCTCGGGCTTCAACAACCCCATGGGCTGGGGTTCGCGCCCAGCGCTGTGCATCATTGACGTCTGCACCGCATACTGGACGCCAGGCTCGCCGCTCGACATCTCCTCGAACCCCGCCGGCGCCGCCTCGCCGGCCTCGATGCGCCGCCTCCTAGCCGCCGCCCGCGGTGCCAACGTCCCTATCATCTGGACCCAGGTCAAATACACGTCGCCCACCATGGCTGATGCCGGCCTGTTCTACAACAAGGCCAAGGCCCTGAGCGTCTGGCAGGAAGGCGACACGCGGGGCTTGGATGCGTGTGTCGAGGGCTTGGAACCCAAGGAGGGCGAGGAAATCGTCGTCAAGAAATACGCGAGCGCTTTCTTCGGCACGGATATGGCGACTCGGTTGCAGGTCTTGGGCGTCGATACTCTGGTTATCTGCGGCGTGAGCACCAGTGGGTGCGTGAGAGCCACGACGCTGGATGCTATGCAGAGTGGGTTCAGACCTATGGTGAGTTTACTTACTACTTCCCTTTCTTCTTTGACTTTTGGGTCGGGTGAGCTCAATACGAATACTGACGTCCTGGTGTCTAGGTTGTGGGCGAAGCTTGTGGTGATCGCACGGAGGAGGTGCAGAGGAGTAACCTGTTTGACCTGAATGCGAAATACGCCGACGTGGTTACGGAAGCGGTGGCGATTGAGAAGTTGAAGGCGGGCTGGTAAAACCAACGACCAGATGTAAAACACAGCGCCAAAATAGAAAAAATAAAAAAAATCAATGATTTTATATCACTTAATCACACCTGGGATATGTCACGTTCCCGAGTGATGGACGTCTGAGGCCTTCATTGCCTACGACAACTTCTCGACGTTCTCCCACCACGACCCCTCCCCGTCCCCGGGCTCCAACCCCGTCATCATCGGAGACGAAGTAGACACCCAGTCGGGCTCAGTAACCCCGGGCATAGAACGACTCGGCGCACTTGCAGAGGGAAGCGACCCAGTATCCAGCCCAACCGCCGCTCCGGCCCCATTCTCCCAGAACCCCAACCGCTGCCCGGTCATCTGCGAGATCATGTGTTCGAAGCCATCCCGCGGGCCCTGCCAATGCTCTTCCAGCCCGCGAATCCCTTCCTGCAACTCCTCCGGGACGACCAGCTTCCCCTTTCCGCTGTCATGCGGGTGGTCATTGGACGCGGCGCTGCCCCTCCGGCTGCTCTGCGCCTGGTCGACTAATCCCGTGACGGAGTCCTTGATCTGCTCGAACACATCGCGGTATTTTCGCGCCGAGGGCCAGCGCTCCGTCATCACGTAGAGCATGATCGAGCAGTCGGTTAGCGGGTTGATAGCGATGCTCTCGGGCGAGAGCCAGTAGCAGTATAAGAGGGTCAGGCCTGAGAGGAAGACGGATTGGATGGAGAGCGCCGAGAAGCCGACGGACATGCGATGGTGTAAGCGGCGGTACGCGGAACATACTCCTGCGCAGGAGGTGGCGCAGGTCTGGAGATAGTGCAGGTTTAACGGATTGGATGAGAGTTGTGGATACAAGAGGAGGCGGATACAGCGGTGGTATGAAACCATCTAGGCTTGTTGTTAGCATTTCTTTTGCCTGTTTCTCTGTCCCCTTTTCGCCTTGACGCTCTCTGAAAGGGGAGTAGGTTTGAAGCAGAGGGAGAAACGTTGCATACATAGACATCCAACCCGTCAAAAGGAACATGTAAGTCTCCCTTGTCGTCAAAATTCATGGCATCTTTGGGCAGCATATCTCTCCAAGTATAGAGCTGGTTTAAGAAATCCTGGATGATGCTATCTGAGGCCTTGATCGGTCGATCGACACGGTAGAGGAGGTGTTGAATCTCCGACTCGATTCTCTTCAGACGCACGCGGTGGACAAAACTCGTCAGGGTCGTGGGTGGATTACGAGGGATTTCCGTGGCGAGCTGTGCGGCCTGTTGGATGGTGAGTTCGGAGTCGGTCGCTTCATCTATGTCAAGCGGAAGCTAGGAGGCTTTCTGTGAGCAGGTGTTGCACTGCAGGTTATCTTCAGGGCGGACATACTTCAACATCTATATCATTGTCTGAGATCGCAGGAGGTCGTCCTGGTGGAGGTTAGCAGAGGAACCTACGAGGCGGTTTGGTCGAAGCCTACCTAACGCAAGCGAGACGTCGCGATCGAGGTAGTAACACGACCAGAACCGTCGCTTATTTAACTCGGCCTCGATGGTGAAGATGCGATGCCTCTGCCTTCTATGTAGCCCAAGTTCAATACACAGTCTCATAGCCAGGCCGGTGTAAGTCCTGTATTTCAATATCAGTTCACGCTTGCCTTAACACGAAGAAATAATGGATATACCATGCTCCAGGATCTCGGGGTGCTCGGGTACAGTAGACGGCCATAAGCAGAAGATAATTCAACGATCTCTGATCTCGCAGTTCGAGGATACTGCCCATATTCGCAAAGGCAGCATCATAGTGTTGATCACTATAGAAATTTCCCATCTCTCCTGTCTATCAAGGAGTACAACTCAGCACATACTCTTGGCAAGGAGGGATATAGCTTACGGATTCAAGCCATCTTCCACCGGTAGCATAAACAAGATGCATAATACTTTCCTCATAGATGTCATGCAACTGATTCCGTCTCGCATGCATCTCGAAGACCCGTGGAGTGTGCACCGTCGGGTATCTAGTTGCTATATGCCGGAGAAATCCTTGAATCAACCTATCCGCCACGCTTTGGGATACGAACATAGGACCAATCATATCAGCCAGCCTTGGGCTGTAGATTGATTTGGGATTTGGGTTATCGTAGTCCGGAGAATTGCGTGGATGCACTTCATCCCGCTTCTCTGATCTTTGACTATTCACAACAGACGCCAAAACCCTTCCAATGGTGATTGTGGACGTGCCTCCCACATACTGGCCACTGGCACTGAGGGAGAGATCTCTCACTACGCTGAGTAGGGAGTCGGCTTCATCGTCCAGCTCTACTTGCTGCTGCAGTTGCTGACTTGACAGCGATATACTGGTCCTATGATTTATACTGGACCCAGACATTTGGAAGGGTATATTTGTATGGGAAGGATTAGTTCCCAAGCTCTCACTCGGCGCAAACGGCATTTCTGGTTCTGATTCTCTACGCTGGGCTTGTGGATGGTTCCAGTGATCATCGCCGATACCAAGGTGGCCATCATTGGCCAGGTAGTTCTCCAGCTCGGCGACGCGATCCTCCAGCGCTTTGATATACAACTTCTTCTCGCCAGCTTGCGGCACTAGTCTGACAATGTAGAGACATTTAAGGTCTAACCTGGCACAAGATGAGCAAGAGGGATGCACGCCATCGCACTGGTTCACAATC
Source organism: Coleophoma crateriformis (assembly GCA_003369635.1). NCBI lineage: Eukaryota > Fungi > Ascomycota > Leotiomycetes > Helotiales > Dermateaceae > Coleophoma > Coleophoma crateriformis. Next base: position 534,309 of record PDLN01000008.1, read on the forward strand.
AGTACATGTGAGCACCCAGTAAGGTTAGGGTAGCTACCTTCTGCTTCCTGGTCTTACATCTCTGGCAAGCCAATGCGACTCTGACTCGCTTGGGAGGCCGACCATCACTACTTCCAGGTTTCTCCATGGTCCGATGTTGTAGGGCGAGGAGTGTTCCGTGTCTGCTGATTCTCTCGGTTCCCGGGTACCGATGATGATTGTGGCATGTGTGTCAAGGCAGATAGAGTTGTCTCTTCGTGTCATGATTTAGGTGTATCGCCATGAGGTTCAGATAAAGCTCCACAGCTCCTGACCCCGCAATCTTAAGCATGGGGGCACGATAAGACTTTCAACACCATTTTCTATTGTGATAAAGTCGGCCGAATCTCAACGTCGTCGGGTTTGCTTCCGAATCTCAGGGGTGACTCGCTAAGCTTTTACCGCTGAAGTGCTTGGGTTCTCGACGAAAGCCCCTCTCTCACCAAGAGTAGCATTTCAGCCTTGTAGAGAAGCTATTTCATGAACTATCATGCTGCCGGCTACAGAAATACCAGTGATAAATGAGTTACTCTTGTCTAATGCCATGCTCCCAGTTCTTGCATCGGGCCAAGCTTGCCGGCATGATTCGGCTTGTGTGAGCCGGTTGGCTGTAGAATAGTCTCCACTTTCTGTCAGCCATCAACGGCGAAGGGAGGATCAACAACAAAGAAAGGCTGTATAGCTGCTGGAGGATTGGTCCTAGAGGGTGTCAGCCCTTTTTATCAATCAGTATGGATAGCATCTGGGATCGAATACGCAGGTTGTTCTCGGAGCCGACCAAGTCAGAAGCAGGAGTTAGTCCTGACCAAAACCTAAATGACAAAGAAGCTCCTCTTTCGATTGCCATCATAGGATCAGGAATTGGAGGTCTGGCTCTTGCCATTGGACTTCTGAAACAAAATGTTCCATTCACACTATACGAGTCGGCAGCAGCTTTCAGTGCGATTGGAGCCGGTGTAGGCCTGGGACCCAATGCCTTACGGGCGATGGATATGATCGAGCCGCGATTGCGAAAGTTGTACGATGGAATCAGCACTGGGAATTCCTCGCCAGAGAAGATCAACGATATGTTCGATGGCATGATGGCTGAGCCAGGACTGGGTGAGAACAGCGGCTGGCACGGCGCGCCGGTGACTTCGCCGCACTTCACGAGGACAAGTGCGCATCGTATGGGGCTTCTAGATATCATGAAGAGTCTGATCCCAGCAGAGATGGTTAAATTCAGTAAACGCGTCGTTGACGTCGAGCAAAAGGGGGAGAAAGTGTTCGTGACTTTTGCAGACGGCGAGATCATTCAGGTTGATACCGTGATTGGTTGTGACGGCATCAAAGGGAGAACGAGAAAGGCTGTTTTAGGTTCGAGATACCCAGATGAAGTCCATGCGAAATATTCTGGTGTTTATGTCTATCGCTGCCTGCTTCCCATGGAGGAAGCACAAAAGCTCCTTGGACCATTGGCAGGAGATGCAAAGATGTTCATGGACAACGGTCGTAACCTGGCCATGTATCCTGTCGAGCAACTGAAGACCGTCAATGTTGTCTGGTTCATCCTTGACAAAGGTACCTGGAACAGTGAGGAGAATACAGAAGAAGTATCGAGAGAGTATATGCTTTCTGACGTTCAGGGATCTGACCCTAGACTAATCAAATTCTTGGGTGTCAGTCTTCTCAGAAAGCACCCACATATACATCGCTGACGGCCTCCTAGTTTGCAAAACCTCTGAAGTGGGCACTTTTCCATCACAAATATACCTCAACGTATTACTCCTCTCAAATCTGCCTCCTGGGAGACAACGCGCACGCAACAACACCCCATCAGGCTGCAGGAGCCGGGCAAGCAATCGAGGATGCACTCGTCCTTTCCAGCATTCTGCCGCTGGTGAAAAAGGTGTCGCAACTCCCCAAAGCCTTCAAGATATATGAGGATATCCGACGACCCCGAGCCCAGAAAGTCGTTGACACCAGCGAAGAGACTGGCAGAATCTACATGTTCCAGGACCCGACCATCGGAAGTGATATGCGAAAGCTAATGGTCACCGCTAATGAGAGATTGCCGTGGATCTGGTTGCACGATCTAGATAAGGATGTAAGGACGGCGAAGGAAAGGTTTCTGGCAGAGGCGAACTAATCGGACTGCAAGAGAAGGGCGCTGCCTAAGGAGACAAAAGATATTGGCTTTTGGACACTCCTCAATAGTGTTGTAAATATTTCATGGTAGTTCCTTTCATAAGTGAAACAGGTTGCATTATTCGAGAATCTTGCAACTTCAGTCTAGACTATTTATCTTTACCTTTCGTGCGATCCGCCATGATGGGTCACTGACCGCTCTGCCAGTCTGGCCGTTCCCACTGCCAGACACATGCGCTCCTGTGTTGTACACCTCATTGTACTTGACATATAGGTTTGCCGTTAGATGCCAGTACATATGCTGTTCCTTCACAGGAGCTGCTACGGTTCAGCGTAAAGGATAATACCTCTTGATACTGTATCTTTGATGCGAGAAGTTGTTTGGGTCGAATCCACGAAATTGATAACCTGGTAATAAGGTCGATAAAAGGCTAGTTTTCACATCAACGAGTGCAGGCGGTAAGAGAGGCATGGATGCTGTCACTATGACAAGACTTTTGACATCAATATATGGAAGTAATTTTCGAGTCTACATGTTCACTATAGATATTGCTCTGCATTGTTGCCCCAATGGTTTCATAAGGCACGTGATTATTACACATTAGCACTAAATCCCAAGGGTCTTCTTCTATACGAGGTAAGCCCATTCAAAACCACGCCGTCATGCGGCGCAGATAAGCATAGAACGTTAGTTGGTCATCCTTGTACTACATACGTACTTCATACTAGCGTAGGGGAGTTATCTAGGTCGACGCAAGTTCTGACAAAGTCGAATTCTTGACACTGCGTACGCGTTCGCAGCGAGCATAGAGGAGTTTGATCGGCATCTTGTCAAGGCTAGCTTTTGACTCCAATATGAAGAAGTCAGCAATTGGAGATAGAGTTACACATAATTGTACAGACCCGCGTTTTGACACTATTGAGACCATAGGCTTGTATCTCTCGAGGTGGAGCGGATGCCTTCAAGCCATGGAGAAGCAGCGCCAAGTAATTCGAACACAACGAACGGATTTTACCGATCGTCGAAATATCGGAAGGCTTACTGGCCAAGCTGACCTCGAATCAGAGGCGTTTCCTTCCTTTTTGGAAGACGTTATGAGCACAAACGTCGTCGTTTTGATACATTGGAACTCAGTCCCGAAAATGTGAAGATGCGGGGCCTCAATTTGCTCCAAACACCGAGTTAGGTTTGGATGAACTTTTGCTACTCAACAATATTAATTTGCCCTCAAGAACTATCTGAACTTACCGTAAAATAAGACGGATCTTGCTATGTAGTGTACACAAACTGCAACATCGTATAGGCAAGCAGTGCTGACGCTGCACTAATGCCTAAGACTGCGGCCGCCAAATCATGCCCCAGATTGGGACGCCAGGGCCGCCGCGTGAGGGCAACCCATCTGGGGAACAAGTCCCCTGACCAATAAACATCTCCTCTACAACTTGAAAGCCAAGCGTCTCGTATAGATCCCTGGAATAGACTGTGGTGGCTTCAAGCCATACTGGCAGCTTTTCAGCGGCAGCTTGAGCTTGGAAATCTTTCATCACAATTGACGCAAGGCCTTGCAATCACGAAGAAGGTAAGCTGGCGCCCAACGCGTAATGATGGTCAGATGAGCAGTCGCACCTTGTTTCCTCGAATCTGCACTCGTCCCAATGAAAAAGACGTAGTAATATTTGGACTTCCCCAAGGCATTGACTTTCGCTTTATCGAATAATGGCGTATACTCAAAAAGGGTTTTCTAACGGCAGTTAGTTTCTTAGTGGAAGTGGAAGTCCTGAAGTGCGACTGACTTTAGCACCACGGAACCCCATATTCCACAGGAATGGGATGAGGCCTGACTGTACCCAGGTCATTGGGTTATCGACTTTCTCACCAGGTGGCATCAGAAAACCACAGCATTGCCAGTCCGCCACGTCGGCAATGATTGCCTTGTTCAGCGCGGCTGCGGTCAATATAGCCCGAAAATAGCTGGGCAGGTATGCGAGACGCGCTTCCTCGGTGAAATTGTTCAGCATGTATGTGATTACCGGATCATCCTTGAATGTAGAACTATAGAGCGATATTGCTTGGGGAAGAGACTCTTTCTCAGGTTAGCGATCTGGAGGGCGAATAATTATGATCAGCATCACCTTTGCCGTGGCGGACCACCGCTCTTTGAAGCATCTTCTGTTCTGACATTGTGCCTGTTGGATCCCAATCCTAACATGTGAACTGTATGATCGCTGAGATGATCCGAGAAGAGAACTAGGCAGCTGAGGCAGGTAGAAAGGGGCTAAAATAGTGTCTCACGTGTTTTCCATAAAAGTTTCCTATCGTGCCCCGTTCTTGTTATAGTCCAAATTTTCTGGCGGGGTGCTTTGCAAGCCAATCTAGATAGTTCTAAGAAATGGATCTACATATAATTGGTATTGTTGTGAATCGATGTGGTCCTGTTGAAAAAGCACGTACTTTATTTCCTTCCTTGGCGACTTACCTCACAGCAAATGACAAGATCAACATAGCCCTGCTTTATGGCACCATGATATCGTGTTTGGGCTTTTTCTTATCAGACTGTATCCCATAAACCGCTGCGATGCATTTTTCAGTCCGGGTTGCACTCTTTTACTTTATTGAATATTGGCAGCTTTTACAATGACTGACGAGAGTCGGGTAAGTTTAGAGATAGCCGTTCATTGTCCAAATTGTTCACAATCTAATTTCTAACTCCACAACACCCGAAAGAGACGACATATTGCCCAAGACAAGGAGCATCGCAAAAATAGTCCCCGATATTATTCTCCCCGATATCAATAGCCATCAGTTTCTAAATATGTGCGCGAGCAGCTCCCTCACAGGTCCACCTTCCTTCGCAGCTTTCTTGGGATAGATACGGCGCGTTTTGATGGTGTATTCAGCCAGAGCCCTCTGGCTCCCAAACCGTGGGACTGGGTCACCCTTCGCCTTCGCGTCTAGGAAATCATAGATGTTGACCCAAACTCTCCTCAAACCCTACAAACACAGCAGTTGTCAGAAGAGTTCTCATCCCATGTAACTTCGCAGGTGTAATCGGAGCTTACCTTTCTGCACTTGGTGATGCTAGAAATCTCGTCACAAATACCCAGATCCAGACACAAACGCTGCCAGTTCTCCAGTTTTTCTTCTTTGCCGAAATATGCTGCGAACTCGGCCACGATGTTGCGGTGGGCTTGCTTTTTGGTGCCGTCTTCGTGCTTGGCGACCACCTGGTGGCTGACGGCATCCCCCTTCTTCCGAGCAGCTCCTTTCTTGCGTGACATTGCGGTCTCGGAGATTCTAGGAGAATTGGGCCTGTAAATAGGCGGTTTGATGCCTTCACGGACAGAGATCGAGAGGATATCTTCAATACTTACTGTCGGTTTTCCTCTGGTTGAAGTAGAGTAAATCCAACTTGATTCCCAAGGAGGAGTGAGCTTGCAAAAAGCAAGTAGTGCTTGGCACTTGTATTATGGTGGATGTGACGGGGCTATGCGATGGGGAAGTTCTGATACCGTGAATTCTCCTAGAAGCAAGAGGGTAGAGGCACCTTCAAATGTTCGGCTTTATGTTGCTTTCTCATCGTTGGAGCAAACGAGGACTTTAGACAAACGGTGCACAAAGGCAACACCTAGAGCTTTCCAGCCACGTTCTACCCCCACTAGAAGACAAACACACATGTTCTTCGTTATGCTGAGTCTTCCGAGACTAGATGTTTTACGGACGATGTCGGTGGTGTCACGGAGATGGCTGGTCTCATCCATCAGAAAGACTCGTGTACGATGTTTTCCGAAGATTGCCCCAGATTCAGCTGGAAGCCGGAGCAGGAACATTACTTGTATCAAGGCAACTGCTCCTAGAATATGTCCAGAATCCTCGGCGAAGGCACGTATCCGGGACATCGACCAGCTGCATCATCTGAGTCATGAATGGCAACACTAGTTCTTGACTGTGCAAACAATCTACCTGGCCAGCGCTGATTTCTTTGTTAGACAACACGACCAGATGTTTGTACGGGGGTTTTGCGCCGTTTCTTAGACCACGGAGAAAACTCAGGATCTCATATCCATGTTCATACCGATTCTTGAAGGTAGACCAATCGAACTATACACGCTCGATCAATGACCTCATAAGCCCGACTTTCTTGACTGGCTCCCCCACACCATCATCCCTTTGCACGCAAAACACTGAGGATATCGATGTTCATTCGAGTTTGATAAGTATATTCTGGACTTCGAATCATTTTTCTATCTTCCCCTTACTATGTCTTGCTTCTTCGCCCTTAATATCCATAGCTCAACCATCTTCGTGTTCAAAAAACAATCCTAGGTTGAAGATTTCGCAGTTCCATATACAGCAATCGGACCAGAGCCTCCGTCTATTTCCCGCATACAAAACACCAAAGAGTCACAGCCACCCAGTCGATCCCTTTAGAGATCAAGTTTCCTTATCGCCCTCATGCACCCCAAACCACCATAAAAGCACCTCATCTCCAGGCTCACCCCAGCCCTCATTCCAAAACTTCTGACGCACCCACCCGACATCCTGTCTGCACTTCTGCCGCACACTTTCTAAATCTCCACAGTTCAAAGCGAGGTACTCGAACTTCTGCATATAGCGCTCGGCGAGGATATTGACTACCCGAGCGTTGGTCTTGTGGTCTTGGAAGATCGACAGTGGATCGAATGACCGCGATTTGGAGAGATGCTGGAATGCTGGATTGCTATATGGCTGTGGCGGCGGTGGTGTTGATGATAATGGATAGCTCTCTGTTGGTGGGGACTTTGGACTATGTGTCTGAAAGACTTCTGCGCTGTCTATGATGCTGAGCAGGTGGCCCATCTTGGCAGATATAACTAGAGGAATCGGGATAGAGCGCTCGTTGAGGATACGATTGAAAGAAAGTTGAGTCTGGTATTTCAGTGTCTGAGTGAATGCCACTGTCTCTCTCTTCTTATACTTCGGACTCAACTCCGTCTTGCTCCAGACGGCTGTCCCGTTTCGAAAGACAAAATTTTCATAACCTGCCGGCTCCACCGGAATGCCCGTTCCGCAGTCAAGGGCTGAATCTCCATGAAACTCTCGGGTTCCCAACACTCACATAGACTGGTGTTGCTCGAACGATATCCATTATTTGGTTCGCATGTCTTAATGTGGAACTTTCGTCCCAAGGGATGGGGCGGAAAGCGGCCTAAGCGAGCAAAGCAAGGACGTCCGGGATGTGACAGCGGGCGACGGTCTGGTAAAGCTCTGGGCTGTCACCGTATGGCGATGATGCACAATGGGCTTCGTTGCTTTTCTGGGGCACATCCGCGGAAGCAAGGAGATCCTGATTTCTGATGCTGCCGGTAGCATTCCACCGAGGTGGGACGGTCCGTAGGAAGACACTTACCCGCAACGCCGTGTCTGAATTGCTTATTACCGGCCTTCGCTTCTCAGACAGAAAAACACTTCATCATACCTTTCTTCTGCCCACCAGGCCCCTTAATACATGTTTCCTTTTCAATAACTGCACTGGATTATATTTCAAGAGGCCCGGCAGTCTGTTCTTGTCATATTATATTTCCTTTGATTTTCCCTGGTGTGCTGCACACGATGTCTCGTGGCAAGCCTCCCACAAACAAGCACTATTCATTGTGTGTCTCTCTGCGTCATAATCTCGTACAACTTGGGCTGTCTCGTAGCTAGCGGATCCAAATGAAAGCCCTGAACCTTACTATGCGAATCCTGCAGATCCAATTCATAGAAGATATTTTCCTCGAATCCGGTCCGCGACCAGATGGCCGTAGGGTAGCGCATCAAAGCGATGCACTGACCCGGCCGAAAGCGATCTGCGAGCACGATCTGGCTCCCAAAATTGGCGGGATTATCTGTGCGTGCGCAAGAAATGAGGTGAGTACGGTTCTCCTCAGTCCTCTCCACTGCTGCCATGGTCGCCGCTTCGATACGATCCCAATCACAGGGATGAGCAATCACCTCCGCGCCACGCAAGCTGAGGATTCGTGTCATCTCTGGGAGCCAGATCTCGTTCCCCAGCATCAGACCAATTGCCCCGATGGGGGTTTGAATCACCTTGAATTCATGGCCCGGTGTCGCCCATCGTTTTTCTGTCTCGCCCAGATGGATTTTGCGGTATGTTTCCGCTGTCTCGCCTTGGTCGCTTATTAGATACGCTGTCGAATAGAAACATCCTTCCGACTGCTCGACAAGACTGACTACCACCCACAATGAAGCTGCGGCGGCTGCTTTACGGATTTGCTCAAGAACATCCCTGGAGAATGTTGCTGCGGCAGCCGGATCTTTCTCGACCTCGTCGCGTCGGAAACAGAATAGCTCTGGAAAGACGCCGAGTTGGGTCCCTCGTGAGGCTGAATATGCAATCTGACCCAGAGCTCGCGTGACGGTCCACATTGTCGAATGATACCATGAGAGCTGCAAGGTTGCAACCGTCAACGGAATCTTAGGAGCGTCATTTGGAACCGGCCCGTACATCTTGGCGACCACATGTTGGCCAACGTCCTTCAACAGCTCGTCGTACAAGTCTGGCCTTCGAAAGCTGTCCAGCTCGCCGATGCCGCCCCCTAAAATCTTGGGAAAGGCACTCTTGGGCTCGATGTCGGCGAATACCATCTTATAGTCCGTCTCACCCGCGCAAGCCAACACGGCGCCTTTCGGGCTCACAATCTGACTGCCGCCCGTCCAGGGATATGCATCCTCAGGACCGCTAACGGTATTGCTGGCAATCATCCAGACATGATTCTCAATTGCTCTTAGCGGCTCGTGGACTCGTAGTTCATCCGGGCCACGGCTGTTGAGACTGTTGCATAACATATCTGCCCCCTTCAACGCCAGGATTCGTGGGACTTCTGGCACGATCCCGTCGGCGCACATGAGCATCCCGATCTTCCCAATGGGCGTCTCAATAACTTCCAACTCCTTACTACCCGGCACGAAGAGCGTGTACTCGTAATCCCAAAAAACGGTCTTGTAGTGCACATGTAGCAAGTCGCCGTCCGCGCCAATGAGCACCTGTCCAATATGCACATCGGGCGCCTTTCCCCCCCTCAGATCAACCCCCGCCACGATAATGATGCCCAGCTTCTTGGCTAAGGATCGCAGACCAGTAACGAATACCCCTTCCAAGTCTTCGCAAAGCGAGAACGCTACTGATCTCGAGCTGAAGTCGCTCCGACACCGATTCGCATTCTCGGGCAAGACTATCAGCTGCGCTCCAACCTTGGCAGCTTCGTGGATGTATTTGCTGCAGAGCTCTAGGTTTGCAGGCACGTCTACATGTGAGTAAAATTGTGCCGTTGCGACTCGAACCTTTCCCGGTGGTTTTACGACCGAACCCATGATCGGACTTTTGCCTTAATGGAAACTGTTGGTGAGATACTGGCTTTTCCTTTTGCACTCTTTTGAAGCCCTGGGCATCCAATCTGATATATTGCGAGACGATATACGGATCTCTTCATTGCGGAATCTAGCTGAAAGCAAGACTGTGAGTCGATGGAGCGGTTGGAACTCGACGGATGTGGCGTCCCGATGACCCTGCCGTGCCTGTTCAGCAACAGGCTGCGAGTCTTAAGCGAATTGGTTGGCTGGGACGAGGTGAACAAAACCCTCCACTATCAATCCAAGCAACTGTGGCGTTGAAGACAATGCTGTTTCACGACACAAACCTCTAGACGGGCTGATGAGAGGGTACAAGGCGGTTTGGAGTTTGAAGCCATTCATAACATAGAATTAAGTCGGTCTCTCCTATGGTGCCTCGCCAGCAGAACAGCTCCTTCACCACGAAATTACACCACCAGTGTTTGCAAACCTCCCACTCTCCTCGAAGCTTCCTTCCGTAGCTAGCCTAATCACCTCGCGCGCACCATCCTCAACACTCTGTTTCCGAACATCATTCTGTTCTCTCGTAAGATCCGTATTCGTGATTCCAGGATCACAGCCATAAACCGCCCACCCCTTCTCCCCGAAGACACTCGCATAATGCAACATAACCATATTCAAAGCGCACTTGCTACTTCTATAGTGCGGAAAGAACCTTGCCGCAGCAGGGTCATCTGGGCTGGCTTTCGCAGCCAGGGAACCGAGCCGCGAGGTCATGAAAATGATCTTCGGATGCGCTTTGGTAGACGCGGCAAGGAGAGGCGTTAGAGACTCCGTCACGGCGGCTGCGCCGAAGAGATTGACCTCGAAGGTTCGCTGGAATAGTGAACGAGAAGTCGTGCTTTGATTCAACCCATCAAGGAGTACGCCCGCGTTGTTGATCAGGATATCAACGCGGCCGAAATTTGAGAGGAGCCAAGCGGCAGCTTCTTGAATGGAGGCGTCTGATGTAACGTCTATTTGAACAGTGGAAAGAGATCGAGTGGGATCTTCTTTCAGAAGGAGGGTGACGGCATTTTCTCCTGCTTCTGTGGTGAGGGAGCCGATGATGACATGGTAGCTGGGATGGAGCGATGGCGTTGAGAGCGTACGTGCTACTTGAAGTCCAATTCCTTCCGATGCACCTGTGATGAACACTATCGTGGTGTCCGAGGACAGCTGAGACATCTTTTCTAGGACAATTCAGACTTTGCTCGTGTTTAACTTTGGTTGAATTTAGATGGGGTAGCTATGCACCGAACACTCATCAAGAACACCTCCAGAGAATCGAACCGTCTTCGTCGCTTAACATGATGCTCGAGGAACGTTAGACACCCCATTCTTGCTTCTGTCACAGGCTTTCGGGATACACTATCCGTGCTAAGATTTATCAATTTGAGCATCTTGCCAATCTCAGCAATTCGGCAGCTAGCCATCGCTCAGTTGATAGATCCATAGAACAACATCGTTTTGGAAAATATATACTTTGATCGACTTAGTGCTTCTCTAGTAACGACCCGAAACCCTTCATCTGGTCCTTAATTCCATTAGTCCTGTACGCATGCCAAACCGTAACAGTATTGATGGCCAACACCGGCTTTCCCAGCTCAATTTCCATCTCAGCTGCCGCAATCGCAGCGGGCAAGTTGGTGCCAGCCTGAATAAGTAAATCCGCCTCGTCACTATTGACCAACCTAAAAGCATCCTTGATCTTCTCTGGCGGGACTTCCGAGATCGAGGTCGCACTATCGCATTTAAATCCATGGATCTGAAGAACTTCATACCCCATCTGCGTGAAGAAATCCACCACTTGCTGGTCGCCCACAGCTTGATAGGGCGTAATGACACCAATCTTCTTCGCGCCGTACGCATCCAGCGCAGCTTTACACGCCCCAGCACCCGTCGTGACTTCCAGCCCAGACAGTTCGTGCATCCAGCTCGTGAACTTGGCCGCACCTTCTTTCCCGCCCCAAAAAGTCTCGGCCGACATCCCCATCACGATGTATGTTGGTTTCGCCGTCATGACGCTCATGACCGCGTTGCCAATCTCCGTTCGCAGGTCTTCGAGAAATGCTACCATGGTATCGTCATTGCTAAGATCTGGGTTCTTGATCAAGATACGGCCGCTGTGCCACGACACCCCCGGGACTCTCATCTAGACAAGAAAATTGCTATAAGCTAGACCCCTTGAAACTCTTCGACGAGGCAGGGGAATCCACTTACCCAATTGAACTCAGCCTCGACAACAGTGTTGGTCGAGGGGAGAATTAGGCCGAACACGGCTCGCGGTGATACAAGACTAACCGACGGCATGATGAGAAATTTGAGGAGAGCAAGTTGATGAATTTCAAAACTTTCGTCCGTTACAGAGAAGAATATCTTCGCAAGCACGCGCTTCTATATCTTCAATCGCTGCCCCTCCCTCAGCTTTCTGGCGTGGTTGTCGTCGCCCCGCCCCGCCCCACGGCGTGGCTCCCCTGGAGATAGACGGAAGCGGTAGAGACGAGCCGATGGGTAACGGGCAAGGATCCGCATCAACATCCAGCGTTCCCTTCTTACCTGCATTCCCGAATATGTACGTCAGTGACATGAGCGAATGATCCGATGCCTGTCTTTGCGGATACACTGCGCTGGATTGTGGGTAGTTCCTACGGAAATCAGCTGGTGAGCAGGCGTGGGTGGTACCACCCTATTCTAAACTACCTTATCGGATCATGCATGGGCTCTTTCTCTCATCCAAGAATGGGCTTCATCTATTACTAGTAACTTCTTCAAAAAAGGAATATTGGGTTAAGCGAATGAGGCATTATGAGCTTGTACTGCTGGAGACCATAACAGTCTGTGAGCTATTCGAGTTCCAAAACCTATCTCGATGATTGGCAGACTTTATGGACGAATCACTGAGCGTTTCACTGTTTCGAGACAGACATAAGGGGAAATTAAAATTATCTGAAGGCACATATTTTCTATATACTGCTGGCAGATCAGTGAAACATATCGTTTGCGGGCAAGTCAGAAGCTGAAAAAATGGAGGCTCTTGATTGATTAATTCAATTGTAATTTAGCTATAGATTCAATCCAGAAAGTTCATGCGGAGGCACTAGCATGACCCTGAATCCAGTTGACCCAGTCGTGGAAGAAAGCCGCTTGCATCTTGATCTCGCCCCCAAGCCATTCCAACTGAGTGTTGGAGTAGACTTTCGCAATTTTCTTAGCGTTCTCCTTATCCGAGCGATAAAGGCTGGAGGCAATCAATAAGCTAGCGTTGCTGGCAGCTTTGGCAAACAGATGTGAAGGATCTTGGGATGCTTCGACATGAATAGCTTTCATGAGCTTGATCTGAGCTGATACGTCGATCTCGGGTGTCTCATCGGATTTCTTAGCGCTTTTGGCCGCTTTGGAGAAGGAGATAATGATGCTCTGTGCTTTCTCAGCGAGCTGTTTCGTCTTTGTTGTTCGAATGAGCTCGAGTAATGGAATCAGGAGGCCGAATGCCAGAGGATTGGTTGCTTGTTTCTTGGCATATATCTCCAGCAAATCTAGGACTCGGGATTTGAAGTTGACCATGGTCTCCTTTGCATCTTTCTGTTCCTGCTTCTTGTTTGGCTCATTTTTCCTTTGCTTGAAGATCTCGACGAGTTTAGCATCTAGCTCCATCATCTCTGAATCAGTCATGTCTGCGTCGCTATCGGAGTCTTCCTCAAGACCTTCTTTTCCCAGGCGGTTGGTTCCTAGTGCTTGTGCAAGGGCATCATCGAGCTTCTTTCCTTCCTCATCTTCGACATCTTCCATTTCCTCATCCTCGTCTTCTTCAGCATCGTCGTCATCGTCGCTTTCATCGAGATGACCGTTCAGCACTTTCAGATCGACCACCTCGACATCAGAATCCAGCTCGTCATCATCATCCTCATCAGCGCTGTCGTCTTCCATCTGATCTCCATCTTCAGGCTCCTGATCGAACAATTCCTGTTGGCCCTTCAAGCTCTCACTCGATTCAAGCACGTCCGTCATCAACTTCAAACCGTCTGCAGTGATCTCACTCATGAAGGCGCTAAATACAAGTTGTGTAACTTTGCGAAGGAGTGCTGATGGTTTTGAAAGGAAAGAGAGTAAGAGTTCGACCAAGACCTCAGATGCCTCAACATCTGATTCTTCGGAGTCCTTGTGTCGGATGAGCTTGTCATAACACAATTTAAGCTCATCGAGAATTGAAACTGCTTCAGACTCGCCATTGTATAGTTGGAAGATAACCAGGGCGTACAACAATGCAAGTGCCTGTAAGGGTGCCTTCTCCTTTGGCTCTTTTGCCTTCTTGGACTTCTTCAGGAGTTTTGCCACTGTAGAGGTTGCCTGGTCTTTTGCACTTGTGATGTCATCGTCCATCTTGACTGCATCTGGGGACAGACTCAGAAGATCACAAGGATAATGGCAGTTTTCCAAGCCGGAAAGAACGTGTGTGAGTGCGGACGACAATCTGTTCCGGAACAGTGTTCTCGTGCGGTCGGATAGTGGTGGTGAGCATGCTAGTTCCGTTCCGTAGGCTAGGTCGAAAAGTTTTGGGAAAGCTGTACTCTTAAGCCAGGTTGGAGAACTAGATGCATCAACGCGTCGGATCAAGTTCAGGAGGTAGTCTCCGAACATCTGGCGGCGGGATTCTGGCTCTTTGGCGCTGTCCGCACTGTCAACTGATAGCACTGGCTGTAACAGAGTTTCAACGATCTCCGTTGCAGTGTCATCGTTTGTAAGCTGTAGGAGCTTCTCAACAGTTTTCGTCTTCGTAATCTTGTCAAAATTGTAGTTTCCATTGTTCGCGAGCAATTGTGGAAGGAAGATGATAACCAGATCTGGAGAAGACTCTGCTGCGTGATGTAAGACCTTTAGGGATTTATCGGCTGCACGATTCAGAAAGCGGTCTTTGTCCTGGACAGAGTTGATGAGACATCTGACAAGATTAAGGCTGAAGACCGAAGATAAGAGATCTTGATAAGCAGAAGCTTCCTCAAGCACTTTTTGGAAGAGCAAGAAACCCCAGAACTTGCGCTCGCGAGATGCAGAAGCAGAAAAGAGATTCTCTGAAAAGGGTTAGCCATATATTTCGTAACAGCAGCAAGTTCCACATACCATCCACAGTTACTTTCCAGAAATTTTCAAACTCCGATTTGATTCCAGGAGTTTTGCTTTGAGCAGCGTTCACATAGCGAGCGAGCACAAGAGTCCAGACAAAATGCAATTTCGGGTTCCAGCTTCCAGTCTGGTTTGCTTGAGGATTCTTCTCGCTGTTCCCATCGCCCGAGGAGCTTTCCTTTAACGCCTTGGCAAGGTTCTGCATTCGATCGAGCGGATTGCCTGTAGGTCCCCATGGCTTGGTAGGAAATTTCATCTTTGGAAACTGATTTTTGGCTGTGATCCAGATTCCGACGCCTTCTGGCGTAACAGCAAGTCCGGCCTCGAAGAGTTTCTCCAAAGTAACCTCTGCTTGGGCTTTGTTCATCTGCTCCAGTGCCTGGACAATTACCCAACCACACTCTTCCCTGGTCCATGGCTTCTTCTTTGCGAGGTCGAATAGTTTGTCCAAAATAGTAGTCCATCGAGATTCGTCGCTAAATAGGATTTTTGCCTGCACAAATCCTTTCAGGCCAAACAGCAACCCCAGAGCATGATCCTTTTCCTCCTGTCCACTCAAATCGCCGTCGGGTTTCGTCTTCGCAACCAGGATAGCAAGGACATTTTCGAATGTGAGGCCAGCATATTTCTCAGCGGCGAGGTTCGCTGTGCCGAATAGCTGCCCAAGGATTTCCGAGAGGACTATGCTAAAACCCAATCTTGAACCTTTTCTTCCACTGGCAAGCCCACGGAACAGCCTTCTTTCAAGATGCCGTTGTAAGGTTGCTTCTTCGACTCCATCGCCACCTAACAGACCTGTGATGACTGCACCAGCTGCAACAAGACGCTCCTCGGCCATTTCACTGCCAAGCATCTCATAGAGCTGAACCTCTCTCTTGTGGTCGGCTGGGGAGGGATAATCGAGGAAAGGCGAGGTGGTATCAACTTCAATCGGGGCTACAGACTTCTATGTAATTAAAGATCAGCTTACTTATCTCGAGGTAGGACCTGAGTCTTTGCAGTTGCAGCTTTGAGCGTACCTTCTTGGACTCGCCAGACTTGCCAGTCGGTGTCTTCTGCATTTTCTTTGCATTTGGCGCAGGACCTGCATCCTGAGGCGCGCGTTTCCTTTTACTACCCATCTTAAGAGTGATATGGTGTTAAGTGAAGACGGGTGCTGTTGTGAGTTCCAAGAGGCTCCCCAGGATATTTCTACAGAAAAATAATTTGGCAGAAAGACTTCACTCAGCAGCATAGAAATTCACCGCCTTTAGTGATCAAAGACTAGCGCCAAAAGTCACTCGAGCCCCGCAACTCAACCGGTATGAAAACGCAACCCGCTCAACACCATGGCATTGGTCGTCTTCGGTTGCTTTACTGGCTATCTGATCCCGAACCTGTTCGGTAATGAATGCAGGCTTACTGAACATGACCAGAGCCCGCGCGGAATCCGCAATATCACTGGCATGAACGCAACTTCACCAAATTTTGGGACAGCACATATTTGCACGATTGATTTGTGCACGGTAATCACTGGGTAGCTTGTTTGATAGAGTCATTGGTGTTTAATTGTACGACTCATGTGTTGACCAGTCAAAAGAGTGTTACGATAAGCATGAAATCAACAAATATCCTTTTACCGGTCCAAGTTCCATGCTTTACAATGTCCATATTCCCATGGATAGCATCCTGACCTAAACAGCATTCTGAAGCTTGCGCTCGTCAAAGACTCTCAATGCCTCTTCGGCAGCCTTGACACCACTCAAGGCCATAGCCCCAAAAGTTCTATTTTGGTTAGCTGTATATCTTATTGTTGCGGAAACGGGCGATCACTCACGGTCCCATACGGTTGGCTCCGTCAACTTCGCTCAGTTCCATTCCACCAACAATGAGCCCAGGGACGATTTCTCGAGTCCTCTTGACGATGGCATCTTCAGCCCTGTTCATGTCCAATCCTCGCATTCCGCCCAACTTCTGAATCTGCTGCATGGACACAAGTCTCTTGACGCAGAAAGCACCGAAGGGTCCATCATGGCCAGTTGTAGAAATGACAATGGGCGCGTTGATGGTGTTAGGGTCCATGCAGGACTGGTCGTCGTGATGCATGCTGACAAGAGTCCAATTGGTGACGACACCTGCAATGCGGACGCTGCCATTTGGCATAGGCCGAGTGATCAAATCTTCAACAGCAGTGGCGTTGAAAAGCTTGATGTTCGGAAACTGGAGGACTTTCGAGAGAAGAGTGGAAGTAAAAAGTGCCTGGCAATGATGTGTCAGTATGTGGCTTTGCGATGAACCAAGCAACTTACAGCATGCTTCACCACCACGAAGTCTCCCTCATCATCGTAAGGGATTCCGAGGTCGGCCAAGAAAGCATCGGCTGGCTTGCGCATCACCATGGCGCTGAAGAGCTGGCCACCGAGCCAAGCTCCACCTCCAGGGGACACGGATGCTTCGATGATGGCAATCTTGAGATCGGGTCGAGCTTTTCCTAGCATGTAGGCAGTGCTAAGACCGCATGATCCTGCTCCGACGATGACAATGTCAGACTCGGCATAGGTATCAAGGTCTTGGAAGTAGCGTCTGGTCATGGCTCGAGAGACTTGAGACTCGCGAATGGGAGCAAACGTAAAGTCATGCTCCCAAGAGTCGGCCAATTCAGCAAGGCTTTTGCTGGCATTCTTTTGGACAATGGGAACAGTTTTGACAGCGAAATCACTCTTCAAGGGAACGCTGTCCATTGAAGTTGCAGTTTCGCTAAACATTGCTGCTGGAGGAGCCATTGTGATTGTGATTGATGGAGGTTAAGGTATAAGTAAACCTGCTATTGTTAGTGCTGCCTCAATTGAGGAAGGGAAGGCATGATCCTTTCGCTGGTATTATCCAGATCAAGTTCAAGAAACCGTATATTCTCAGACCAAACCCATTACTCATCGACTTCTCATCTCATCAATAGCAGATGGTGGATGAGAAGTGGTTGATAAGATCTAGGAAAGGACACCGGTTCATGCAAGTCTTTACAAGTTTTCAAATACCTTGATCCTCGAAGGAGAATTCCAAGCGGTTGGACAACATGACTTCCGAAGATGCCAGGAAGTGCATTACTTTATGAAGATAGATTCTATATCATGATGACACCGTCAGCAACAGTCCAAGACGGAGTGGAACTTACACAGACCAGACGTGATTCGATTCGGGTACTCGAAATTGTGAGGAAATGAAGAGCAAGAGTGAGGATATGCTGCGGCGGACATCAGTTAAGTACTTTATGGAGGATCTAAGGAGCGAGGGGTAATTCACAGCGTGCCCCACTGCGAGATAAAGAAAGCGTATAATGATTGTGCGGTGTGATGCAACCAGACGTCATGAGTGGTGACTGAGCACAATTGACGACATAGATCTTCGTTGTTCAGCCAATTGCCGGTGGGGTAATTCTCTTGACGGATTTCCTTGGCCTATCATGATCCAAACTCAGGACATCGTCAATTGCACATGAAGCCCGCCGGACCAGAGTCATCCGTCAAGCTCGGTGGTTGTCTGATTTACTCCCTCGCTTGAGCTGTGGACCAGCAGGGCAGCTCGCTCGAACAGAACTTGGGGCAGAATAGTTACAACCATCCAAACATGTCGAGGCAGTCAGTGATACACAGAATGATGCATTGGTGGATATGACAACCCCAGCATGTAGACAAACAGACCATATAATTGTGGCTAATGAAGACAAGTAGCTAGCACAATCCAAAAAGCACTCTCGTGACAAGCGCGGAATACTCGCGGACCCGCCCTACGACGCGAACTTTAATTCAAGGGCGCGTCTCCAAGCTGAGCTCTAGACCTCAACGTCAAAAGTGCCTTCACCATACCTCTCACATACAAACACTTCGAAATGTCTCGCAGATCAGCGCGCGGCGCTGAGAAGCTCATGAAGTCTGAGACCATTGCATCGATTGCCAAAGCTGTCGCACCAAAGAAGGGTCGTACTGTCAAGGTCGAGACAGACGAGGTTCTCGAGGTTGTCACTCCAGCAAAGTCCAGCACGAAGAAACAGTTGGTCGCTGAGGATGCCAGCGATAACAACGAAAGTGCCGAAGAGCTTGAACCGGCAAAATCAAAGACAATCCCAAAAAAGAAGGCTGGCGTCAAAGTAGAACCGCAAGGACAGGAAGGAACCAAGTCAGAAGAGAAGACCACGAAGAAACGAAAGGCGGGGAAGGGAAACCAGACCGAGGACAAAGAGGACGCCTCCGAGGTTAAAGTGACGAAGAAGCGGAAAACAAAGGAAGAAAAAGAAGCTGAGGCAGCGCCAATACTCGAGCGTACACCGATAAGCTCGTTGAAAAAGCCTTACCATATTGGAGCGCATGTTTCCGGCGCTGGAGGTGAGAATGACCAGAATCATACAACATAGATTTATACTAATGTTGAGGATGTTAGGTGTTCAAAATTCGATCAACAACGCACTTCATATCGGAGGCAACTCGTTTGCTTTATTTCTCAAATCACAACGAAAATGGACGAGTCCTCCTCTTGCACCAGAAGCTCGAGATCAGTTCAAAGCTTTCTGCTTGGAACACAAATACGATGCCGCTAAGCATGTTCTTCCCCACGGCTCTTACCTGGTCAATCTGGCACAGGCCGATGCTGAAAAAGCAGAGCAGGCCTATTCGTGCTTCCTCGACGATTTGCATCGTTGTGAAGCATTAGGCATCATGCTTTACAATTTCCACCCAGGTAATACGGGTCCAAACCCTCGACCTGAAGCTATTGCTCGTATAGCCCAGCAATTGAACAAGGCTCACAAGGCAACCAAGACCGTTGTCACTGTCCTTGAAAATATGGCTGGGGGTGCCAACGTTATAGGCTCAACCTGGGAGGATTTGCGAGAAATCATTGCACTAATTGACGACAAATCCCGAGTGGGTGTCTGCATAGATACATGCCACACTTTTGCTGCCGGGTATGATCTGCGAACCCCTGAATCTTTCAAGAGTGTCATGGACGATTTCACCTCTATTGTTGGCATTAAATACCTCAAGGCGCTACATCTCAACGACAGCAAGGCACCTTTCAACTCCCACAGAGATCTACACGCCAACATCGGAACGGGATTTCTGGGACTGCGAGCTTTCCACAACATCATGAACTTTGCGCCTTTTCAGGGTCTCCCTATGGTACTCGAGACCCCTATCGACAAGAAAGATGACAAAGGCAAGTCTATTGAGGATAAGGGCGTATGGGCAGCAGAGATCAAGCTTCTGGAAGGGTTGATCGATGCTGACCCGGAGACCGAAGTTTTCAAGAAGGAGGAGCAGCGGCTGCAAGATCTTGGAGCTGAAGAGCGGAAGAAATTCCAAGGCCAGGCCGACAAGAAGAACCAGAAAACTATTGATGCGATGTTCAAGAAGGGGAAAAAGACGAAGACGAAGAAAGAAGATGCTAATGACTCGGATGGGAGTGAAGGTGGTTGTAGTCACTGAGTATGAATGAGTTCGGGTCAGCCAATTGTGACTGGTTAAGTCTAATGATATCAAGAAGTAAGCATATTATACCATATCTTCTTGGGGATGTTCTGATTAGGTGGCTCTGCAAAATAGATTTTAGTGGCCGAAGAATGTCTATTGAAAGAGACCTCTTACTTCGCAGAAGAATTCACGCTGAAATTCGGATTGGTCTGCCTGTGGTTGGTCCTAATTGTGAACTGATTTCCTTCTCGCACTTATATCAACTCTTCGCCCTTTCATCAGTTCCTCGGTAAGTCGATCTTTGAAAGCCTATCAGCCACACGAGACGCATCTTCAGTGCAGGTAGCCGCACCTAACCCTCTATTCAAATCCTTTTCTACAGATATGATCTATATACATCATTCGAGCACCCCCTTTTCAGAGAAACGAGAACCGCAAGAATAATCTTACTTCCTACTCAGCTCGTTACACAAGACCTAATGGGACACACTCGTTATTGCTTATGCACATTCCCAGCATATAGCAACCAGCTCCCGGTCTCCCCCAAGTCGCGAGCCCTCGTGCTCTCACAGATCCTGCATCTTGACTCAGTTTGCTGGCAGTGTAACAGTATACCCCCATCGACAAACCACCACACTCTCACGCGCCAGAATGCCTCCTCGTCCTCCAAACAGTAACAAACCCCATTCCCCCGACCAAATCCACAACCCACATCTATACACATACGCATAGCTCCCACTCCCGCTCCCTCGACCACCTCCAACATGGCTTATAACCCCTTCACCGGCCCAACCCCCGAAGAGGTACGAGAGTACTATAGGAAGATGGCGGAGGGGCAAGCCGCCCAGCGCAACATCGAAGCCAAGAACGTCGCCGCCGATGATTTCTTCCGCATGATGAACATCCGGGATCCAGCGCACCGCGTGCTCGCCCGAGCGGCATTCGAGGACGATCCCGCCACCGGAAGCGACCAGGCGGGCTATACGCAGCGGATCCCGCGATGGGAGATCAACGAGTAAGTGATGTTTGCTTAGCTCAGCTGTTGACCAGGTGGTTCCGGTGGTGCGTCTTGTGGTTGAGAGAAGGGGATTGAAGTTCACGTACGGAACTAATCTCAATTCACCCCTGTAGTAAAAACGAGGAGATCCAAGCCCAGAATGCTCGACTGGTCCTCGATGGAAGCACCCGCGCCATGGCGCGATTGATACATCCTCTGTACACGAGCGACGGGGTGTTTCCGCGCGACTTCCAGCAGCCCATTACGGTGCCCGAGCTGAAGAATCTACCAAGTGAGTATGTACCCAGGCTTCTCCCTCCCCCGCAAAAGCATTCAATCACTCACGATCTGGCGTGTTATCAGGAGCCAAACTTACTGCTATCTTAAACGCCTACCAGATCAATGAAGGTCTCCCAACAACAGCAGCAGCAGCAGCAGCACATGCCTCCTTCTGCTTCTCAACCAGTCCCGCATTCTCAAACCCTCTGAACCTTCCTCAGAGAAGATTGCCAGCAACCATCCCGAATAGAGCGGGACTGGTGCCGCTCTTCCCACAGGGTTATAATGACGAGCTGGCTCAACCTAGAAATGGGAAATGGGATGCGGATTTAAATGTGGCGGCGGTTAGGAGGGCAGAATTGAATGCGATCCTAGGGTTTTTGGGTGTGGGGGTTGAGGAGAGTGATTGGTGACAGGATCCTTATTATTGGGTAAGCTGGAGCTTTGGATTGAATTCTGGGGTTTGTTTGGGGTGTGAACACTCAATGTCAAATGAGACTTTATTTACAATAAGATAAATTATTCAGATCCTTTCATTATAAAGTCATATTTATCTTTGATAAAAGTAACAGGGTGTATAAAACTCCAAAACCATCCCTTCATTAAAAAACACCACCCTCAACCCAACTGTACAAGACGCCCGTTCATACAGTCATTACGCTCAGCGCACAATCAAAAAGGTCTCACTTCCGTCGCTGCTGAATTCCATACTCTAGCTTGCGGATCACAGCCTGCAACCCAACTCCCCTTTCAGAGTTTGCCTCAAGCCATTCTTCCATACCCTCTCGTACACTTTTCATACTCTTCAAGACAGGCAGCTTCTTTCCCTCCTCGGCTTCCAGATGTTGGAGAGGGTTGAGTAGGAGATCAAAGACGCCATTCCAGATATCAGTTTGCCAGTATCTCTTGAGACTCTCTTTTATCCGCCATGTCTTAGTTGCGCCAGCGCCGAGCTTAGTTTCTGTGTCCTTCGCAACCATGGTGTCGATATATTTACCAAATAGCATACTATGAATAATCCCTGCGAGCCCATGGTAGTCGATCTGGTAAGTCCATGGACGAAGCTCCCGCATCTCAGCACAGTCTTGGGCTGTTGTTTTCCAATCGGCTATGAACTGGACCTCAGGTCTAAATGCCTTCATGTCAATACCACGGCCAAAATCGATCAAGGCAATACCCTTCTTGTTCCAGCCGGATGTACCGTCACGATGGAATCGTGTTGACCACACTGCTTCATCGGGGATGGAGTCGAATCTGACCAGACAGTTGTCGGCTTTGAGATCACCATGAAGGATGCCCTTGGAATGGATTGCCTCAATGGTTCGGAAAAGCTCGATGGTGAAGAACATCACTAATGCTTCATCCATAACGCCGACACCGCCGGCGACTGGTGGCTCAGCACGGGCAAGATTGATGATATCCAAAAGGGTACCTTGCTCTCGGAACTCTTCAATGAGATAACACTCATCCTTGTACAAATGCATCTCGTAGACATTGATCACGCTCTCGGCGGCTCTTGAGACGCCCAGTCTTCTTCTTGCTTGTCTCATGATGTAGAACTCCCATGCAGTTGGGGGATCTTCCATTTTGAGAGCCTCGAGCTTTCTGCGACCAAAATGATCGAATGCACCCTTGCCCATAACAACACCGGCATTCTCCTTGTCCTCATCGACATCATTAACAGTATTCTCAAGAAGATAAACCGGAGCAAAAGCACCAGCACCAAGTTCTCGCTTCACAGTGTATTGTCTATCGACACCAGGGAACCGCAGTGTTGGCGGCATCGTAATATTCGTCGCCGTTTTTTCACTTGAGTTCTTGCTGAGCTTTGACATGGCTTTGGCAAACTTCTTGATCTCTGGGCCGCCATTTCGAACGACGTCTTTGTGTTCGAAGAACCCTTCATACGTACTAAGAGGAGGCTGGAGGTTTTCAAAGATAGTAGCTCGGACATAATCGTCAACAGGATTGCACTGGGTATCATTGATGATTGGTCCCTTCGGTGCAATTTCCTTCGCCAGCGGAGCGCCAGTTGACTGTGTCCTCACGGCTAAAGGAGCAGGTTTGCTGGCCTTCGGATTTTTGGTCAGAAGTGGTTGAGCAATCCTTTCCATGGGCTTTGAGTCGTTAACAATTTCAGAGAATGGACTGCTCATCAGCTCAGGATCGGTGGCTGGGCGAACTGGTGGCTTTGCTTTACTGGGCGTCTTGGAATGAAAATAATTCTTGTCCTCTCTTACAGTTGGCATTCCAAGTGATGACTCTGTCTTTTCAGCGATAGGCGTCATGAACGGAAGTCGATTTTGAGATACTTGCGAGGGATCTCGGTATGGGCCCACAGGTGGAACATAATCTTCAGGTGGTATAGGAACGAACATTGTTCTCGATGTTGCGGGCAGATCTGGAGACACAGGTGTAGCGAGCTCCTCATCACCATTTTCTTCAGAGTTCGTATCTGGTAGCTTGACCTCCAAAGCCTCAAACTCTTCATGCTCCTCATCAGCTGTCATTCGCGATGCACGGGTGTCGTTCTCCTCATCGTCAATATCCGGAATATGTTTTCTTGCAGTGAACTCGGACCATTCACTAACGCTTTTCACGTCCGAAGTCTCGTCATCACCTGCCTCACTGTCCACGGGGAACTGGCTCGTTCCAGTCTCATCTCCTGCTTCACTAGTCGTTGGGATATGGCTGGTGCCAGTCTCATCATCTCCGGCCTCGCTTGTGGTGCATAAATGGCCTGTCGTAGTGCTTTCGGCACCACTGGTGTAATCACCGTCTGTCTCGTCGCCATCATCATCGTCACTCTCCTCCTCCTCCTCTTCCTCTTCTTCGTCTTCGTCTTCCTCTTGCTCATCGTTAGCTGACTTCAGCGGTTGATTGAAGAGGTCGTATATCTCATCCGTAGCTGCTCGAGTATGGAGTGTCATTGTCTGCTCTTTTGACGCTTTCCGCTTCTTGATCTTGGGTCCTGAGGGTGAAGAGAGTTTTGTTCGGACTAATCGATGTTAGACCTTTCCTCCCCAAATCCCAACAGAGATACTTACTAATTTGCGTTTCGTTGACTTCTTTGACCCTCATCTTTCTATTTCGTCCTTCTCGGCTCTTTTCCTTTGCGGTGCCATTCTCGTCAAAATCAACGGGATCTCTTGGAATAACCAGCTTTTCGGGAATGTCACGACTTTGGGGCTCAATGCTGTTTTCAGTTACTTCCATCGGCTCTTGCAAGCTGGAAGTACTATTCCTAATTGATTGAGATTTCTCAGAAGCCCAAACCTTTGAAAGCCAACCTCGGTGCTCAGCTCGTAACTCTTCAAAACTCAGCTCTGTGCCAATCGCATCAGGGTTTGGGTATACGGCCTCCAAATTGACATAGATTCGTTCATTTCTTCCAGTACGTGGGTTCACAGTAATTTGCTCTTTTGACGGAGAAATCAATTGGGGATTTGGTATCTGAATGGGACGAGACTGAAATACAAAAACGCCAAACCGAAAAATTAGTCCTATGATCATCAACATATATATGGCAAAGGAGGCAATAAAACTTTGAGCTTACCACATCCTTAAACACCGCCATCTTTGTGCTGCTTTTCTTTCCGCCAGCTTTCAATGTCTCGCCAGCCCATGGCTTTGGCTCCATCATGTTCTCCTTCTTCCTCTCTGCCAGGGAACCAATACTATCCCAACCTTTAGTTGCATCTGGGGCGACTGCCGGTACTGCTTCTTCCGTATCCGAAAAGATCGCAAGCTTTTGGCGTCCACTCTTTGTTTTGCTTGAGGAACCAACCCCTGCGCTAGGTCTAGGCGCTTGCGGGTCTGAAGCTGCCGCCGCAAATGGGTCAATCTTTGCAGCAAGGGCAGGTCGCACAGTGGGAAGTGCTGGAGATGACGGTTCGTTCTGGTCGTCAGGCCTTTGTGCGAATCGTTCCTGGAACTCATTGAACTTTCGAAGAAGTCTTGCTGTAGGTCGCGCTTCCTTATCCATGCCCAGTTTGTAAACCTCCTCGGCTTGTGCCCACCGCCCAGCTCCTTCTAACCATGCTGCAAATTCCTCATAGAAAAGAGCAAGGCTTTCTCCAATTCTGTGTCGAGCTAGAAAGGCGAATGTTTCCCGAGGAGCGTCGGAGAAGAACCTGATATACTGAAGCCAAAGTTTAAGATACCTTGGGTCGTCCTTGTATTGTGATGATGTTAGAAATGTTTTGGTTGCGCGCTCGAGGAGTGGGAGTAGTTGCGACTGTGGTGTAGCTTGTGCTGAAGGATATGCGTCTAGGGTCCATCTGACGTAACGATCATATATGTCTAGGGGATCGTCTGATTCTGAGATATTTTCCAATTCGGTTTCGTATTCTTGCCTCGCTGCATCGTTAAGATCTCTGGTGTGCGAAGGTGTTGGGTTGGGCATCAGCGGGGAATAGAGGTTTGCAAGTGCGCGCGCAGACCGGCCGCCAGGAAGAGATTGTATGTTTTCTTTCTGGTTCTCGATGACTTCAAAGTCGATGAGGTCCTCCATTTTGTCGTATCTGTCGCGTTAGTATGATCGGTCGAAAGTTTTCGTTGTTATCGACTTTGTTTTTATCGGGAGTCGTGAGGAAGCGATAAGTCACTGCCTTGTAAAGAGATGGTGGTTGCTCGGCAACCATAAGCGAGCCGGCACTGGCTATTGGTCTTGGCTTCCTTAAGGAAAATGAAAAAGCAAACTGATTTAAGCAGCATTTCATTGACATTTTGATGTCCTGATTTGTAAATTAATACCAAGGAACTCATCCTCGATACTGGTCGTATTTTACATCCTTCTCACCCCATTGTTGGTCCGTGAACACCACGTATATTGGTCAATATTCGAGGAAGCAGGATTCAGCAGGAGGCTAGCAGCTTATCCATGTGTTGTAAACTGAGAGCGACTTCACGATTCAATACTGGGAATAAAGATTTTTGTTTTTAATGAGACACAAACTCAGCAAAAGTTAGAAACTTCCAAATAAATCCCTCTTAGATGTTATGTTGAGTTGTTTAGCATGCTGAAGAGGGAAGAGGAGAATTGAGAGCCTAAGCTTCAAGCTTTCCTCAGGGTGTGAGTAAAGCGAAGCGTAAAGAGCTGAAGAGCCTCTGGTGTTTCGATACAAGTCATTGGCAGCCTGGGTTTTGCATATGATAATCATTACGATTTCCTGTCAAAACATATGTACCTACTCAAAGTCATCAGAATCAGGCCGCATTGCTGGCCAACCGACATATAAAGCCTTCGGCGGCCAACCCACATTCTCCCATTTACACGTGAAGGCATGCTTTCCCGAGCCGATCTCCAATCCTGTCTCTTCCTCCACTGAGCCGGCGTCTGTGATCTGTTTATCGGGCATGACGACCCAAGCACTCGAGTTAGGCGGGATGACAAGACTCAACATGAAAACACCCGACTCGACCACCCAACTAGACTTGACCTCACCATATGGGCCTTCGAATCTCGCCTCAGCAGTCGTCAGATCACCACCGGGCACTGGCCGGACGAGGATCTTCTTCCAACCTGGTTCCAAGGGACTGATGCCTGCGACGACTTCGTGCAGCCAATTGACAACGGACCCAAGCGCATAGTGGTTGAAGCTGGTCATGGAGCCCGGGTTGATGGTTCCGTCGGGTAGCATACTGTCCCAGCGTTCCCACATCGTAGTCGCGCCCATGCTGACTGGGTACAGCCAGGATGGGCAGCCTTCCTCAAGCAGCATACGGTATGCCAGTATCGGATTTGCTGTTTTTGAGAGCGCATGTGTAATTAATGGTGTGCCAACAAATCCACATGATACACGAAAAGCGGCGATTCTCACCAAGCGCGCAAGACGTTGCGCTGCATAACTGACTTGTGACTTATTCTCGTACAACGAAAATACCAAGGCAAGCGCATATGCAGTTTGAGTGTCGCTCATAACTAGACCAGAGGGTGTGATGTATTTCCGCTGGAACGTTTCCTTGACTTTCGCATAGTCGGCAGCCCACATCTTGTGGTCATCTACAAGGCCAATAATTGTGCAGATTTCACTGACGATTCCAGTAACATATACCAAGTATGCATCTGCCACAAGGGTAGCGTCAGTCAGGCATTTGTCTGGGGCATCTGGTGGCGCAGCAGGATCCAGCCAATCGCCTAGCTTCCAGTGGTTGCTCTCCCATAATCCATCAGAACCGCGAGGTAACCCTTTCTTCAGCCAGGAGACCATGCTAGGATACTGTCTTCGTAGAATCTCGGCATCTTGAGAAGACTTATACAAAGTCCAAGGTAGCAAAACCGTCACATCACACCATGCAGCTTGTGGTGTGTCTTTCCAGTCGTCTTTCAGAACGTTGGGGATTACCACAGGTGGGATCGAATTGGCATCCTCTTGGTCTACCGATAGATCTTCGAGCCAATTGCCAAGCATTCCAGTAGTATTATACAGAAAACCTGCAGAGGGGCCAAAGACCTGTATATCTCCGGTCCATCCTAGTCGTTCATCTCTCTGGGGGCAATCCGTAGGTATCGATAAGAAGTTTCCTCGCATACTCCAAAGGGCATTGTTGTGAAGCTTATTGACTTTCTCATTTGAACAGGAGAACCATCCCGTTCGCTTCAGATCTGTATGCAAGAGTTGTACCTTGATCTTCTCCTTGGTGAGTGGGTCAGATTCATCCTCTGGAGACCAGCCATCCACCTGCATATACCGAAATCCTTGAAATGTAAAATGTGGTGACCAATCTTTAAGTTCAGTTCCAGAAGATATGACAGTGTTAAATGCTTTGGCGCAGCGAAGGGGCCGAATTCCAAGTTCTTCGTTTTCCAATACTTCAGCATGCTGGAATATCACCTTGTGGCCTGCCGGCTTTTTCAAAGACGTGACGTAAACTCTTCCAACAAGATTTTGTCCAAAATCAATCAAGGTCTTTCCAGCAGGACTTTTGAAGATGTTCACAGGAGCTACGTCCTCTATAACTCTTACTGGAGGAGCGTCTGAAGCCACGAGCTTAGTTTTCTGTGGAAATGTTGCAAACGTCACGTTCGTCCAACTATTAACAGCATCGGTTTTAGTAGCCCCGGTACTATCAGGCAGATACCAGTCTTCTGTCTCTTCTCGCATATCATAGACTTCGCCATCGTATAGCTCACTCCTCAGGATTGCACTATCATGGCGTTTCCAGGTGGTATCCGAAGGGATGGTCATAGTTTTGTCGTCATCGCCAAAGGATATTTCCAGCTGCGAAAGGAGCGCTAAATCCTTGCCGTAGGTATATCGTCTCCCTTCTCGCCATAATAGCCTGGTGGCATACCAGCCTTCAGCAATCTCAACCGCTAGCACATTCTCGCCTTCGCGAAGCAATGGCGCAACATCGAAAGTCTGATAGTTGAGACGATGGTGGTAGCTGGTCCAGCCAGGTGCCATCACATGGTCGCCAACACGTACTCCATTAATGTAAGCCTCATAAATCCCCAGACAGGTAATGTAAAGTCTACTCTTTTGGATATCTCTCTTTGGTGGTATCGTGAATGTCTTTCTCAGACGAACCGGGCGCAAGGGCCCATCATCATGAGCTGTAGCGGCAGCAGAAATCAACTCAGCGGTCCAGTCCTCTTTGTTCAATAGCCCGGCTTCCACAACTGCCCAGTCGGACCACTCTGTTGCCATCCCTTCAGACCCATCTTGGAAGGATCGTACCCGCACGGAAGCTTGTTCGCGAGACTCCAGTGGCTGACTGGGCCACGGTGCCAGGACGGACTGACTGCCTTCAACATGGTAGGATTCTGTCTTGCCATCCTTTCGTCTGACCTCGAGATCGTAGCCGGATTGCTTCCAGTCTTTCGCAATACTGGTGAATCTCCACGAAAGGCGAGGTCTGGCGTTGCCTATACCCAACCCATCGTGATGCTGCTCAAAAGTGGGAGCAGCGATTTTGGGCAACCCAAGAGACATTTTGTGAAAGGTCGGTTTTGACAGATGAATACCCAAAGTCAAGGAGGAATCTCTGTCACATCTGACGGCGAGTTTATGACTTTAAGGGCAACGGTTAACTCGCTCGACTTTCCCCCGATGCCGTGGCTAAGAATGGGATGCCGCTGCTTTGAGTGCGCAATAGTTCCCCACACCAGGCTTACGGTGTTACAGGGCTCGACAAGATGGCTCTATGGAGCGCAGCGGTCCATAAGACTTGGCGGGGTAGGCGCCACGTTCACGGATTGGGTCACATGCGCATATTTACAGGAATGGTAGCACAAGGTTTCAGGAAAGTGTGTCGAGGAGTTGACAGCTGCGTCCTCGGTGGCGTCCTCAATGCCGTCCCCAATGCCGAGCCGTAGGGGCCCTCGTCCCGAACCCCAGGTTTCTGGTTGTCGGCACATTGATCGACCGAGGTGCAAGCTAGGTCGGCCACCCTTCCCCTTGTCAGACTGGTGCTTGACAATCATCGCTGCGCTGCCCTCCTTTCTGCAGATTATCTCTTTGCTCCCGGCCCAAAAGGGTGTAGAGTTGCCCGTCATCTTAGAACTGCAACTGCAAGCGCTGGAGCCATTCTAGCGTCCACGCAAGCAAGGCCGAAGACTTGACCTCGATGAATGCATCCCGGTACCCAGACGGACGACTCGGAGGCTTTCCTTGCTTTTATCCTTTTCACCCGTTTTACCGGCCATCCAGCGATGGACGTCGCAGTACCACAAGGCTGAAATAGAGGGGTAATCATATGTCTCGCCAGTGACGGGAGGCAGTCGAGTACGAGTCAGTGTACTTGGTCCCGCATGATGCAACTCAGTAGGATCGAATGAATAGCGAAGGGCGCCTTCTTTTCTTTCTCTGTCCATCCTTCTACTCGTTCCATATAGTAAAGCCAACTGATTTCTATTTTCACACGTTGTATTTTAAGCTTGAAAGAATAAATCATGCTCATCACCCAAGGGAACCGTCTTGTTTTCCGTTTTGACGACGAAGTCCTATGGATTGAGCCATGGGGCGAAAATGCCCTTCGAGTGCGGGCAACACACAGTTCGGCCATGCCCACAGAAGACTGGGCTTTGAGTGAACCAATCAAGGATATTAAGGCACAGATCTCCCATGGTGCCGAACAATCGAGCATAAGCAATGGCAAAATCAAGGCTGTAATCACGAAGCGAGGCAAGATCACCGTCTTCAACTCCCAAGGCAAGCTGCTGCTTGAAGAGTACGCACGTAACCGAGTTGATGTCACCGATCCCAAGACCAGTGCGTTAAATATTGAAGCAAGAGAGTTCAAGCCAATCCTGGGCGGAGACTTCCATCTCACGATGCGATTCGAATCGGTTGATAGGAAGGAAAAGATCTTTGGTATGGGTCAGTATCAGCAACCCTATCTAGATGTCAAAGGCCTAGATCTGGAACTCGCACAGCGCAAC
Source organism: Coleophoma crateriformis (assembly GCA_003369635.1). Taxonomy (NCBI): domain Eukaryota; kingdom Fungi; phylum Ascomycota; class Leotiomycetes; order Helotiales; family Dermateaceae; genus Coleophoma; species Coleophoma crateriformis. The sequence goes on from PDLN01000008.1 coordinate 565,049, forward strand.
TCGCAAGCCAGTGTGCCTTTTGCACTCTCGTCGCTTGGCTATGGATTTCTTTGGAACAACCCAGGTATCGGCCGTGCTGTGCTGGGGAAGAACATTATGAGCTTTGAGGCTCTGTCCACCACGGCTCTTGATTATTGGATCGTTGCGGGCGATAGTCCTGCTGAAATAGAGGAGGCTTACGCTAGTGCAACGGGCAAAGTACCAATGATGCCCGAGTATGGGCTTGGGTTTTGGCAGTGCAAGCTACGATATCAGACTCAAGAGGAACTGCTGGGCATTGCAAGGGAGTATAGAAAGAGAAAGCTGCCTCTCGATTTGATTGTGGTGGACTTTTTCCATTGGCCAAAGCAGGGAGACTGGAAGTTTGACCCGACTTATTGGCCCGATCCAGGTGAGCATACGTCCAATACAAGCTAAAACTTTCCTCGAGCTACCAGATAAGCAATTAACCCGAAGAATAGATGCTATGATCCAGGAGCTCAAAGACATGAGGATTGAACTCATGGTCTCGATCTGGCCCACAGTAGATAAAGAATCTGAAAGCTTTCCGGAAATGATTGAGAATGGTTATCTCATACGCCATGATCGAGGGATCAGAATAGTAATGGAGAACAACTCAGGTCGAGCTTCTTTCAGATAACTACATGAACTTGAAACTAAGTAAATTTATAGGCAACCCTATTCACTGTGACTTTACCAATCCCTCAGCTCGCTCTTTCGTCTGGTCAGTTTGCAAGAAGAACTACTTCGACAAAGGTATCAAGACATTCTGGCTTGATGAAGCTGAGCCAGAGTACGATGCGTACGATTTCGATATTTACAGGTATCACATGGGCCCTAATCTCCGAATTGGAAATATCTACCCCAAAACTTATGCGCAAGCATTCTACGAAGGACAACAAGCTTCAGGGCAGAAGAACATCGTCAACCTCCTGCGGTGCGCATGGGCAGGGTCGCAGAAATACGGCGCGCTCGTCTGGTCCGGCGACATCGCATCATCCTGGTCCTCGTTCCGCAACCAGCTTTCGGCCGGCCTCAACATGGGTATTGCCGGTATCCCATGGTGGACGACAGATATCGGTGGCTTTCACGGTGGCGACCCCACCGATGCGGCGTTCCGAGAATTGTTCACGCGCTGGTTTCAGTGGGGTGCATTCTGTCCGGTCATGCGTCTGCATGGCGATCGAGAGCCAAAGCAACCGCAGCATGGCACAACCGGTGGTGCGTTCATGCTCAGCGGTGCTGCTAATGAGGTCTGGTCCTATGGCGAAGAAATTGGCAGGATCTGTGAGAAGTATTTGCATATACGGGAGGGGTTGAGAGAGTATACCCGTAGCCTGATGAAAGAAGCTAGTGAGAAGGGCTCACCGCTTATGAGAACCCTGTTCTATGAATTCCCCGAGGATGAGCAAGCTTGGGAAATTGAGACAGAGTACATGTACGGTCCCAAATACTTGGTATGTCCTGTGTTGGAGCCTGATGCGAGGAAGATGACGGTCTACTTTCCAAAAGGCGCTGAGTGGAAGAGCTGGGATGGGAAAATGACTTTTGAGGGTGGGAAGAAAGCTGAAGTTGAGTCTCCTTTGGATAGTATGCCTGTCTTCTTACGGGTGTGAAAGGTATGCAGATAACCAGGCGAAGTAGGTAAACATTCTTCAATACGCTCTTTAAACAAATACTACTTTAGCCAATACATCCATTGCCAATTGCAACACGTTTGAGAATCATGTCTTGAAAAGTATCTTCCTTCAGTATTTGCCTATTTGTCATTAATCCGCATCTAGGACTGTAGGTATGAACTTCAAAAGCTGGAAGAAATAAGAGTGAAAACATTTAAGCGAGGAAAGAGTTGATTGCCGATGGAAAGGGGGGGGATAAAGCCGGAATTTGTTTACTGTAAATATTCTCCTCCCTTTCGTATCAGCAGTCTTACTACAGCCAACTGAGATATGTGTGCCTACTTTACCAAAGCCATTTATCAAAATGTAGCTGTCAACCCCAAGTATCCAGAAACTAGTGCTCATAGTTGCTAAAGTCAGAAGCGGATTGTGGTAACATTTTAGATTGGATTGAAGGAATTTATCATCAAACGGAAATATACCTAAAGTGTAGGAGAACCAGATCTAATTGAACCACATCGTAGTACAGTCTACATTTTCAGAAAAGAGTGCTACTTTTCAAAGACCATTCGCTCACTCATTGCACCAGCCGTAGTAGCAGGATCAGGCATCAACGCAAGGCTGTAAGGCACCATATAATTATACCATACCAAGTGTCTCAACCTCGCGCAAAAGGTAGGTAGTCCAGCCCTCCAAGATTCCACATTATTCACGCAGCTTGCACGATGAACAACTCACAGTTCCGAAAGCTGGTGCTCGATACGCCCTCCAGGCCGGCCGGATCAGGAGAAAGCAACCCTTCACTCGGCGGGACACCGAGAAGAGATGGCGCAACACCATCTGCATTGGGATCGCGCATGCGTTCAAGTATACCTATGACACCGTAAGTAGATGAATGCAATCCTTCGTTGACAGCTCAGAGACTGATCGCAACCAGGCGCTCAATAGCGGCCGGGGGAGGCGTCGATTTTGCGCGTCAACTAGCAGAGCGCGAACGCAATGCATCGGGTGGACAACCGCAGAAGAAATTCCGATCGATGGCGGCGCCAAAGGGCTCGAAGCTTGCGGCGGGGTACACGGACCGGACGCAGATGCGAACGTCTGCTGAAGACGATGGGAAAGCAGCCAGAGTTAAGGCTTTAGAGGAGATGATGAAGCTACAGCAGATTGACGAGGAGACGTTCATAAAGTTGCGAGATGAGATTTTGGGAGGCGATGTTGCGAGTACGCATTTGGTGAAAGGGCTAGACTTCAAGTTGTTGGAGAGAGTTAGAAGAGGCGAGGATGTCTTGAATGGGACGAGCAGCGAGGAGAGTAAGGTTGAGGATGAGGATGTGGATGACGAGTTTGAGGAGCTGGAAGATATGGAGGTGAAAGCGATTGCGAAGGAGAAAACGGTAAAGAAGGGTGAAATGGCACCGCCTTCTTTGGTACCTGGCAAGAAGCGGACAAGAGATCAAATCCTGGCCGAGCTTAAAGCGTCTAGAGAAGCCGCCAAAGCTGCTGCGGCCCCAGCGCTGGGAGAGAAATTCAGGAAGATAGGAGCACCACGGTCGTCGTCAAGGATAGAACGAGACAGCAAAGGAAGAGAAGTCTTAATCACAATTGATGAAAACGGCAAAGAGAAGAGAAAGGTCAGGAAAGCCCCAATTGAGGAGGAGACACCAAAAGGTCACGGCCTTTTAATGCCAGATAAGGACGCAAAGCCACTCGGGATGGAGGTTCCAGAAATAGTAGCGGCGCCAGAAGAAGACGATGAAGATATCAATATTTTCGACGATGCCGGAGATGATTATGATCCATTAGCCGGGCTCGACGACGAAGACGAGGATTCAGAAGCTGAGGACGGCGAGCTACCCGAAAGCAAGAAGAGCAAGACTGAGACCGAGATGGAAAAGAAACCAGTGCCTGGTAGTATGGCACCACCACCACGACCGAAACCCGCTGCAAGCAATAGGAATTACTTCGGCGAAAGCAAAAGCGACGAGACGCCCGAAAGTGCCGCAACACCAAAAGCCTTCTCTGACCCTACCATTCTGGCTGCGCTCAAGAAAGCCTCATCACTTGCTCCGATCGCCAAATCAGCAGCCGAGTATGACGAGGAAGCCGCTAAGGAAGCAAAGCGCAAGAGAATGTTGCAGATTGACACCCGTGATGATGAAGATATGGATATGGGCTTCGGTAGCAGTCGATTTGAGGATGAGGCTGACTTTGAGGAAAAGAAGGTCAAACTTTCGGAGTGGGGAAATGGTGGTGATGATGATGATGAGGAGGGAGGAAAGGAAGGCGGAAAAGGAAAGAGGAAGAGGGGTCCGAAGAAGAGGAAAGGCGATTCAAATTCAGCTGCTGATGTGATGAAGGTTCTGGAGAGAAGGAAAGCGGCTGATTCATAGAGCAGTCTTTTGAGCTACGTTCTATAGTCGTTACTTCATAAAGTAGTCGCCTAGCGCTGTCTAAAGCACCGCGTGGCCAAAAACGAAAGATCTTTCCCTGGACCAGTGCTGCCCCCTATATCAAGACAAGACTACGGAAATCACTTTATAGCACCCCATTTGCCTTGTTTACCTCATCAGCAATCTCTAAGCAATCTTCCACGACTCTCCAAAATCGCTTAACATCCAGGCCCCTTGGAATCAGCACGCCTTCCTCTCCCTCAGGCAGTAATCTCACAACCGTCTGGCCAGCCTTTGCAAGGCCCGCCTGTGCCTCCTCGTGTGTGCCCTCAGTAACAACCTTCACCTCAAACCTCTCCCTCCTTTGCTTTCCCTCTTCAAAGTCGTAGAACGGGATTTCCGCGTCTGCAATTCCATTGAAGATCACGGCCACGGCCAGCGGATCATGCAGCGGCGGACCTTTCGTGATACCAAAGACTTCCGAATACGTATTGGCAAAGAATGTGAGGAGTTCCACCAGCATGATTCGGAGTGTGCTCAAACCTTTTCCTGAACCACCAGCTTTGCCATGGAGCAGGCTGGACTGAACATCCTTATCTGCTAGGACAAGATGGGTCACGTCCAAAGGAATCAGAGCGGTTTTCTTATTCAAGATCTCGTTCTCAAACACGAACGCAGCTGCTTCGGGGTCGACCAGTATGTTGAATTCAGCCCAGTAGCTCCAATTTCCGATCCGTGTCCTGTCATCCACTTTTCCTAACGGTGCGTTCGTGAACTCATTCCCGATAGCACCGCCCATGATACTGAGACCCTTGATATGGGCTGCTAGATCAGGGTATTTAATGAAGACTTGAGCAATGTTCGTTAAGCTGCCTGTCGCTACCAGCCAAGCTGTGCCAGGCGGTGTAGCGAGAAGTGCTATGGCCATGGCATCGACGTAGGACTTGTCTGTCTTTGGAGCTACTGCTGGGACAGGGAGGAGGAGTGTTCCCTCGATGCCCGATTCTCCGTGGATGGCAGGTGCGTGAACCGCGGGTCGAACGAGTCCTTTGGACGCTCCTTGATACACCGGAACGGACGGCCGTCCCATCGCAGTGAGGAGGGAACCGGCATTGATGGTTGTATGGGCCACGGACGAGTTTCCGTGAGTTGTACTGATTCCAAGGAGATTGATATGAGGATGATGAGCTGTCAATAAGATGGCAAATGCGTCCTGGGGAAAATGTTAGTGGAATGCTCAGAATATAAGTTCTCAGGACGATGAAAGCCAATCACGTGATTATATATTCATCCTCAAGCTTTCTTATGGTCCAGCGGTGTGTAACATTGTAGGAAAAGTGGTATACAAAGTTTTCCTTCTCTGGGCGAGATGCATCGTATACTTTTATACGAACGCATCAGAAAAGCTCGAAACACTTACATCGTGACCTAAAACCCATCAGTAAATCAATTTCTGGAGTATCAGCGAAGGCTTACCAGGGTCGCAATCCAACCAAACATTTAATTTTTGAACTGTTGAACCCATTGTTTGTAATTGCCGCAAGATAGTCGTGTAATTGTAGTTGTTGCTGCTCGAGACGAGAGACGATGATCTCAAAGGGTTTGGAGCTAAAGTGGGATAGCGTTGTTAATCACGAGACACGTGGTTTGCTCATGCTCGCTTGATGAGGAAGGAGTTTGCGGAGCTCGCCTGCTCTCCTTTTCCTTTGCTTCATGGTCTCCAGCTGTCTTTGAAGAGAAATTTTTTGATACATAGGCTAGTCGTTAAGCCAAGTAGTACCGGCTTTATTTTTTATTGCTGCCCATATTGTCAATCTGACGTCTTCACCACATTTAAGATAGCGATGATAAGAGCTGCATATTATCTAGTGTGCAGCATGTTTGTCTAAAATCATGTGATTGCGAGTAGCCAAACAGGTAAAGCCGACACAATGGCATAATAGTATAATGACATTTCGAATCTAAAATACTCATCTATCATTACTCATTTGCACAAGAAAGTCAATACTCGCATGGTACGAAATACCTTGCTCTGGTAGCCTAGATATGCCCTTGAATCCATCAGTATGATCCTTCGTTCCTCCATAGCCAACGCCTTCCTGCCTTCCTAGAAGATGCAATGATCATATACCACCCATATGCACGCATGAACACTTGAATCGCTTGCATGTCTCTAAAATTTCATATGCTCCTCCCCCCTTTCAAATAGTTTCCCAGCCCCCATTGTTGATGTCCATCTCCAATTTCCTGCTGATCACGCTTGGAACTCCGCTCGTCAACCAGACAGTTCTTAGGAGAGCGTCATATCGTTTCTGGTTGAGGAAAAGTTGACGGCTGTGACGTAGGCCAGGGTCAACCTCGCCATACTTGTCAATATAAGGCGCTACCATCCAGGAACCAGACTGGTGGTAGAGATAAAATACACAGCATTTGCGGATGTTGATGAAGAGGCCAGTGTTCTTTTGACATCTGTATATAGTCAGTAGATGCTAATGGATTTTGTGGGCTTAGGGAGAGAAAGGATTAATACGAACTTCAACATATGCTGCTGTGCACCACCGATCTTTTTAACAGTAGAAGATCGAGGCTCCCCCGGCTCACGAGGTGCATCTTTAAGACAGCAGATACTCTGCCCACAGAAGATATCTCCGCAGAACAAGCATAGCATAGGATCTGACACGTCTTTGCCAGTTGTAGGACATCGCCTTTTCATGGTCTCTTCCATTAACGTGTCATAATTCTTTGGCAAACCTAGAAGTTCAAAGATTGCCGGATGACTGACCGTTGTAACTCTCGCTCGGTTGGCATAGTAGAAGTGTGTCATCCAGTGAATTATGATACTGTGGTAATGCTTGTTTTCTCCACTCGAAGCCTCGTCGCACAGAGTATCAAATGACGGTAAGCGCAAAGCTTCTGTGAGACGATCTAACTCGTCGGCATCTGGATCAGAAGAGATATGGTGCTGAAAGGCAACTCCATAGCGAACATGGAGCAGCACTACAACTTTCCGCAAAAACGCGAGGGCATACTTTCTGACAAGTTCACGGGCTGATGCAAAACCTTCGAAGGATGTCGTGCCAAAGCCTTGGTTCCATCCTTTTCGGAAACGCCAGACCATAGTGGCAAAGGATTTGAAAGGATTGTCAATGACGACCTCCAGCGCATACTGTTCCACATCTCTGTGACGTGCAATTTCCACAACAACCTTTAAAAGCTCAGCGAGGTAGCATATTCGGACAATATGCATGATATCGAACTCGTCGATTGGCGCAAGACATAACGAAAATTGTGTTAGAGTAACGAAGATGTCCGAATTCAACATAGAGTCGTAGGCCTCAAGGAGCTCTTTGTACTGCTCATGGTTTGGTTCGTTATAGGGACTTCGTCCAAAGAGCTGAAAGTATTGCAGTTCGTAGTCTGTACAGAACTCTCTGGACACTCTATTATCACCGGCCGATCTTATGCCTCCAATGGACACGTATGAAAGCGCAGTCTCAGATAAAACTCTGAGATGTGTGAGAGCATTATGTGGAATGTTGTCAAGCAAAGTCAGACCAGGCTGAGATGCAACCCCACGTTGTGCAATCTCTACGGTTGAGATAGAGAAACCCAGCATCTGCGCCAAAGTATCACTTCCACTTAGTTCATCGGATGATAACCGCTCTTCTGGGGAATGATGAGTTGGTAGCTTATTCTTGCTCATGGTATCTTTCAATCGTCGGTATGTGTTGACGAGTTCTCGCATTGCAGACGGAGGGGTGTTATAGTCCGAATTTGGTGGCTCAAAGGTTCCTGGCAGGCGCATGCTTGGACCAGTGAAAGGTGTGCTGGCCTGTGGAGAAAGCGGTCCCCAAGCATCCATGAGTAACTCGGAAGCTTTGCTGCTGATGGGTCCTACAATTGCAGTCATATTGTAGTCCATGTATAATGTCAGACTTCGATTTTGATGGTTCTGTGATGCATTGCCAGCATTTCCAAGTCTCTCGGCCCTGATATTTTCGGGACGTGATGTAGAAAAGGCCCGTTGAAGGGTATAATCTATTGAGGTGGAAGGAACAAGAGGGCCGGGATATATTTCCTGCTTTCCGGACCATATGACAGGCAAGAATGCATTGCCAAGTGCTTTGCACAAAGGGCATACAAATTCGTTAAGCCCGAGTCCTTCTGGGTGATGCCTGGCAATTTGATGCTGATGACGTCGCTGTGAAGCCTCGTAATACTGCTCAAAGCATCTGTAGTGCATGATATGTCCACAGCCAACTGAAACTGGACCTGGGCGTACAGCTGTCTTAGGAAATCCTTTGCCAATGAATTGACGTTCTGTGATGATATCCACACCACTTGCAGTGACCTTATGAACTTGCTCTCTGTTTTCCCCGGCAACCCCAAATGGTCGTATATCTGCAGCAGAACGATCTAGATTGGCTGGTGTACTCGCAGCCTCACGGACAAAGTCTGGATCGTCGAAATCTGTCTGGCGTAGAAGGGAGCTCTGGGTCATGAGAGCAAATGTTCCATATAGGCGGCCGTCTTTGCACTCCTCTTGACAGAGGATGCACGTGCCGGAAGGGAATTCCCAATACTGTTTGGGCTCTTCGCCTTCCACTTTAACTTCTTCGTCGCTCATATCCTCCTCGCCCCAATCGATATCGCCTTGATTATCCAGAAAATTCTTTTGTTGCTGCTGGAATTGTGCCATGACCTTGGCTTGACGTGCCAAAGCTGCACGTTTCTTTTTTTCTCTATCTTCAAACCCATTATCAGCATTTGCCGGGGAGGCTGTAGAAACCCTATCGACAGAGACTCCGAGCCTTTGGAAAGCAGTATCGAAGCTTCGCGGCCTCTTTTGCTTCATTCGCTTCAGTACCAGCAGAATCTTTGGATGGCAGGATTTGAAAATATCCTTTGTTGACATCATCTCCAGAATAGCGACAATTGTCTTAGCTGCAGGTGCATTCTTGATGAAATTGCTCCGAGCATTTCGTGTCAATGCGATGTGTACAAATGATTGCTCCGAGTTGTCAATCATGTCTTCCTCCCCAGTCTTATCCTCTGCGATTGCTATGAGAACTAGATGCAATACCACGTGAAGGAAAACTTCCACTCTTGTAGCAGGTACACTGGGTGTCAGTTCTTGTGCCTTGAGAGGATACAAAAGAGCGTAGTAGATGATCTGTGCGAACATGCCAGTTCCAGTGAAGCTAGAAAGCTCGGAGAAGACTCCCGATTGAATTGGCCGAAGCTTTGCCTCGAAGACAATTTCTGATACCGGACGACCAGTCTTCTTTGACATATATGTCTTGTATGCATTCTCGGATTCTTCTCTCTGATTTTTGTTGTAATGTGCTATGTATGGATCAATCTCCTCAAGGAAATGTTCTTTTAGCTCGAATGTGCCGACGTCAGAGAGTCCCTCTGGCGCCTTAAATGTTGTCATGTCGTCTAGGATATCCTGAGATTCCTCGTGATCCTGGAACTTATCCGGAAGCTTTCCACAGATTTCAGAGAATGATAAAGGCTTGAAGCAAAGAACATGGATGATGTCCCTACGCATAGCGACGAGCTGAGGGTTGGGCTCCTCTTCGGCAGATAACAGGGACGTTCGATCGCTAATCAGTACGATGAGCAGGTGGATCAAGTCTTCTGCAACATCAAGAAGTTGGGTATCGTCAAGAGCGTCCGACTTCTGCTCGTAAAGGCCTTTCATCCAGTATTGCATTCCATAGCGATCAATCACGGAAGCGAGAACACGACTAGGAGAGCATACAACCAAGGCAGTTTGCAAGAGGAAGATATCACGGTGATGTGACACGTCGCGTTGGCTGACGCCTCGATACGTGCCTTGTTGATGGCGCAAACTCATACCATTACGAACCCACATACTTGCCTTCATCTGTGCCAGCCAGGCGCAGACTCGTAATGGATAGTCGAACGCTGCCATAAGGTGATCTTCCGGTGTGTACGAATGACTGGGCATCGTACGTGGACCCATTGCTTTGGGTTTTGATGCCAAATCATGGCTAGAGAAGCTCAAGAGTCTGATGAGTTCCTCACGAGGCATGCTCTTGCCGCCCTCAATGAGCCACGAAAGTGTATAGTGAAGAGCATGGTGGAAGCTGATCGGCTGCTCCTCTACCACAAATTTGACAACAGTGTACTCGGTTCCAGAAGTGTCGAATTCATAGTCTCCGACTCTCTTAAACTTTATTTCATCTTTTATCTCTGCTTGAGTGAAACGCTTACGTTCACTTCCCAGTGAGCTCAGTATAACTGCCTTCGCAGTGAGCATGATTGCTCTTTGTATACTGCTCGAATTCTCCCCAGGACTCCAAATAAAAGATTCCGAGAACTGTCGACATAATCGATTAATCTCTCGCGTGATTAGCGATGCGCTTATCCACGCATCTGTCTCATACTCAACGTGTTCGCCGACAGCGCGTGTGTTAGGACATATGCCTTGATGAAGCTTAACCAAATCTAAGAACTGCAGGATGTACCTGTCTTCCGTTCGTAATCTCTCTTGCACATGCTCTGAGCTGAACAAGTACTTGAGATCCATGAAAAAATGGTACATTCTGCGATTGGTTACAGACCCAGAATCAAAGGCAAGAGTGGCATTTGGGAATATCTCATGGGGATGTCCGACCTGGCGGGTTGTGAGAAACGTATATAGAATTGCCATCAAATTGGTAAGAAAGTTCCCTCGTTCAACAATTTCGGCAGTAATAGAAGGTGTCGTTAACATCTGAAGAGAGATGTTGATAATCGAGTGATCCGGCTCACGGTCTGCAATAAGGTACAGCTGCGCTAAAGTTGTATAAAGGCCAGCAAATCGTAGTCCAAGCACCCGCTTGAACTGTGGTATCGTGACAACAGTAGATATGTAAAGGTCACGTAGATCGATTCTGACCTTCTTCCACATTCTCAGATCAAAAAGGATCATCCAGTCGAGACGAACACGCTTCCATAGATCCTCATGCAAAGGTATTTCATCTCTCTCAGAAAATGCCTGTGGTGTTTCAAGCCAGTATCGTGGAGGCTTTGGATGCTCAGGAGCCCTGGCGGGGTTCTTGGGCGTCTTCGGTATCTCTAAATTGGCTTTGGCGTAAACGGTTGAAGGGATAAGAGGCTCTGCAGTATCTGAATCGGACGGAGTTATATCTCGATCTCGAATTGGTCTCTGTGGCGGTGGAGGAGGTGGAGGAGGAGGGGGAGGATATCCAGCCATTGTAGCTTCTTGCACTTCAAGAGCCGCATCATCTTGATCAGTCATGTCTACATCACCATCCGTGTCAACATTTTGACGAGGCGCGGCTATGACAGTCTCGATTGTCATGTAAGTCTCAGGATCGTCGTCATCGTCTTCATCATCGTCGTCGTCGTCATCATCCTCGATAATGATTAATCGCTCGATAGTTCCCTCATCCCCATCTTCACTGTCGTCGGAATCGTCTTGTGCTTCTGCAGCTGCTGCCGTGGCCGTGGCTCTCAAGACCTCTGCTTGTCTGCTGACTAGCATTCGTCGATAATCTGAAGCATCAAAAATCTCATGGTCATCAAGGCCATCTCTTCCTACTGTCTTATTGCTGGCTTCACTCCCTGCATGCCATTCCTTCAGCATTTCCTCGCATATAACCTGACGCAGAATGTTATGGTCCTGGCCAACACTGCATCCAGCAATATCACTTAGCCACTCAATGATTGTACCGCACATCTGTTCCCTGAACGTGTCCCGTGCTGAGCGGATTGTAACTGTGACTTTGATCTGCTCAATGATTTTAGAGACGCGGAGCAGATTTTCAATATCTGTATCATATTTGATGATGCTACGTCCGATGTCATCGGTCTCGTGTGCTCGCTTTAAGCCCTCCGATATAGTTGTCTTGCACGCTCTGGCTACTTGATCACGAACTTCGTTGACCGTATGCTTCTCGTCGTTCCATAGCAAAAGGGCATACTCGGTAGGCTCCTCAACGATGTCCCCATTATAGTACGAGGACGTGAGCCTCGACATTCTCTCATCTTGCTTGATGCTCTCCACGGACTTTGGGAGTCGTAGCTGTTCTGGCGAACATGATATTACATCACAGATGTAATCGAATGCCCTCCCAATCGTCATTCGTATGCTCTCCACGAGTTCGTCCGGCAAACCAACTGCTTCCTTCGCTTTCCCTGCAGCCTTGAACTCATGCTCATGGGCTGTATGTATCGAACAATGCACTGGAAGTCGCCACGCTTCTGGATCACCGCAGTCGCAACAGCCACTATTGCCCGAGGAGACACTGACATATACCATATGGCCAGTATGATCTGAGGAATCATAGCACCGGCTACAGAGCACACAAGTGTCATCCGCACTGCACGTTTTGCATCTATACGTGGCTTCCCCCGCCTTGAATATATGTCCGCAGGCTTTGCCCCTCGCGGCTTCAGTGAATTCGTCTCCATCTGTCCCTCCCTGAGCCTTTCGTAACTTCCACAACTCGTTGTTTCGCGGTCGACGGCCTTCTGGAAAGATCAATCGCATATATCGTTCCTGTCCTCCTGCCAAAGACCAAAAAAGGTTGTAAACAAGCTCTCTTTCTGCCGCTTCGTCATAGCGGTTCTGCTTTACGCGGGGTAGAGATTTTAAGAACTCGCAGAGCTGCAGCTCTGGAGTTGAGAGGTTTGTCTCGTTCATCGTGGAGGTTTCATCGGAATCGAGTTAACTTGTCGTCGTAGTTTCGTGCGTTGTATGTTTGTTTTCGCGCTGGGTCCTCGAAATGATGATGCTTCACGCGATAAGATCTCGTTTGTTTTGTATGCAGATGAGCTTGTGACGCAGAAGCCGAGAGCGAAATCAGAAATGTCGAACCTCACCGGACGCGGAATATCCCATTTTGCGTATTTCACAGGTAGGTTTGATGGATCTCTTCTCAAAGATGATTATGTTAGTGCAAGAAGTTGCGACAGTTCACTACAGGCCGGCTTCGACAACCAAAATGGAGGTATCAGAAAGTGACGGCATTATTGATCACCACCACGACCAGCTAAATATTGTGCCCATCGAAGAGCAGGATCCCAGAGGTTCAAGATGTTTCAGTCACAGGTAGCCTTAGTGCGGCCGGTCCTATTCAGTAATGTCGCGCAATCATAGATAGATATCTCCATACGATTTGGATGTTTGTACAACCTGGCTTCATACACGCCATAATAGAGTTCTATCCCCCACCCCTGGCGCAGATACCCATCAATTACTCAAAGGCATTGTTCTACACTCTGTCTGTGTAATTTATTCCTCATCATCCCCAGCCTCAAGGTATTTCGATCGAATGTCCTTCCATTGTCGCTACAGCCAGGCCAGTCAGTGTTCTTGCGTTCGGATTGAGGAGGATCAGAATGACCACTTACTCCCTTGTTGATGGTGTTCCAGACTCTATCGGTGACGGTGTCAAATGCCCTGTATTTCATGAGTTCATTGATGGCCGGAAGTAACCTTGAGCATCGTGACATACATCTCAAAGCCGAAAGCACCGCCGAAAATAACACCGAGGAAGATGTAGTTCCTTCGGACGAAGAAGCTGTACGCGTATATGGTTAGCACTCAGTCGTATAGCACCCAATTCAATCAGAACATGAGGGCTGTCTTTGGGGGAGGCTTGCTTGTAGATAGGACGGGAGGCGGAAGACTGCGATTGACTTGGTTAGCTGTCTGAGTAGGGCTTGTTTGATGTGCGCAATGAATATAATCACCATTTTGAAGTGCGCGGAGGGGATGGCAATAGCGTGCGTGCGGAATATGTATCGTAAGATGCGTTTCTTGACGTCGTGGTTGAGGATTCCAGGACCATTTTCCCTCAAGCTTCCGAGCGGCGCTTTTTTAACGAGCTTCTGATTGGCTGACCGGACCGTCTTCCAGTCTCGACGAGAAAGAGCAACCGCATATCATAAAATCGACTGCCATGCCCCGCAGCTCTCATTCATATCGTCCACCACTTTTTGCGTGTACTTGTTTCCCATCTGCGAGGGCTACTATTCGTCGGATCGGTCGATCGTATAACACTATATACTGCTGATATTTACCGTATCCCAACCCTGTTTACTCGCGAGTTTTATCCCATCAAGACAGCGACTTTCAAATGCCATCTGTTCCGACACCCGCAACAACAGCCTCTGGCGCCATAGTATCTCCGGATTCTGGCCAGAGGCATATCCCTGCTTCAGTTCGGCCTGACGGTACCAAACGTAAAGAAATCAAGATTCGACCAGGCTACAAACCCCCGGAGGATGTCGAAGTCTATAAGAATCGCACTGCAAATGCATTCAAGAATCGTGGAACAGGTGGAATACCGGGTGCGGATGGACTAAAAGAGGCTAAGGATGTAGGAGAATCAAGCGCGGCAAGTGAGAAGAATAAGAAGAGAAGAGAGGCGCGAAAGAAGGCTGCTGCAGAAGGAAAGAAGGATGAGGATACTGGAGCGGAAAAGAAGGATTGGAGAGAAGGACAAAAGCCTATTGAGGATCCAATCGACCCGGAGGTTGAGCGAGAGAAGAAGGCTAGGAACCTGAAAAAGAAACTGAAGCAAGCGAGAGAGTTAAAGGAAAAGAAAGAAGGGGGGGCAGCATTACTGCCCGAGCAGTTTGCAAAGGTCATAAAGATGAATGAGCTGATCAGAGAATTGGACGCGCTTGGATTCGATGCTGAAGGCGAGCCGAAGAACAAAGTCGTGGAAGGAGAGAACATAGCTGAGGAGGCAAAATAGACTTCAAGATTCTAGGCGCAAAACTATGGGTGGAGGCATCTTCATAGGTTGGACACTGGCGTTTGGATATCGGAGATGACAGACCATTAAGTGGTCGTCAAAGGCGTTTTTGTGACGATTTAGTTCTGTAGCTATATCTGAGATGGTACCTCTTAAGACATACAACTTCTTACGGCAAGCCATCTTCAGCTAGTGCTCCATTCGTTCTGGACTTGTGACCTGCTCCTGGCTTCTTGCAAGACTTCTTTCGTGACTAGGGCTTCGGCCCGTTGGGGTATCATTATGGTACTTTTCCTCGTTATCTTCGATATTTTCTTGTTTTACTGCCATATTTTCGTCTTCGGGGTCCTCCTTGGGCTTGTAGTCATCCTCTGGCGGAGCAGCTTCTTCTCGAGCCATCGTGTCGTCCTCGTATGTATCTATCCATATTCTTACGGTGCCATCCATGCCACCACTGACAACTAGCCCAGTCATTGGGCACGAGTCAACCCAAAAGACCACGCCATCATGACCACTAACCCTCTGAACTACCTCCTTTGTCTTGGCATCCCAGAAGAAAATGTCACCATCTTCACTGCCAGAAGCAATATAAGCGGAAGTGGCGCCAGTAACAAAAGTACCGCCTAGAGAGTACTTGAGGTTGGTGTGCCCCTGATATGTCTTTTTGCAAGTGCCAGAGACATAGTCCCAGAGTCGGATAGAAGAATCAAGTGTGAATGCAAGGATGAACCGTCCATTTGGTGAAAATCGAATTGTCGTGACTGAAGGATTGTCTTCGTGCACAATGGTCTTGAGACATTGGCCAGTTGCTGTATCCCAAACACGTCTTCTAAGGTCAGTCATGGGCTATATTTCTCTCGGGGACCGGACACATACATTAGGCCATCTGTGGAACAGCTTCCAATCAATGTTCCATCACGTACAAATTCCACTCCACCAATTGGGTCTGAATGTGCTGGCAAACTTCTCATCAGTTTTCTTGCTCTTAGATCCCATAAAAACAATGCCTCATCGAAGCTCCCGCTAGCAAGCATATTTCCTTTTGGTGAAAAGGCCAGGGAGAAAACATAATTGTGGTGGCCAATTAATGGCACTGGGTATGGGATTCCACTGGCCCTGTCCCATAATCGGATAATTTTATCGTCTGACCCAGACGCCAGTGTATTTGAATCTGGACTCCATGCAATTGCCGATATTCCTGCAAGATGCCCTTCGAGTGTCCTCATATGTTTCCCTGTAGTCGCACTCCAAATCTTGATGGTAGCATCTGCAGAAGCGCTTGCAATCCAGCAACCATCTGGAGATATGCGCACTTGAGACACGGCCTTCTGATGCCCTCTGAGTATGAACTTTTGCTTATAATTAAGCTGGGGTGGCTTGTATGCAGGTGGTGAAGGTCCGGCATCTGGGGTTTGGGAGGGTGATGCACCTGCAGAGCCACTGCTCGATGCGCTTCGAGAGCGATATTTCGGACGTGGACTTCGTTCATCTGAAGAGGCTGACCTGCTACGATGAGTTCGCCTTAGAGTAGAGGGTCGTGCTGGTTTGTGGTCGCCTTCAACTTCATCTGGGGAACTGTAACGCGGAGTAGAAGCTTCGCTATCGTCGTAGATACGTTGCCGCTTTCGAGGGCGCTCTGGAATCGGCGTACTTTCTGCAGAATCAAAGTCCGACATGGTTCAACTTTGAGATGTATAGGATTGAACCGGATCAATAAACAACGCCAGCCAACAAGTAGAGCACGCGGGACACAACGCAGCTCGGGCGACGCGATACAGTCTCAATGGAAGATACGCGATTTCAAGAATTCATCTACAAGATGCGGATCTTAGCCCGCTAGTGCATAGCACAATGTAGGGGCCCGAGCCGCGTGCTCGGTCCAGGCTTCAGGTACCAGAACAAGGGGAGCAGCATGATGTCAAGTTACGGTCTCTTCCCTGCTACACATCACTAGATCGGCCAAACTTCATAGGACTACATCCAGCAGTGTACTACCTTTTGTATATAATTCCTGTTATACCGGCCCCTTTATCAACAACATATACGTCTGCTACTTACCAATGACTTAACAGTTTTGCGATCCATCTTTTTGGTTTCGAGGTTCCCCTTTATCGTGCAGCGTTCCGAAACTCAACAGTCATGGAGTCCTCAATACCAACCGAGATCAATATCATCACCCACAATTGCTGGGGATTGAAATACCTCGCGAAGTTTCGTAACGAGCGTCTCGCTGAGATTGGAAGACGGATAGCAACTGCGGATCCGGTGCCACATATTGTCGGGCTTCAAGAGTGCTGGAC
Organism: Coleophoma crateriformis; assembly: GCA_003369635.1. Taxonomy (NCBI): domain Eukaryota; kingdom Fungi; phylum Ascomycota; class Leotiomycetes; order Helotiales; family Dermateaceae; genus Coleophoma; species Coleophoma crateriformis. Next base: position 582,103 of record PDLN01000008.1, read on the forward strand.
ACATGAGGACTATAGAAGCATTCGGAAACAGACAAAAGATATTCTGCCGTATGGAAAATTTTACAACAGTGGCATATTTGGAGGAGGACTTGCTATACTTTCAAAATGGCCAATTACAGAGAGCTCGATGTTCCGATACCCTCTCAATGGGAGACCTACGGCATTTTTCAGAGGCGACTGGTACGTGGGAAAGGGAGTTGCGTGTGCAAGAATCAAGTTTGGACCGGGGCCGAAAGACGTAGCTGAAGTGTTTACAACTCATGTAAGAGCAATTCTAACGCTTGGACGTGGTGACTGATCCGTATAGCTACATGCGCCTTACGAACGAGAGCCGAACGACTCATATATTTGCCACAGAACTGCGCAAGCATGGGAAATAGCGAAGCTGATGCGCGGGGCTGCAGAGAGAGGGCATCTTGTCATTGGCTTGGGCGATTTCAATATGATCCCTCAATCTCTAGCACACCGACTAATTAGCAAACATTCACCTGTCCACGATGTATGGCTGGCTCTGCACCCAGACTCTTCCATTGGTGCCGCGGTAGACGAGGTTGAGAAGGCTCGACGGCGTCCTATCCCTACAGCTGAATTCAATTTAACAGAAAATGGGGCTACCTGCGACAGTGTTCTCAATACGTGGCGTTGGAACAAAGGTCAGCAGAAACGGCTCGGACCTGGAAAGCCATCAATCGAGGTTCCGGTGGATACTATAGACAAGCACGCAAAACGTCTAGATTACATATTTGCTAGCACAGGGTTGAACACTTCGAGCAATTCCAGGGAAGGATGGGTGGTTAGAGATGCAAAAGTAGGCATGCTATCTCGGCATCCAGAGTTGCAATGTTCTCTCAGCGACCATTTCTCTGTGGAAGCGACGCTCATCCACTCAACCTCACCGGAGTTCATGTCATTAGAGGGAGAGGACTCTGCCCGCGAGATTGGCGCCTTTCTACAGTCCGCATCTGCCGGCGAGTTTCGTTCGAAGCTGCTAGAAACACAGCTGAAGTCTGAATCGCAAGACGAGCATCTTCCCCTTCAAACATACGATGAAATTCTTGCCATGATTGCCAAATACACATTACGCGAGCGAAAGCAGCGACGATTCCGACTATATCACTTTATCGGATCTGTGTTTGTGAGCATTGGATGCTGGATTGCTGTATGGTGGAGCCCGAGGAACTTCGTTGCGTTTCTCTTGATGCTACTGAGCTCCTTGGGATTAGGCGCCGGTGTTATTGATGGGCTGATTGGAGGCCTCTTTGTTGGTAGTGAGATTAGAGCCCTGAAGGAGTTCCAATGGGAGATAACCAATGCTAGAACGGCAGCCGGTGGAGACCTGGATGCTTCTGCAGATGAAGCTGTCACGGACTGGTAGAGACCAAATTGAGATCTACCAATCTCGTCAAAGTATTCCACAAATCTTAAATATACTGTGCGGTCTTTGAACCACGAGTCCAACATTATTCCAAGGCTGCTACATACAAATTCAGGATTGAGTTAACGAGAAAATAGATTTCCTTAATGCTATGCTTGTTTTGCTTATGATGATGATGGAGCGCAAGCGGAGTGAGGATAGTAAAGCGAGGAACAAGCTCGCAAGTCTGTGTCTGGAAGTCATGCCTTGGGGTCTGCTTGCTGCCCAACATCTACGTCAGGTTTGCCTGTCTACCTCCATCCCCCCCTCCAAGTTATTGTTAGTCTTGTCAGAAAACGGGCAAATTCAATCACTAGTTGATGGCACTTAGGATACACACGATGACCAGCATCGTTTCCAATGTTCTTCGCTAGATTTTGTTCCTGGGCCTCGAATCTGAGGCTCAAGACGCTAAGCGTTAATCAATGCCGTCAGTATTTGATGCTCCAGGCTGGAAATCCAGCAAATGTCGAGGTCTGGCAAGGACTGTATTCTGGCTCTATATTTGCCCTGCTCGTAATTTCCCATCTCTGTGATTTATTTTCATGGTCTAAATTCATTGTCGTGCCCCGCTGCTATGAATAAGGAGTTCTGTAAAATCTTGAGACAAAGTGGTCTACGGCTGCCATTGAGCCACTATCAAAGCTCTTCCAGGATTTATCTCGATATTTCAAATAAGCGTATAATTTCTCAAAGCCTTCGTAGGTACACACAAGGATCCGTTTTACAAGAGTTTTCAGCGGCAAGAACATTCTCTATGACTTCAATAGCACGCTCTCAAGAAACGCCACTGGGCTCACTGACCACCATCGACAGCAATTTAAAACAACAATCCTCCAAGCCAACTGCCGTGATCATAGGCACGGGCTGGGCAGGCTGGGAACTGGCGCAATCCCTCTCGACAGAGAAGTACAACGTGATTGTCATCTCACCTTGGAGGACAATAGCCATAACACCCCTTCTCGCTTCGGCAGCATGCGGACTCTTCGACTTCAGGATGGCTGAGGAGCCTGTACGGCGGCGTAACCAGACATTCACCAAATACCAAGCGTCCGTATCACGCGTATGTCTTGAGTCGAAGAAGGTCATCTGTTGTCCTACCATTAATGGTCTATCCAAAGATCAGGCGCGTGAGTTTGAGGTGGACTATGATAAACTTATCCTCTGTCCTGGTAGTGCAGTTAATACCTTCGGCATACAAGGTGTTTCGGAGAATACGCTCCAGATGAAAACCGTGCCTGATGCACAAGTGCTCAAGGAGAAGATCCTGGATTGTTTTGAGACAGCGTCCCTGCCGACTTTGAAGGACTCAGAAAGAAAAGACATCCTCCACTTCGCCATCGTAGGCGGCGGACCTACTGGCGTAGAATTAGCAGCGGAGCTGGATGACTTGATCCAAGATCACCTGCTCGCTATCTATCCCCATTGCAGAGAACATGTTCGTATCAGCGTCTACGATGTCGCTGACCGCATGCTTGGGGCCTTTGGGGAGCAGTTGTCGAAGTACGCCATGCAGAAGTTCCGGCGTAGGGGCGTGCAGGTACTGATGGAGAAACATATCACGTTTATTACGCCGCATACACTGCATATCAAAGAAGATGGAGAGATAAAATTCGGGATCTGTGTCTGGGCTGTAGGCAATAAAGCCTCATCGCTAGTTGAGGAGTTGGACGTTAAAAAGAGTGAGAACGGAATGGAGCGGCTTGTCACAGATCAGTATTTGAGAGTTCTGAAGGACACGAATGCGAAGATGGAGGACGGAAAGTTTGGGAATTTCAAGGGCGTATGGGAAGATGTCTTCGCCTTAGGTGATGCAGCTGATATATGGGGAAATCCCTTACCTACGACTGCAGAGGTGGCGTTGCAAAAAGCCCGCTGGCTTTCTGCACATCTCAACACCCAAACCTCTTCCTCTTCGCCTGAAGCTGGAATCGAGACGAGCAAAGCAAAAGGCTTCCAATACAAGGACAAGGCCCTGGTGGCATACCTTGGAAATCAAGACGGAGTCGTTGGAGGAGCTGAGTCAAAGGACCGGACAGGAGCAAGTGCGTGGGTTGCGTGGAAGAGTGGGAATCTTGGGTGGTCGCGGGGATGGCGTCGGAAGGCGATGTTGTGTGTTTACTGGATGCTGAACGCCATTGATGGGAGAGAGGTTGCGAGACGTTAAAATATAGTCTGATCGCCCACCTCCCTACTTCTGCCAGCTAGGTTACCCACATGATTAGGCACAATCGTAACCAAAAAACTTCCGAACTGCGCGTATTTGCATTATTGTCCTGTGATTGTTTCCGAGTATTCTCGTCACTCGATTCCATAGGCTCTATCTAACGAAGTACCAGGAAGGTTCAAAATTTAGACATTCTGGGCTCAGTATTTGGTTATGCCTGATAGAGAGGTATGAATCAGGTTTATGACGTGTGATGATGACTTATGGGAGGAGCTCACCTGTATCCGCTAATTCTGTTCCGATCATTCAAAAGTGCAAGACGTAAGTGCATATCTTGTAAGAAGATCGTAAAGAAACAATCGCAATTAAATGCCAAGACAAAATTAATGTAAAGCCATGTCATGGAAAGATATAGTTTGTGAACTCTGATCAAGTATGAAGTAGTATGATGATTTTATTATCTAGTCTGCCCAAGGGAAATAGCTCAGGTGTATTCGATGGCGAAGCCTACCCCTGCCAGAACGCCATCTTTAGGTAAGCCCCATAGATGCAATCCCGATTATGCTTTCATAAAGTGCCATGAATGCTAAGACGCTCAAAAACCTCGAAGGCATGATAACCCTTTTCCGAGCACTAATCATGCCATGTACCGGTAAGTTGGTACACTGGCATTTTCGACACGCTCCATGTATTCTCGTTCGATAAGAGACTCAACACGTTTCTTCATCATACCTACATCAGGCTTGAAGCGTGATGATAATTGTGCGATAACTTCAGCGAACAGGTTCTGGTGAGTGAGTTCTTTGCGAGCTCTGATTGCATTGTTAGTAAGTGACATCGATGGAAATCGTTGGAAACATACTTCATTGTGCGGACAACACAGAGATCAATCGTGTTTCCTCGGTGCTCATCATTCTTATCCTCAGTGGCTTTACGTTCCTCATCTCCTTCAACCTTATTGGAAGAACCGGCCATAACCGGCGCCTTGATCTTGGTTGTCTTACTAACGAACGCCTCGTTGAAGTAAAAGCGGTCACCAGGCTTAGCAATCTCTTTGTTCATTGGATCCTTGCGGAGAACCCGAGCTTTTGGCAGCACGGCAATAGAAGTGAGAGCTTTTGATAGATCCATAGTGGGGATCTGAGTCTTTTCCTGGATGTCTTCAAATGATAAGTATGACCCTTCAGGCAGATCATTAAACAAAAGTAGGATAATTAGACCATAGGTAGGGACATTTAGGTCATATCGACGTTCCTTGCTGCTCTCCTTGCCAGGAATCTTTGGGAAGTGACATTTGACATCTGCGTGGCCAAGGTAGCCAAGCCAAGTGAGCTTTCGGCCATTTCGTGACTTGAGATAGAAAGACGTGAACGAGTCTTGCAAGCTTCTAATTTCTGATGGCCATTGGCAATCTTGGCGGATCCCATTCTCCTCAGGTTTTCCACCGCCCAGAGCTTCTGAAGGCCAATAGTTGCTTGTAAGAATATTGACTGTGAGGTCGATCTGTTTGCGATCCACCTCACCGAGGCCTTGAATGTGCTGACGATAGTCGTTTGTAAGATCCGTAGACGTCGACATGTCTTTAAACATGCCTTCGATTTTGGAAGTGAAGTAATTACCGACCTCTTGCTTCATTCTAGACACCATCTGCTTTTCAACATCACTGCTTTCCGATTTCCCAAGTAGTAACCGTCGAGTGAGATGTTTTTTATAATAGCGTTCGAACATATCTTTGTCTTGAATGTAGCGAATAAGGGTGATAGCCTTGTCCAGTACGGCGTCAACCTCAGCTTCAGTCTTGCCTTTGATTCCGCGCTTCAGGTTCTCGTCAATGAATAATGACACGTACTCAGAGCACCGAGGTTCAGCGTTGATAAACTCGGAGAAACTGAGTGTAAGAGCCGTTTGAATAATACGATCCTCTTCAAAGCAAGTTTCCCACATGTTGTCAAATTTATCCTTCAACTGTAAGACCTCATCAACCCACTTTATCGCCGCCGCCGTAGCTTGCGCGGCAGCTGTAAGTGTTTGTGCCTTTGGCTTATCTGCCCCTTCAGCTGCAGCATCATCATCCTTGGGTTGAGCGATAGCAAAATTCGTCTCGGAGATGCTCTTGTTGATCTCCCGACCCAGGTCAACAACACGCGCCTGTAAGGCAATCTTAAGAGCTTCTTGAGACTTATCGACTTTGGTAAGCAGTTGGTATAAAATTGTTAAGTCTTCAAAGCGGTCGTTTTCAATCATGGCCTTAAGGCCACTTCCCTCCATGGCAAGAAAATCATTCAAGTGGAGTGTAATCATCTGGTCTTCGACAACTTTAGCAATCTTGAAATCAGTAAGCTGAGAGACTGTCGTTTGGCATCGCGCAGCTTCCTCTGCTAATCTTTTCCTAGTTTGTCGTAACCATGTTCCAGCATCGGATTCTCGAAGGAGTTTTTCGCACTCGTTGAAGTAGAACTCATTACTGGTTCTGATGAACTCTGGCTCGAAAACAGTGAGGTAAAGCTTCTCGGTCTCGTTCTCGTCGTCTGATTCGTAAAGGCCCTCTAGCATATAGACACATGACCTGATGAGATTCCTGTCGATAACATCTCCGTCTCGCTCCATATGGATCATGTCCAATATTACGTAATTTAGAATGTCGAAGGTTATGCAGTTGGAGGCAGCAGCTTTAGACCGCAAGATGTGTTCTCGGAAAAGGCCCATAGATGTGGTGAAAATCGAGGCTTTGCGATTATCCTGACAGTAGACACGATCCATGTACATCAGGACGTCTGTAGTCATGTTCATACAAGTGATGTGATCTTCCCATGTTGCTTTCAACCCCTTCAAGAACTGCTCTCCCGTGATGCGACGTTCGTTCGCTGTTGTCCCAGGCACACCCCCAAGAGTGACGTTGGTGAGATTCTTAGTAATGAGCTTCCCGATCTTGGGCATGACCTCACTGCCAAACCATTGCTCTTCATACTCTTTAACTCTGTCATATAGCATCTCGCCCTGTTTCTTGAGAACAATCTTGTAGGAAGCTCTGTAGAGCTGTTCGAATGAAAGTTTTGAGGCATTCTTCTCGTGGATCTCTCGCAAGGCAGATCGAAGGATATCCCATTGTGTATCGAAATCCGAGCCAGAGGCACTTGCTCCAAGACCCTAAGTTATACAATTAGCCAGAACATCAATAACCACAATGAGGAGAAAATGAAAGTTCTGGGAGAGGTCGAGGTACAGCCTGGCGCGTTGATTGTGCGATGGTGAACGCCAGAGCACCATCGAAATGGCTGTCGACCATTCTGACTATGATTTGAATGGTACTTTTCCCATGCACCTTGAGGTCCAACAAGTATGGAGCTTTAAAATAGAAGTGCGACCTTTGATGGCGGATGAAGCGGCGATGGAAAGCAAATCAGAGTCCAACTTACCCTTCTTGGAGGGATAATCTTCCGCTTTCCACGACCTGAAATCATTTCTACCTTTTTCGAGCAGAATTATTCAGAATGTGGGACGATAGACGCAAGATAATGAGTCAACATTCAGAAGTCGTCCGAAATACGCGGGGCTACTACGAGGCTGTCGCTACTCTGCATAATGTGGCAAATGCTCGAGGTAGGAGACGATACTCTGAGTGGGTGAGGGCGATACCACTCAGCAAGCGCGAAAAGCATGCGTGTAGCTATGCTAATCTAAGCAGCGTTCGATGTTGCTGCAACTGTTGATGGCGACAAAGATCCATAAATGTTTCGCAACAGGAGATTCGGTGATGTGCCCTATCATTTGTTATCGGCATCGGAGTCGATAGCTGCCTTGCGGGATATCATATATCCGGGCCAAATTTATTTTTCAACGTCATTGTTAGAAAGCTCAAGCCCGGCCGCCTCTTAACGGATGCTGAGAAGTCAAGTCAATTTTGAAAGCGCTCAGAACACAACTAAGCTACCAACATGCCTCCATTGCAAATACATTTACCACTTCTTAGAGGCATCTCTAGAAGATCACTGCAAACTTCACGACCCTCACAGATCTGTCGAACTGTTCCCGGATTTTCGAGATCAATTCGACAATTCCAGAGCACAACAACTTCGTTTTACTCTGCAACACGACCATCAAGTACTGAGCCATCAAAAGCATCACCCATCAATTCCAATTCGCACAAACCCAAGCCAATATCTTTGCCGTCTGCAGAGTCTGAGACTTCCACAGATGCGCCCAAGACGCCGCCACCTTCATACGAATTAACGTTCACCTGCACACCTTGCAGTACACGGTCGAAACACACGATCAGCAAGCATGGGTACCACTTTGGTTCCGTGCTGGTAACATGCCCTGAATGTCGCAACAGACACGTCATCTCAGATCATCTTAATATCTTTGGGGATCGGAACCTTACTATAGAGGACCTGATGAAGGAGCAAGGTCAGATCGTGAAGAAAGGAACACTGAGTGAAGATGGAGACGTCGAGTTCTGGGCCGATGGTAGCATGTCGAAGCGAGCACAGAAATGGAAACCACATGAGAGGGAAGAGAAACTTGATGGAGAGCCACGGATCTCAAGGGTGCCTGGGGAGACATTTGGTAGGAAGAGTGCGGAAGGCAAGTAGGCTTAAACCTTCGACACAGAGAGACAAACTTGTACACTTAATAGGTAGTCATATTGGTATGACTCTTTGGATTTAGCGGATTATGCATGTCTGGAGTACATTTGGGATGGCGGTGATATACCTGTACGAATAAGTAACCATTTGATGGTTTCCGGGACCACTCATGGTGTCGCTTAGCTGAGTATGTAGAGTTGGAACCTTCTGTTAATACCAAGTACTAAGATTCCACTTCAAAGACTGGATGATTCACATTGGAAATTTATATAAAAAACTTGTGTATTCCCGTAGTTCTGTCTATCATACATAGTTTAGCAGCACTGGAGTTCTTGTGTCAAAGTTTCCATTTCGAACTCATGATTTCATACAGTCTTGGTCTAACATCTGTTCTTTCATACCGTAAGTAGATTCCTTTTCATACTTTTCATAAATCATAAACCACCAGAACCCCTAAAAGTCACGGTTCATGAAACGCCAGTATAAAGCGTTCACTATCTAGTCACTATCATCAGCAAAGCGAGTTCTCTTGGGCATTTTCGGAGCAGAAGCAGGATCAAGAGCGGTGGCGCCTGAATCCTCGAGTATGCTCTTTTGGGGGCCATTGCGCCCATGGCCGAGAGACTTATTTTCGTCTTCATCCGGCAATGGCGAATCTGGAATGGTAATACAATCCGCTCTGGTCATTTCAGTCGTTCCGGTACCATATCTGTCGGCTGGTTTGGTCACCAATGGGCCTTGCTTGTGCTTTTTTGTCGGGCTAGCTGCATCATCTGCAACGAGGTCCGCATCTGGATCGTGGGCAGCAACTGTTGTTCTACCGAAGATAGGGTACGGGGTGTCCAAGTCCGCCATCTGTTCGGGGCCTGGCAATGAATCTGGAAAGACAGAGAGGAATCGAACATTCCGAATCCAATCATAGAGTGTTTCATCATCTAGGATGTTTTTGCACTTGTTATGCTCCTCCTTGCTCATATGCTCGCGTCTTTCCAAAATAACTTCCTCGATACTACCTTTGAGTACCAAGGTCTCCACGTAGACGGGTTTGTGTTGGCCAATACGATGGGCACGCTTGACAGCCTGCGCTTCTATTTGTGGCGAAAATACTGGATTGACAAAGAAGACTCTAGACGCAGAACTGAGATCGAGACCAAATGCAGCCTGCGACACATCCATTAGAAGGACGCGGAACACCTCGGAATGATTGAAGGTAACCACATATTGTGATCGGCGAGCGGTTGTCAGTGTCTTGGCGTAGATAAGATGTTTGATATTGAGACATTCTAGTGCTTGAGCAATGTAATAGGCAACATTGTCTGCTTCGTAAAAAACGATGATCTTCTCTTCAGTGTGCAATCTTACGATTTGATTGATCAAGTAAGTAAGCTTTGTTGAAGCAGTAGATATGATTGCAGCATTCCTCAGAGGTGAAGATTCATCTAAAGTGCCTGCGACCTCAGGGCCTTTGGCGCTCTTGAGTACTGACTTAGGGATTGAGTTACGTCGACTAGTTATTGATCGCTCAGGCATAGAATTACCAGAGACGCTCTCAACATCGAGCAGTAGGATCTCGTTGGCTGCAGCTGATAGATCTGCAACACTCGAAGTCCTAGCCCGTTTCTTGGATGTTGACGAACCCCCAACTTTCACGCCGCCGGCCAGCGCCGGGGGTGCAGCAACTCTCTTCACAAGCTTTGGATCTTTATCTTCGTTCTTCTTTTTCGGACGCTTCACGGGCGCAGGTTCTTGTGCAGTTTCGGCCGCTTGCATAGTAAGAATTCCATCTTGTGCAAGACCTTCGGATGGATCATCTTTCCATAAGTGGCTAGACACATATTTTTGCATGCTATGTAGCATAGAGGCCCCAATCAAGGTCGGGTCTTTTGACTCTCCATCTAGCGACCATGCTTTTCTGACTTCTTCCTCACACTCCGTGCGAACGTACATTGGCATTTCATGCCACTTGCTAATGGCATGCCAGATATTGTTTGAGAGAACTATATTTCCAGCTTCGATAGCTTCTGACAATAGTTTTTCATCGCCTTCGGATACTGCCACTTCCTTCTTCTCCAAAAAGTTCTGTGCAATTTCAATGGTAGTACGCACCTCCGCCGCTGCATATCCAGACCAGAAGAAAGATGCTTGACGTAGGTTAGAGACTAGCTCAAACAACGCCTTACGCTGCTTTGGATGAAACAGATAGTCTGCATCTTTTCGTTCTGAAGTTACGGCGTTGGAGGTAATCATCATCGAAAAGATATTTAAAGACATTTTATCAAGCAAAGATCCCTCAAGAATCACGATTCTCGTGTGAAGCGGTGGAAGAACAACATCGCGCTCCACATCTTCTGGCCTGTGACGAATAATCATACCCTCCAGTGTTGTCCTTAGGCAAGCCATATTCCCATGGCATTTGGATCCGTGCCTAGGTTGCATAACATATTGGGACCATGACGCCGTATCGCGGTCATCTCGCGTATTAGCCCAAGGGCGAGCCTTCAAGTATGTTGTTGCTATGTTGCCAAGCTTTTCCAAGTCCTTTCTCTCTTGTCTGTTGAAATTATCAATGTTCTGTTTCTCAGAAACCTTATTCCTGAGAATAGTTTTAGGGCTTTCCGTAGACGAAGATGAGTTTGAGGCAGACGGAGTGGAGGCAGACGAAGTGACTGTCTCTGCTTCATCCAATATAGTGTCTGGTTGAGGTGCCCTTGGGCTGTTGTGATTAGAAGCACTGTGAATGGTAACTTCGGCACCATATAGGCCTTGAGTAGGAGTTCCTGACACAATCCATCGGGCTGATAGGCGTAAGTAGTCAACAACAGTGATCCCATCTGTTGAAGAAGAGTGCGCTGAATTGCCAAATGTGTGACCCTCATCTGTGATCAGACGCTTGAAGTGTAGATCTTTCAAAGGTGAACGATAGACCTGGTTCACATTAAAGCAAGTACAGTCCCGTACACGGGTATCTCCGATATACGGACAGCGGCAGACCCTTGTTGTTGTCGTTTCTCGTCGGCCTTGCTCATCACTACCATCGCGTGCTTCTTGGTCGAAACGTTGCTTGCTAAACAGGACTAAATCGTGCTCGGCGATTTCCAATGCAGGGGGAAGTTTCTTTTTGAGACTGTCCATAACGAGAACTTTAAGACCACTTGTATGTAATTTGATTTGTTGCATCCACTGTTTGACCAAATTCGGCGGAACAATCACCAATGTTGCGGCAGTCAGATAAATCTTGCGGGGTGGAATGATAACGGGATTTCGTGACTGTCTCCTAGCTGGTGGCGGTGGCAGCAAATAGAATCCTGGGGCCTCGCGAATCGCCTCGGTGCATTGTGAATAGTCGTAGCCCTCGGCCTTGAGTGTAGCAAAGTGCTTCTTCCAGGGAGTTCCAGTCCTCCCAATAGCTGCAGCACACATGTCCTTCAACGACCCTACTCTAGTTCGTGTTGGAATTGTTCCAACTGAAAACTCAACAGGAATTTGTGAAGTCATGTCTCTTGTGGCAAGAATTAAGGCGAGGCAGATCAAAGTTTTGCCCAAGCCCATAGTCTCTGCACAAATGCCGCCTAAAGCTGTCTCATACGTTCGTGGTTCTTTCAGACAAAGCCCGGCATCAAGGTCACAATACCACGCTGAGCCATTGGCGTCCTTCACGAGTCTCAGCCGCGGATCGAGCACGCGTAATGGCTGAACCTCTCGCTGAAGCATCATAGCGGCTGACCTTCGCTGATACATGTACATTGTTGTAGATAATCCTTCAATGTTGCTATCTAGTAGTTGCCGCATAGCGTTCCTTGCCATTTCGTCTTCAATGAGTTCCGGTTCAGGCTCAGGGGAAGCGAGTGTGTTGAAAACCTCGAAGAGTGTAGCATGATCTTTCACATGTCCCTCGTCAAGTTCGGAATTAATATGTAGGATTGTTGTGCTTTCGTCCCATTCAGCATTCCACGTCGCAGCTGAGATATCCAGATGAGCTAATAGAGACTTCATTGATTGACGCAGCCCAGGTTGATGTCTATCGATAAATCTTCTGCCAATATCATCGGGAAGTATAAATATGCGCACCTGACCCCAGTCACAGTTCAACACTTTAAATTCCATCCGTATCCATCCAGCATTGTGCAAGCCGTGGTAGTGCCCCAATGTTTGGCTATTCAATAGCTTCTCTTGTACCTCGTTCACGAGAACTACTCCTCCACTCGGGTTGAAGGTATGTCTTGGATGCGCAAATGCAGCCCAAGAAGAGCACGAGCTCCAAAGCTCTGTCGATAATTCGTTTCTCTGGATTCGCAGACATCCCGCAGGGATATACTTTGTGATATCGAATATGAAGTCCGTTGCGGCAGCGACATGAGTATCCGGGAACGCAAAGGCATTTGAATTGAAGCTCGACGCATAGCCGTTTGTAGACAATACTGCAGCTAAAAGTTCCTGTTACAATTGACGTTATCGTCAGCATATACTTCTGATATGCTCGAGTGGTGCCTAAATGGATGCTTTACCTTCTCAGTATTTGTGCTTGATAGCCGTGCCCGTTTCTGTGGCGGCCCGTCTACGGAGCTCCAGGATCGGGCCATCATGGGCACACTGATGCTGCCCTGACAACAGATCGTATCGTCGACACAAGCTGTTGTACAGGTACAAAAAGAGGGATGGTTGATAAGGAGACATGACGAAGCTCGATGGTGAAGTTGGTGCAAGTTGTTCAGCCTCGGCGGCGGGATGGACCAGCCCGATAAGGCTAGCCTCAGCCTTATATATGACCGGGGGTTCACCCGTAGCTAGACTGGTAAGCTATGCAGGAAGCAAGAAGCAGGCTTACAAGACATTGAGCATCCCATCATGGTCTTGGATTTTCTTCCAAATTCTAACGTGATATATAGCCTCTCTCTTAAAACATATTAGTAGTATAACTATGCAAACTGGAACAAATCACCTGCCAGTATTCTCAAGTATATCTTAAATATCACTCTATTTCATACCAGGCGGGCGATTACAGCTTTTATGTACCTAGGTACAGAGTCCCAAACGCCTGACCAATGCATATTGAGACTGTCCCAACCAGCTGAACGCCTAATAAGCATGTCGTGCATCTCGATGCTCCAGCCCTCGCTCCTTCCTTCGTTCCTTCTTTCGCTCGACCTTCTTTTTCTTGTCCCTTCCATACTTCTCCGGTGCGGCAACAGCCTCGATTTTCCTTTTGCTACTCCGTTGCATTCTTCTATCTTTGACGCCCTGTCTAACCTCCAAGATCGCCTGTGTATATTCCTTGACCCCAACCTTGTCCTGCAAGGACTGCATAATCTCTGTAGCAGTTGACTTTAGTGCTTCATAGCCAACTCGGAAATCATCATCTGTCGAGTAAGGAATTGGAATGGATGGATCCGTGAGATTCTGGAGTGGAAGAAGAATCGTCCTCAAAATAGGACCGATGTTTGAGCCAGAGAGGATACCAATGATGTTCTCCACTATTCTGAGTGCTGATGTCTTGGGCACTAGAGCTGGAGCTCGTGGTGGCGACGTTTCGCGACGCAGAGTGTACGACAACCTGCCGAAAAGGTATTGTAGAACCGTCTTCTGATCCTTCTCGTCCTCCTCAGCATCTTCGTCGTCTTCTGAGTCTACTTGTGGGATGTTTGAGCGCCATTTCAGATTATATGCTCCTGCAATTCGACCTAGGATTACCAGATTGATCTCAATCTTAGCAGCAAATCCTTCTAACAAGGAGGGCGTCTTCAGTCCACCAACCGAGCGACGTACAAGTTCTGTGATGTCGTCCGCAGCTAAAGCCAAGCCACCAGAGCCCTTGAGCGGTAGTGGTTCATTGAAGTCTCCCGCACAGTTCCTGATGAAATCGGCAAGATAGAACTCTATGAGCTTTGCAGCATCTGTCTTAACCCATGCGTGTGGATATGTAAGGCATATGCGGATTTTCGCCCACAAAAGACCCTTGCTAGACGACAGCATCTTTTCTGGGAACGTCTGGCATAGGACGAGCATAACTTCGAGTGCGTCATAAAGCAGCTCCCATTCTGATTCGGGTTCTTCGCTTGTTTCAAGGGCTGCCAGTAGATTCTCCTGAAGCATAGAAATATCTCCTTCGTCAGCTCTACCTCTTGCTTCGTAGTACAACCGATAGAGCTTGAAGCCGAGTCGAACTCGATCAGGATCATCTGATTGACGGATACAAGTCCTCATGATGTCTAAGAAGCCAGCTAGATGATCTCGATTTGCCTTTTGAAGAATCTGGGTAAGAATTACTCCTGCACCAGCTCGACATTTATCGCTAATGTCTTGAACATAGACGAGGATCAGGGGACCAAAGAATTGGCCACATATTTCCTGTGCGTATTCATCAGATGACTTGGCTAGGAGACTGAGTATCAGATCCAGAAGTGCGTAACGTCCATCCTCGATATCGTACTGTAGATTTACTTGAATGAAGTCGAGCTGTTTCTTCCAACGCTTTTTCGTTTGAGGGTATTCCCGGAGGAATTGAACGTAGGCATTCAGCGCCAGCTTGCGGGTGTCTTTGTCGCTGTTCATAACCATGACTTCTTTTACTTGTTCTATAATGTCGTAGACAGTTGCTGTCTCAATTTTGGCTTCCATTACGGCTCTCAGAAAGTTGAATGTCACATGTCGACGATCAGGTTCGGTCATGTCTTCCTTTAGTTTGTCCAGGATGTCGTCGATAGCTTTGTTCTTGATCGCAATATCCTTGTGGTCATGAAGTACCGCAGATATCAGCTTTAGACCTGCTTGACAAATGTCTGACATCGTTGAGGCGCAAGCTGCAATGCACTTTGTCGCTTCAGCAGCCGCTATCCTGTACAAATCTGACCCATTAAGAGGCGCGTCGGGTGCGACTTTTAATGGAACCTTGGAAATGGTAGTTAATAATCGGAATGCGGCAACCTTGACTTCTTCTTCAGCCTCGACAACTGCATCGCCAATGATTGGTATGAATAGCGCAAGACTGCTTGGCTTGCGCAATACCTCGTACTTCTTCAGAACTGTTCGCATAACATCGAATGCAAAGCCAACCAATTTGTACGTGTATATTGTGGTGCTTCCACGATCGCCAGATTTTTTGGCTCCCTTTTGAATCAAAAATTTCTTTAACTTGTAGTCTTCTTTCTTCTTGACTTGAGGCTTCTCTCCACTGTAAACATCTTGGATAATATCATAGCAGAGCTGCAGGCTGTCACGGCTCTCGGCAGCTTTATTCATCAATAAGCCCCTACTTATTCTGTTCAAAAGCTCGTCTATCTTACGGACCATTCGAAGATTGAGTTTCTCGCGAAGTAGGAGCTGTATCGGGTGAAGAAGGACATTCAGCCGGCTAAGCGTTGCCGTTTTGGCAATCAGTTCCATGGAATCATGACTCTTGCTGCTTTTGACCTCCTTCATCTTGCTTGTATACTCTTCTGCGTCCTTCTCCTTTCCAGGATCGCCAAAAATATCGTCCATTATTACATCAACAATCGGCTTCAGGCAGTAGTCAAGATCTCCTGGTGCATACTCTGTGTCAACAAGTATTGAATGCATGGTATAGGAAAGAACATGGCGCTGGTTTCCTCTTTGTAAAGCACCCCTGAGCTCTTTCAACACGAAACCGAAGCAGGAAGGTCCAAGTAAGGCGCAAATCTTCGCCAGTGTATCGCGTGCCATATCACGAGCTTCCTGTGCTTTGCTCCTCAAGATGTGGCAGGTATCCGTGAGAACAGCTGGAAGTTGAACCCATAGTTGTTCTTCGGGGAGTAGCTTCAGAAGCCTAACAATGATCACTGCCACCGGGACCCGAAGACTAACAATAGCTTCATCCTTGTGGTGAATGTACTTGATAAGTGGAGGTAAGATAGTAGATGTGAGATCATCAGCCAATTTTGTTTGGCTTGGCATTGTTATGGCAAGCGTGCTTGTCTTCACCTCCTCTGTAGCGGCTGCTGCAAGAGTATCGATGACTTTGCCGAGAAGACGAATAATCTGCTTCTCAAGCTCTGGCTTTGACTGCACGTAACCAATGTAACGACGAAGAATAGCCCTGTATTGCGGCCACTCTAGAGACCAGGATAGGTTTGCAACGGCAGTCGTAGCCTCTGCGGCAAGATTGTGGCCGTCTGCACCCTCGGCACGATCGAAAATGAAGTGCTCGATGAGAGGAATCAAGAAGTGACTCGTGTTCTTACCACTTAATTCCTTGTTGTCTGACGCTGTCTGGAGCTGACCAAGAGCATTCGACTGACGACCTTTTCCAGCAGCCAGGATGTTATTGAAGAAAGAGGATTCCAATTCGTCGTCTCCTGCAAGAAGTCCACGCAAGTCGTTCACCTCGGACCACTGTGGAAGCGCCCGCACGAGCTGAGCCATCACTTTCACATACTCTCTGCGAATAACCTCTGATGGCTCTCGGGCACCGGCATAGATTGCAGGGACCACAATTGTTGACAGCATGCTTTGGAAAGTGTTATCCGTATCGAAGCCAGACCTTTCAATCGTCAAATCGCCACTTTCATCCATAGCATCCACTGAAGCATTCCCAGCCATGGTAGGCATGGTCATCATAGCGGCAGTATCAACGAATCGACACAACGCATCAGATGAATTTGAGGAAAGAATGCCAAACTCTTCGTCGTGTCGGATATAAAAGAGCATATTGTACAGCAGTGGTCTCCATTGATGTGCTGTGAACGCTGTCTCACGAGTTGAACTTATGTCGTGGAAAGCTTTCAGTCGTCTGTCGTAGTCCGGTTCATCTAAACGACCTTCAAGAAATGAATTGAGAGCTGTACACAGTGCGGCAATCTCTATCATCACAGGGTCATTCTGCGAATAGACAGACAGAACCCGAGATAAAACTTCTCTACTCGCTTTGTCTTTAAAAAAGCCGAAGAGCGAAGTAATGGTGTTGTATACTTTCCCTTTTAGTTGTGGATCATGCTGCAGATTATAGAGAGGAACGAAATGTTCAAGCACCAACAATAATCCACTCTTTGTCCTAGGCGTAACTCGCCTTGAGGGTTGATCCAATAAGAAGACAGCAACATCGACAAGATTGCGGCCTTGTGTTGAGGTAGCTACAAATGGTGCAAGGCTAGAAACTGTCTCCACGCAGGCTTCGAGTAGGTCTTTGCTTATATCTTGGTGGCCTCGAAGAACACCGCCAATTTGTATAAGAAAGTGGTCCATGTTTGGCAGAAGTAGCTGACTTTTGACCATGGCTGATAGTGAAGGGTTCTCTTCGTTCTCAGCAGCCAGCTTCACTGTATTTTTGATGATATTCAGGGCAAAGAGCTTGACTTGATCTTTCGATTTGGCTGGAGCCAAACACTCTGCCACTTTGGGAAGTATCTGATCGTCGCTTCCAAGGAACAACACCGTCTTTGATGAAGTAGACCACGTGAAGAACACCTGCATGATTCCAGACACTCCTTGCGCAGTTTCGATTGGGAGGTTGTTCAATCTTGGATGGAAAATCTCCTGGACGATAGTCGGAAGATACAGCGACCAATCGAACTCCGTGGCATTCTGGAAAAGCAGGTTCAAACACTTCAACCCAGTTTGACGAACAACTCTCAAAAGAGAAATCTGACTTGCATGTCCCTCACCACCTTCATTATCTTCTTCTTCTTCTTCCTCTGATTTTCTTTGAAGTTCTCGAGCAGCGAAGAGCAGGCAGTAAAGAATTGCTTCCAAAAGTTTCTGCGTGAAAGGAACAACCTTGGTGCCAAGTTCCTTAAGGATCCCCTCGATCATATTCATGAATCCAACCTGTTTCCGAATGGTAAGAATTTCCTTTTCGAAAGCGCTTTCTCTTATCTTGCTACCGTCGAATAATTTGTGGTCACGTAGCTCGCCGAGCGAGACATTTATAAAACCTCCAACATCTTCCACGCTTAAATTTCGGAGAACCGTTAGCCTTCGCGCTTCCATGCCTTGCTTTCCACTTGCCGCTCCTTTGCGAGAAATTGTTCGACCATAGAGTAGACGAAGGAGCACAGGCATAAGATCTGGTCGATGTTCGGGCTGTATTAAAGTCTCTCCTTGAAACAAAATTGCAATCTCATCCTTGAAGCGGGCTTCGTCTAATAGGTTGAGGAGGTTTTCTTCGTATGGCCGAACACTTTTATTCTTCCATGTGAAAATTGCTTTGAGGGCTGACTTCTGGATTTCGATATCTCCGTTGCACAGAAGTGTTAGGAGCGCAGAATAAATCTCCTCCGACTTGTAAAGGACTTTGGGATTTGTGAAGAGTCCTAACACATCAAGTTGGGCTTTCTGATCTTTCCGCGTCCAGTCACTTAGGACAGAGCCATCCTCATCTTCTTGCTTGCTCGCCCACGAGAGGAACATGGGTATGAATTGACGTGAGCGCTTTTGGGCCAGTTGCGGTGCACCAGCAATAACTCTTAGTGCCTGTGGCCTGGCAGAAGATGGCCTGGGTGTAACCAATGACTGTGCTTCCTCGAACCTGTGCAAGAGATTGCCTTGAGCATTGATTATGTTGGCTTCAGCATCGTCTGCAAGGTCAATTAATTTCATCAGATTCGAACACTCGAAATCTGTCAGTCCATCATTCCCTGATTTCTCAATATTCCTTGCGGAACCATCCCAAGCAACAGATGGCATTTCAAGCCACTCAAAGATAAGCTGAGCGACAACCTCCTCTCCATTCTTGCTCTCAGCTATTTGCTTTAAGGAGGCACTAGCATCATCCCATATTTGCGCAAATTTAACCGTCAGCATACCGAAACAGAATGACGGTATAGCTTGACGAAGAAATGAGTCATCGGGCAGTTGTGGGTATAGGACAGCGAGATTTCGAATATGCATAGAGGCGGAGCGTGCGGTTTGGAGATCCAAAGGAGTTTGCTCAACAGTATACATGAGGGAAAGCACTTTTGATGTCTTCTCATTTCCATAAAGCTCCTCCAGAAGCTGAAGAGATAGTAAACGTAGCTCGTGCGAGTCGCTGGCTAGATTTGCGATCAAAGACGGACGCAGAAGATCAGTTTCCTCCTCCAAATCCTTTGTTGGGTTTTCTTTTGTTGTTATAGATGACTTTAGGCTTGATTGATATGCGAGGAGAGCCTCCAAGAAGTTCGGCAGACGAGCATACCTCGGGGCAGCTGCACGAAGCAGAGGCTCCAATGCTGCATCAACTTCACCAGCACCCTTGATCATTCGACAGTAGGCACTGAATCCTCGACCAACAATAAAATGTGCCTCCTCGGGCGCTAGGGCAAAGGAAGGTCGTAAAGCCAGCTTTAGTTTTCGAAGCAATATCTCCGCAACTCTGGCATTTGTTGAAGGATGGACAACTGTACATTCCAGCACCTCCAGAAGAGCATTGTACTTTGGTAAACAACGATCGTGCCACGTGATGGGACTCCTATCAATTAATGCCGGTGACGCCTGTTCGGGGAAAGGCTTCAACTCCAGGCGCTCGAACTTACTAACCATTTGATCTTGCCAAGACTGTGGTAAGGAAAACCCATCCTTGCCGTACCGGCTGGGAAGGACGCCTGACGAGACCATTTTTGGTAGGAGAATAAGTAGTGTATCTTCATTGTCCTTGTCAGACCAATGTGCAACAACGAATCTGAAGACTGGGTTAGCTTGGGTCTTCAGATATGACAAGAAATCACTAACCGTCTAAAGTATGGTAATGCTACACTCCGGAACCTTTCTGGTTCGGCTTCCGAAAGATATGAGCAGAAGGTAAGAAACCATTTAGCCAATGGATCTTTTGTCAGCGGTTCCATGAATTTTGATATATATGGTATCACAGCGTCCATTGGAGAATATTGAAGTATGATCGCGATGGTCAAAATTAGTGATCTCCAAAGATCAAAATCTCCACCAATAACGCCAAAATGCGTAGCATTTCTGGAAATAACCTGTGTAATCTGACTGGAGGCCTCCAACAAAGCAGGCCAGCCTACAATGCGAGACCCTTTTCGCACACCCGCAGCAACACCTATCATGCGAGCAGAAAGTAGCAATCTAGTGAGGTCGGACTTGCTATGTGAGGACTGGAACGCCTGCACAGCAGAATTTGCTTCTTCCAAGACCACTTCAAGAACTTCTTTGAAGGTTTCTGAACTAGTGTGATGAACAAGACTGGTAAGAACACCACACACGACATCCGGCCATCGTGAGCCGGTTGCTGCAACGAAATCGCTTTCTTCAATACATCCGAAAAGGGCTCTCAAGATAGCAGGTCCAGAGGTGTGAACTGTCAATCCGTTGCCTTTCATTGCTTCTGCAAATAATGTCATAAGGCCATGGTAGTAAAGGACGAACGGTCGAGTTCCAGCAATACTTTGAAGGTCTAACTTCGCATGCATGACAATCAATGGAAGAGCGGTCTCTCGGTGCGCTGGAACTCCGGCCTTTTTCACAAGAAAACTCATTGCCTCAGCGGCAAACCGTGCGATGTGAGGTTGCTGGCGATGTTTTCCCAATAGCGGCGCCATTAGATCAAACGTAGGGCGCAAGTCGGGGACGAGTAACTTGGACAGGTATTTGAACATGAAGGCTAAACAAGTAAAACTCCATTCGATGACTTCCACATCTTGTGGTGTAGCTGCAATTGCCGTGACCAATTCCAAAGCTTTTGCGTAGTGTTTCTCGAACCTCGCGCCCAAGTCATGCGCAAAATCCGTCAGAAGCTCCAGCAGAGGTTCCATGGCCTCTCGTTCCCGCTTCTCAATATAGGTCACCATAAGACCCATAATTTTCTCTTCGAAATGCAGTATTTGAGGTAGGCTGTCGCAAAGAGGATTGACTTCCTGCAAGAAAGTATGAAACGCTTCGGTCATGTTGAGCTCCTGCCATTTTTCGAGCCCTGATTTGAAGTACGACGTCGTCGCAGCCAGGTCCTCCGTATCAATCCCATGGCGGCGAACTTTGCGAATTGGATCCAGTGAATTCAACTTCGATACTTTGCTCGTAAAGGATTCCCATCGGTGATTCTTTTGGTGCGCTGTGCCCGACTTGGCCTTCTTCGTAATGACGATCCGTCCAGAAGAAGCGGCAGGCATTGTGCATGTGTTAACTGGCGGCGAGCCAGACTTTTTATTTGCGACGTCGGATAAGAATGTTTTCCCCCAGTTCGGATCCCCAAAATTTAGAGCTCGAAGAAATTCTAGGCGGTGAAGACCAGCATAACTATCTATTTTGGGTCTAGCGCAAGGCTGACCTCGCGATAAGATTTTTGCTGAAAGCTCGCGACTTCGCGTCACTACCTTGCCTTCGTTCACGTTCGCACTCATCAACAAACATAGTGAACAGTATCGATACAACACATTTCCTGGCAGATCAATCTGGGCAATCAATCCCAATGCTCGCTTCATAACAATAAATTCCTCTACACTTGCTGTTTGCGAACTCTCAACGCCTCCTGCAACACCATGGCGTCTAAAATGTATGTTCAGCCTCATGCCCTTTCTGGAAGCCAAGCTGGAAACACTAACACTTCATAGCGTAGTCATCGGAGATGTTAACGGTCAATTGCAATCATTATTCACCAAGCTATCTGGGCTGCAGAAGAAGCAAAATTTCAACTTTGCCCTCGTCGTGGGAAACCTTTTCGCAGACGATGATGAGACTGTCTCCGAACTGCTCAATAACAAGATCACGATACCTCTGCCCACATACTTCACAGTTGGCTCGCGCGCTCTTCCACAAACTATTACTGAGAGGCTGTCCAAAGACGAAGATGTAAGACGTTCGAATTAATGCTCCAATTGATTGATGTGTCGTGGTGGAATAAATACTGATGTCTATGCTAGATCTGTGACAACCTCCATTTTCTGGGAAAGAGAGCAACAACACAAACTTCGGAGGGTGTCAAGATTGTCACCTTGGGGGGCCAGCTTGACGATGCCATCTTGGGCGTCTCCAAGGAGCCGTATTTGCCCTTCCATACTGTTGGAGATGCAAAGTCGTTACGTGGCGCCAATTCTGCAGATATCCTTATCACTACATCCTGGCCAGCTTTGATTCGCGAAGGTTCTCAAAAGGCCTTGCCAGACTCATTCACAGAGCCTCCTAGCCATGAGCATGTATCTGAGCTATGTGCTACTCTACGGCCACGCTACCACTTTTCAACATCCGAATTCTTCTATGAACGGGAGCCCTTTTTCCACGCGCCCTCTCCAGATGCTCCTGAAATACGACCCTTGACACGATTCATATCTGTCGCCACCTATGGCAATCAGACTAAACAGAAGGCAGTATACGCTTTCAACCTTCCATCGTCACCTGATCTTACAGCTCCCTTGCCAGTCGGCACCACGGCTTCACCTCTTGCGCCGCAATCGGGTCTCAAGAAACGAAAGTCTCTGGACCCAGAACCATACTCCAGATTCTCTAGCAATGACCATTCTGGTAGAAACCGGGGTAAACGACACAGAACGGAGTATAAACCACCTCCTGGGCCTGGTGAATGCTTCTTCTGCTTGTCAAACCCAAACTTGGCAACACACCTTATCTCGGCCATCGGAGATGATGCATATCTTACAACTGCCAAAGGACCTCTCACCACATCTACCACCAATTCTTCTCTGGGGATCGATTATCCAGCACATGCCTTGATCATCCCTCTCACACATTCCCCAACTATTGCCATGGTAACTGAGGAAGACGGCACCAAAGAAAAGACGTTCGCTGAGATGACCAGATTCAAAGGAGCTTTACAAGACATGATTGCGAAACAAAGTGGCAATAAACTCGGTGCTGTTACGTATGAGATCAGTAAAAGTAATGGTGTGCATACCCATTGGCAGTTCCTTCCCGTACCTGAAAATCTCAT
Organism: Coleophoma crateriformis; assembly: GCA_003369635.1. Lineage (NCBI taxonomy): Eukaryota > Fungi > Ascomycota > Leotiomycetes > Helotiales > Dermateaceae > Coleophoma > Coleophoma crateriformis. The sequence continues at coordinate 605,094 of PDLN01000008.1, forward strand.
CCGCCAGGGCTTAGTTGAAGCAGCATTCAAGGTGGAGGCTGAAAATCTATCATACCCTACCTTTGAAACAAGAGATCCTGGCATTGGCGCAGATGAGGGCGATTTCTTTCGAGTCTGGATCTGGACTCCTCCAAGTGAAGACGCTGAAGCCAACACTAAATGTCTCACCTTATCATTTGATTACACGCTGAGATTCTCTCTGCAATTTGGAAGAGTTGTTTTGGCAAAATTGTTAGGCTTGGAGAAGCGTATTCAATGGAGAGATTGTTCGCAGACTGAGGAAGAAGAGAAGAAGGACGTTGAAGCATTCAAGGCGGCGTTCAAGGAGTTTGATTTCACACAATAGCTTAAGCTTTGCGCAAAGGATACTTTTTATGGTGGATATACAGCATGCACTGGTGGGAAACTATTCATTTCGATACCCCAAAAGCTCTGGAATTCTCTGACTACTTTCTATGCACCTAGATTGGTGTGGCCTTTGGTTGAAAGGCTATCTCCTTTTCTGAGAAGCCTGGAACTATTTAAACACTTTGCGAAGGCCTTATTCTGATTAGTTTTGCTGAAAATTATCAGTCCATAATATACTCTAGTGCGATGCTTTTATCAAATCTTGCTTAAATCTGTTTGAAGAGACGAGACTGAATAAAGCAGTCGGCTGCTTGCTAAAGAAACCAGGCAAACAGCGTACTCACGGCAGCCTCAGATGCAAAACCCTCTAGCTTACTCAGGATTCCTCTGCCATCTTTCCAATCAGCTTCAAGATGCAACGCACTCAGATTCGATTTTCCGCTTTTCCCTAGATAACATATCAGGACACCATAGCACACAAGCCATGCTTGAGCACTTTGCCAAAGACATGTAGGCTTTCTCACAAGTTCAATATACACTGCTCATAGACTGCCTTAGCTTTCATGAGACTCACTAATTTAGATAAGTGATAACAGTATGACGCATAATTTTCTAAATTTACTACTCGTTGTAGAATCGCGATTTATTCGTGAGTGTACCTTGAATACTTCTTCTGGGAGAGTATGTGGTCTCTTTTGCAAGTTTATTTTCATGAATTATTCACAAGACCAGTTATATAGGGGGAGAACTAGAATCTTGGGTATTTAGTTAGGGTAGATAGTCTTATCTTAGAGCCGATCAACTGGCTCAGCAGTGCGAGGGTGGATCAGACCGCCGCAACCCCTGTCAGATATATGCCGGACAGTGGTCCCCCTGAGAGCTGATGCTTGTTGATCTTTCGCATGTTGCCTGCTCATGTGCCTGCTTGCCGCGCAGCTTCTGCGACTTCCTTCGGCCCCAGCCTTGTCTCGTCCTGCCCTGTTTGTCCTATCTTGTCTCGCAGCTGCGTCAGCGCAAGTCCCCAAATTAACTACCATCATACGTACAGCCACTGAAACCAAAAGCACCCATGACCATTGATACTCAAGATGGCCTACTTAAGGCTACGGCTACAGCTGCAACCCCTCTCTCTCCTTCTTGAACCCTTCAGAGCTGGCATCGTCCGACCTCTTCGTACCTCACTGATTCCAAGCCCACCGCCTTACCCATAACTCGTGAATACAGACATTGATATCTTCATCCTAACGATGGCTCTTATTACACCCACGACAGCTTCCACCATCCAACATTCTTCTCAAGAAATCATCAACGACTTCTGGAAGGCCAACCTTACTCCCGCTGCGGCTGCTACTAAGCGTGAGTTATCAAAGCATCACAGCTTTAGCATCATCTTGACTAACTTCGTCTAAGCCCCAACTGTCCTTCCTAGCAACATCTATGCTCAGCTAGTCGGGAAGCAAACACCCAAAGGCGATATCAGCGGACAGTGTGTCACAGATTCCTACGAAGAAGCAGTCAAGGAGTGTATCGCCAAGGTGGCTGCCATCGTGAAGGAGTGCAGACGAAATAACCTCAAATATACCGATCCTCACTTTGACCTGGACGACTTTCAGTATTGCCTGACGCCACTCTCTGCGGAGGACACGGCTGCGTCCACTCCAGAAAAGACGGGTGATAATGTCATTACATACGATGTCACACAGAAGGCTACCTCCACAGGAGCTCCAATATTCTGGGGAAACATTCAGCCAGCGAGCACGGATGCTGCTGCGGCGCCGGCATCACAACCTGCTTGTGCAAAGCGAGTCGGAGATATCTTCGAGAAGCCTCAATTTTTTATCCAGAAAGATGCTCATATAAAGGATATCCGCCAGGGTGCAGAGGGTGATTTCTACCCTCTAATTGGGCGAAGTTATGACTGATTTTTAACATAGGCGACTGTTGGTTCATATCCTCGCTTGGCTGCCTGTGTACGGACGAGAAGTTTCCACATCTGATCGAAAAGATATGCCCTCAGGAAGCTCGAGACGAGAAGGTTGGTGTCTACGGATTCGTCTTCTATCGAGATGGCACCTGGGTTTCTGAGGTCATTGACGATAAACTGTACCTTAGTGCTCCTGATTACGATGACTGTGATGATAGTCGAAGATCTGTGTGGGACCGATCGCATTCCAGGCTGGACCCCGAGGTTTCCCGTGAAGAATATCGCAAGACTTTCCAAACTGGCTCAGATGCCCTCTTCTTCGGATCTTGCGCTGATCAGAATGAGACCTGGGTCCCCTTGATTGAAAAGGCGTTTGCTAAGACGCACGGAGATTACGAAGCAATTGATGGAGGTTGGCCAGGTGAAGGTGTTGAGGATCTTACAGGCGGTGTAACTACCGAGATGGTGTCTGCCGATATTCTGGATAAAGACCAGCTCTGGAATGAGGTATTTCTTCAGGTTAACAAAGAGTTCCTCGTCAGTGCTGGCACCAGAGAATACGGACATCCCGATCCAAACGAGCTGGGTAGACAAGGCATCGAAGACGGCCATGCGTATTCGCTCTTACAAACGGTAGAATATGCAGGTCAACGACTTTGTATGGTCAAGAATCCTTGGGGCGAGACTGAGTGGAACGGACCCTGGAGTGATGGCGCCAAACAATGGACTCCTGAGGCGCTGACGACACTCAACCATAAGTTTGGCAATGAGGGCATATTTTGGATGCCTTTCGAAGACTTCCTCCGCAGATATGTCCAGATCTGGCGAACTCGCCTGTTCACTCCTGAATGGCAAGTAACTCAACGTTGGACTACACTTCAGGTACCCTGGTCTGGTGACTACAATGATACCAAATTTGAATTCGTCCTTTCCAAACCGTCGACTACTGTCATTGTACTGTCTCAACTTGACACTCGCTATTTTGGAGGCCTGACAGGCCAGTACGCCTTCCAATTAGCATTCCGACTCCATAAGTCTGGCGAAAAGGTGCACATAGTTCGTGGATACTCAAGTGGAGATCGTTCAGCAACAACGGAAGTAGACCTTGAAGCAGGGACATATGAGGTCCTTTTGCAGATCTCTGGGCAACGTGATTCGACTTTGCCAAAGGTCGAAGACGTCGTGCAACACAACTGGCTCTCTCGTCGTGATAAGCTTATGCGGATCGGACTCTCGTACGATCTTGCGAATGCTAAAGGCCAAATTGACGAAGCGTCTTCAGCTGTGAAAGCCACAACAAGAAGTGGTGTTACGACAACCGTTATGGAACCCGTTGCACCTACGGCTCAGTCCATAGCTCCCGTAAACGCTGCACCTAGCGCCAATTACGGCACTGATGTTGCAACAGAGACTGCTCCAAATGATGTAGCTGCAACTCCAGCTTCAGCGCCACTTACTACTGTTGAACCATGGAATGCCAGCTGTGTTGTTGGCCTCAGAGTCTTCAGTATTGAATCAGCAGCTACCATACGAGTTGTGAAACCAACGGTTGCTGTCATGGGAATCTCCATGACTAAGCTTGACGTCGATGACCCCGAGAAGGATGCAACTGACAAAGCTATTAGCATGACATGATTGTCGACGGGGCCCTTTTCCACGGACTTCAATCTGTCCGATATTAAGCTTTATGCTCTTGCTATAGTTGCTAATACTTGGAATAAGTCCTGCAGCCTCTTGCAAGCCATCTGTACCATTGCGAGAGGACGGCTGACAACCTGATTGGTGATTTGTAATTATGGTTATACAGAATGATATCACTATTCTCATACTTGCTAGCTTTCTTAACTTGCATAAAAAGAGTCTTGCGCTTAGTCTACCGTTTGCTTGTCTCGGGTTTCGTACTGGGCCTTTCTGTTGGCACCCAGCTTTCTCTCATGAAGTAACAGTTCCGCTGTTATCAGCACATTGAAAAGCGGCGCCGATTAGCCCGGCCTTATACTGATCAATGATGTTCTTCACATTGGCATACGTACCGGCCACAAGCGTGAAGACACCCAATAAGAACAACACCACGTGAGCCAGCCACAGCACCTTTTCTCTCAAAGTTCCTCGATGATACGTCGGATGCATGCTAAACCACATCAAAGCTGGTAAGCAAATTCCCAATGGCGCGAAACCCAGGGCACCGATCAAGCTGACAAGCGATGAGAAAAATGGAATTGCTTCAGAGAGGATCCAGCCCAAAAGGCCTGTTCCATATGTGCAGGCTAGCCATACTGCCCAATGGGTTTTCGTGTTTGAAGTTAGGTGATGTGTTCCCCGGAGGATTCGTACGAATAGTGATTTGCCTGCTACATGTACACAGATCATGGCACCTGCTATCAGACCTGGAATCGCCACGCCATATGCAATGACCTTGATGGTAGGACCAGCACTGCCCAGCGCTGGACTGGCCACCCATTGTCCGCAGTACGCATATACCGTCAAGGCTAGAGCGAGATATGAGGATGTGATCCAGGTCATGCACGCATACAGGCTTTTAAAGTAGTCCTGTGGCCGCCTCATTTCCGAGATGACCGGTACCTGTCTTGTATCAGCAATCTCATACCACACCAATATTGACGTTTGCAAAACTCGGAAGCAGATCTAGGAACTCACAAATCCAGAAGTGTTCGCACTGCTGCTAAAGATGGCCAGCGCCGCTGCCCATGCTGCAGCAAATGTCGTTCCCGTCGGTGGCAGGGCCGCGAAGCCCAGTTCGAAATCTCCAGTCTTGGGGGCCGCTGCCGGCCGATCGGGAATTGTGACTGCGATCACGACAATCATGATGGCGGTCACAATGCTTCCGAACCCGACCCATGTGATCCATCCTAGCTTGTGGATCTTCCGAATCGATGCTACGCTGCTGATGATAAAGTAGGCGACGAAACCGAATGTCACCGAGCAGGTGGCATGGCGAGAGACAGCATTGAGGGCGATGCTCAGGCCGAGAGTTGACACGCCTGCGCAGATACTGTGTGATGAGTTAATGTTGGTGGCGTTGAAGTAAGATAGCTGAGGAAGAAGGCGACTTGTGGGCTAGATGTGGATTGCACTTACATCCAGGTTATTATGTAGATGAATTCTGTGACTTCTTTTGCGAATAAGGACCATTTCTCGCTTCCGTTACTGAACTGTTTCGTCACGATATATGCGCCATCTGCTACAGTGTGTACGGATCTGTGCTGCAGCTTAAACTTTCCTTGCAGATATGCCATATCTGTATTTCCAGAGAGCGTCCATGTTAGCTGCCGAGTCTGAAATACCCAGGTTGTGGGTATAGTTTCGTGATCTCTTACAGGTGTTCAATCCGCCCCAGAACGCTATAAATAAAGCTCCAGCCACTGCACCAAGGGTATACAACGCCGAAGGAATCGAGAGAACGCCTACCCAGCATTAGGCTTTTCTTGCCATCCATTTTGAGACTCAGCGCTTGATTAGTAAAGCTTACCAGCAGCGAAAGTCATCTATAAGACTCGAGATGTCAGTCTCATTCTCATTATTAACCGCAATGTACGAAAGACCTTACCTTTGTGAAAAACATCGCAGCTCGGATCCAACCCACAGTTCGAAAGTCAACGCCATCTTCTCCAGCTGTGAAGACTTCTCCTTCTTCAACTTCGATCTTGGGAGAACTTGTTCCGCTGTAGATTTTCGTATCCGCGGCCGACACATCATAATCAATTTGTTCCTTGGTATCCATTGCGATATTTCTCCCCAGATAGTAGCTCGTTGGGTATTTTGGCTCTCGAAGTTGGGCTTCACTTCAGTTGGGACATGATATAAAAGGAAGATGAAGGGTGGGACAGATTCTATCCTATTTGGATAGAATGAGTGGTTGCATGGATTTCTAGGTTCTCGGTATCTTTGTCCCGTGTAGGTGTTCGAGGGTCCACTTTTGCCTTAGTAGTAAACCGCAGGAGTTTCGTGAAACTGTGATTTGGTGAGAGTCAAATCTCAGTAATTGGCTTACATCCGTTGAGATCTACCCAATTTATTGCTACGTAAGGATATTGTCTATGGGCGTCAATGGCGCTCTTCGCTGGAAACTGGACCGAAAGTCATCGCAGCGACAGCCATGTACTATCCTTGATATCCTGACCCAAAGCCTTATCATGTCGAAATATCAACTTACACTTTCGGAGCTCCAATGTCACTCGTCTTCCTCATCGAGTCGTTGACCTGAGATAACCGAGCTCCTCGCTTAGCCCCCGTAAAAGGTGGGATACAGAACCATGCTGCATATACTTTGAGTTCTACTACACCACTTATCATGTTTCATTGGTCTGGACACGCTTGTTAATTGGTCTGGTAGTAAAAGTCAAGGATTCTTATCGGAACCAGAGAAGCTGTTGCGGCATGGATGATACGTCATTTCTGAAGTAACGGCTTATCGGGGCGACCCTTTGCTCTTGTCTATCTCGCCCGATCGGCCAACTATGTGAGAGGGGAGAAAGGCCCCACAGCTATTGAAGAGCCGCCGGCGGGCCTCCGCTGAAGGCATTCCCCGCAAAGCATCGGGATGTTTTCATCGAACCGCAACGTACTTCTCTTGCTATCTGGCCGTTTTAGAAAGTGGCATCGCTACAGCGGGCTTATCAATCAACTCCCAGCACTCTACCGTCAGCAGACCTTTAATCCTGCTCATATTGTAACTCTGTCGCCCTGAATTTAACGTATAGTCCATAGGGAAAGATCTGGCCGTCATTATTAACCCATTTAATATCCAATAATGACTGTCTCAGCAACTAAAACACCTGCCGATTTCGAGGCTGCGATCCAAGCAAAGCATGCACAACAGCTTGGTAACCCTCCATCAATCTACTCCATCATAGGATCTCAATCATTAATCAATCCGCAGAACTCATTCCCAAAGAATGGCATATTCCAGCTCACAAGCTACCGCCTGCAGAGCAAGCCCGCGTGATTGAATTCACATCAGAATGCGGTATTCTCAGCGCCGAAGAGCTTGCCATCGTGACCAAAGATGCCGGAGATCTTCTGGCCGATCTTGCGTCTGGCAAGCTCTCGTGCCTGGCTGTTACCACCGCATTCTGTAAAGCCGCTGCCGTGGCGCATCAGCTGACGAATTGCTTGACGGAGATTTTCTTCACGCAGGCTCTTGCGCGTGCCAAGGAATTAGATGCGAGTTTCGCAGAGAAAGGAAAGCCTAGTGGCGCATTGTTTGGGATGCCGATCTCATTGAAGGACCAGTTTCAGATCAAAGGAACCGGTACGTGAATGTGTAAGAGTATGGGCCAGGACTAGTGGTGCTGAATATTGACGCAGAATGTAATATGGGTGTTGCCTCATGGATTGGCCAGATCAGCAAAGAGAATTCTGTCCTGGTAGATATCTTGCAAGATGCTGGTGCTATGTTGGTCCCCACGTCCATTTTGTCGGTTAGTATTAGCTAATACAGAAATTAGCCTTCATTGCCGAACAAATATCTCTCAGGCTTTGATGGTATGAGCCTATCTCTCATCTTGTGTAATAGGGTTTACTAAAGAGTTATCCCTATAGTTTGCGGAATCAGATAACTACGTCTATGGGCAAAGCACCAATCCTTTCAACAGAAAATTGACACCTGGAGGTATGCCAGTCTTTCACATAAGTTCGGGAGCCAGTTTCTCAAGTGATAATAGGTTCCAGTGGAGGTGAGGGAGCTACAGTAGCTATGTGAGTCAATCCGCTTCACATTTTGAGATGCATTACTCACTATCGACCAGGTATGGAAGTGTAGTTGGTGTAGGTACGGATCTTGGCGGTTCAGTTAGAATTCCAGGTAGGCACACACCATTCAAATCTACAGGCTGGAAATACCAACTTTAGTAGCATCATATAATGGCCTGTACGGTCTTCGCCCAACGCTTCACCGTCTTCCATATGCAGGAGCACGAAATACGCTTTTGGGACTCGAAGCCATAGCTTCAGCCCTTGGTCCAATTTCGCATTCATTATCCGGAGTATCCGCATTTGTGAAAGCGGTTGTTGATGCCAAGCCATGGTTCTTGGATCCCAAGACACCCGAGATACCGTGGAGACAAGACATGGCTAACCTGGAGCATCTAGTCGACAGTGAGGGCAAGCCAAGAAAGCCTGTATTTGGAGTGATGAGATGGGATGACTATGTCATGCCATGGCCACCGATGAAACGAGCCATTGATATGGCGGTCGAGGCATTGAAGAAATCGGGTTACGAGGTCGTGGTTTTCAAATCGCCTTTTGATGCCAAAGAGGCCGAGAGAATTGTCCAAACCGTCTACTCTTCAGATGGTGGCGAGGACTTAAGTCGAACTTTCGCTCCTTCTGGAGAGCCGTGGCACCCCATGATGGTCACCGCAAATGGTTCGCCTCATCTAACGGTCTATGAAAGCTGGCAACTGAATCAGGAGAAAGACGAGGTCAAGACAGCTTGGTTGAAGGCGTGGAATGCGACGTCATCTCTTACAAGTACAGGACAACCCATCGATGGATTGATCTTACCTCCTAGTGCAAACGTAGCTCACATGCATGGAAAATGGCCGAGGTAATGAACAGCCCTCGCCAAGCTGCAGGAATTATCACTGATGCTTCCTCGCAGAAACATTATCTACACGAGCTTGTTTAACATGATTGACTATCCAGGAATGGTCATTCCAGTACATTCTGCAGTCGATCCAAACCTTGATCCGATTGATAAGGAATACAAGCCCGCAAACGACCGCGACGCCGAATTTCAAGCCCTGTGTGAGTAGCACCTCTTGATTTGATAGATGTGGTAGCTGATAACCTTGTTAGATGCACCGGAAGATTACGCTGGAGCCCCAATTACGGTGCAGCTTGTGTGTCGTCGCTTTAGAGAGGAAGAGTGTATCGGCTTGACGAGTGTGATTGCGGATGCACTGAAGGCTGCATGAGTTTTCGCATGTTAGATAAAAATTGACAGACGCCGCTTATGTCTGCCCTGAGCGGCCACCAATAGCTCAAGCTTATCTTGTTGAATATGATTTGCCAACACATCATCCCCAGCCCTGAAGCCACATCTCGAAGGTGTAGTATTCCCAATTCTTACTGGAGGCCGCGGAGTGAAGAGGCACTGCAATGGAAGCCAAGGACTGCAATTGCTGCATGAAACAGCTGTATGTTTATTGGTGGCCTCTGAGAAACTAATAAGGCTCTGGCTAGCACATCAAGATATTTATACTCTTGCTTCTTCCCCAGCGAGCAAGACACCGTCAACACAGCATAGCATCCGCAAGCACAGAACACAGGTCATTGGTCGCTCTATCGAAGGCCAATAGGCGCTGAGCGACCTCAGTGTACTGTTCAGTCGTTCACGGGCGACCACTAAGAGAAAGTGGTCGTCCATACAGTCGCCTTTATTCACAGCTATTCATTTTGCAATTATTGTTACCTTCGTAACATCAATTGTTCGGTTGTGGATCCTCGAATCCTCAATCTCGCAACACGCAATGATCTAGGTACGCCCTCTCTGATAGACGTATCCGAGTATCAGGATTACCAAAAGAATACTCGGGGAGAGACTGCTGTGAGGAATCACGACAGCACCGAATCGGATCACAGTCGCACCGAATCGGTCTCCGATGCAAGCCAATACGACGCAGACGAAGGTTCAGCACCATCCCAATATTCTTCAACCCCGCCATCATTCTCTAATCCTTCATTGGAACCTGAGGATGAAACTTCCACCGCCATATCGCTGTCCGACACCACAGCTTTTACACCGCCGATGCAGAGCCACGCTTGCGACTCTGCATCGACTCAGCAACAAATTAGCAGCCAGTCTACCTTTGAACCAAAATCAACCAAGCAATTTAGATGTCCGTATTGCCCGAGGCAATTTTCAAAATATAACAGAATGAGGCAAGGAAAAATTGCTTCCTTGACAGTAGATTTTAGCGCTAATCTGATTGTGAACAGAGAACATGTTGCAAGATACAATCATGCACATTCTTGTTCAGTTGCCGGATGCGATTGGAAATTTAATTCGCAGAAAGATCTTCTCCGACACCGTTCCTCGAGACACAAGAGAAGTGCCAACTTGCGAATCTGCCCCGTTGAAGGTTGCTATACGCACAACCAGACATCCCGCAACACTTTCAGCCGACGGGATCTACTCGCGAGGCACATACGAGACTTCCATCCAACTTCGGGGATAGAAGCGTCATAAAGAAGCATCTGATATGTTTTGGCTTGGTCTTGACAGACTGTGTTTTACATAATTTGGAGTTACCAACACTTTTGTATTATGGGATATCTCAAGGTCGGTCAGTTTTACCAGTCGAGGACTCGACTGTGACGGATTTACATGTAACTTCTCTCAACAATTCAGCGACTGTTGCTGACCCGATTGAAACAAGGTCGATCGCCATGATGATCTAAACCCTTGGTGATCGCGAAATGATCCTATGATCAGGGTTTAGATCATCATGGCGATGTGCTAACAGAGGTTGGCCGGGCCAGTATGAAGGACTGAGACCAGGAGCATACTACGTTACTTACAGATTCAATACTGTAATTGACTCTTTCCGAGTCTTTGTATCATAAGCATGGAATTCTATAGCAGATTATACCACACGTGACACAGACACAAGCTCTATATGCATACAACAGTCTACAGCTAAAGTCCAATTTACACGTAAGATGTCTCCTATAAAATCCTCTCCTACATGGGGCTAACCTTTTCCCGTGGGATGTATTTCTGGGGGTCAGAGTCACCGTCAACACTCACATTACGGTGCTGCCCTTCTATCACATCCTCATCAGAATAGATGCAACTTTGTAGTAGCGTCTCTCTCGCAGGCCAGATGAAGCTAAGGAAACAGTACGTGCCAAATGCGCTGAAAAAGCCGTACAAAAAGTTCATGTCATAGATGTAGATCGCACCACCGATAGGGACCTTGGAGTTTACCGCATACACCATTCCAGGCATATTCGGGCCAATACTGACGATTATTGCAACAATCGCTCTCCAATTGAAGCCAGCATGAAATCTGTATCTGGCATATGGTCTGTATAGAGCAGGTATATCGATGTTCCGTCTTTTGACGACCCAGAAATCGGAGCACAGAATTGCACAGCAAGGCGCGAGGAAGACAGTGAGAGCCGACATGAAGTTTAGGAAGCTAGTGGCAGAGTAGACCACCTTCCAAGGTACCATAGCCCAGCCTCCAATAAGGGTTGTAATGACTGCTCCTCTTCGGAGGTTGATATATTTTGGGCATAGAAAGGACATATCATTTGACGCTGAAATGACATTTGCTGATACGTTAACTCCAATTTGTGCAACAGCCTGAAATTCGTTAGTCCTTATGCGGGCACAAATTTGAATTACAAACATTCTTACCCAAGAGAATCCCACAAAGAATGCTGCGGCTCGACCACCAGGGGATGTCCATTCGGCAGCGATATCTAGAGGCGACCAGATGTACTTTCCATAGACCACTTTGGCACAAGATGTGCAGATCATACCGAAACAAGCAATAGTGGTGCTGAGGATCGGGACGAAAAGTGCCTGCCAATATGTTCCCTGGGAAGTCTTGAGGTAGCGAGTGAAGTCAGGAATATTCGTCGCCATTGTCGACCTGAACCCTGAATTAGATTGGTGTCCTTTTCCGAGTCGAGTGTATAGACTTACCAGCCGCCGGCCATACTCATCATGTAAGCCATGATCATCCAGGATCGTTTTGAGCCGTGGATAGTGGTTTCTTGCTTCCAGATCTCGCCGCTACTACCCTTGGCAAGAGTCAACATAGCGGCAACAGTACCAATGCATGTTGCCAGCACGACAACAACCTTCATCTTGAAGAACCATTTCATCTTGTGGGGTGCTATCAAGCAGAAGGGAAATTGGATTGACCAGAAGATAAAATGTGACACAATTCCTGCTCCGTATTAGCCGACCAATTCTCTTGTAAAGCTAAAAGCACCTGCTTACCTTGAGTCGTGATGCCAGCACTCGCAGACAAGTGATTCGGGATGTCCAAGTAGCTAGGCCAGATGGCTCGAATCATCTGCGTGACGGCAGTACTTCCACTATAGGTCTGGATGCTATGCCAAAACAATGCCGTGCACAATCGAACCACGACTGCAAACTTGGCAAAATGAAACCCGAAGCTGGATCTAGCAGCTACTGGGAAAGAAACATGAAGCCGGGAGCCAATGGCTCCATTGAATACCATCGGGATAACAATGATTACGATCCCCATGATCAGTGTAATCAGTGCTTCTCGCCAGGTCAAGCCAGCTTCGATTACTGACGAGCCACCTTCCCATGATTGAGCTGTGAGCTTGACGTTATTTGATTAGCCAAATGGCGACTTTCTTGCACAGCTTTTGAGCTTACGATATCACTGAACCAATAGAAGAGCATAGTCCATGATGTCCAAGTCCTTCGTTCGACCGGAGTGACGTCCGTATCAAGGTTTGTCCATGTTCCTGGTGGAGCGAAAGAAGTGGTCTCTTTTTTCAAAACCCACCCTGAACTTTTTCTCTTCGATATGACGTTTTCCTTCACAGCTGTCGCTCTCGCGCGAATTGAGTGTTGCATTTTGAAAATCTCGACACTCGGTCTGCGTTGCAACAATGTCGCCAAAGAGAGAGCGGAGATGGACTACTCTTACATGAAAGTTATCGCCTCCAGGCTACTTGGTCGGATAAGCTCCAAGTATATTCCTGCAGAGATATCTTGTCGTGTGGAGTATGTCGTTCCTCCAATACTTCGGCCGAGATTCTAAGGTTCGGTGTCAAGGGTCCCAAATCCACTCGTACACTCATCTTTGGCCAATTATCACGCCTCAATTGAACATCAGGTGTATCTGTATCCGTGTCCACAGATAGTGTTTTATATGTTAAAATCTGGAGAATTCAACGTTTTCCGGATCATGACCCGCTCGCTTACAATCCCGTCCAGCCTACTGCCTAGTAGGAAGATATTCTATTCCTAGGCAGCTTTCTTGGAGGTTGTAGCTGCAGGATCTATTCTCCTCTTGACACGGCTGAACGTAATGTGAGAGTCTTGTGTGAGTCTAGAACCATAACTGAGTTGAGTATCCTTGTCTGTGCTTCGTTTGCGATAATATCGGAATTGGGCATCCGATAAGCAGTCCTTCCATATCACTTCACCCTTCAGACACAGCAGTAGACGCGCTATCAACTGAACCTAAATAACCATACCGTTGGGGATGGCTCTTCTTGGATTTGCCTATCTAGCTACTATATGTGTCAAAGACAGTCAGGAAGACATTATTTGATGGATGGCAAAGAATCTGGAGCAGAGAGGTTGGAACCGTTAGATAAGGTGCGAGATAAGTGATGTACTTTTTGAAAGCTCAAAGCCTAGCTTATGCACACCACCAAAGTCTGATCCATGGTAGTTCGGCCGATTTGATTACGACGAGTTTTAGAGTTCCGGCCGAGCACTTGATGTCGTCTCACGCAAGACACATGAAGATACTCTACTCTTCCTGCGGTCGGTACCTGCCGGATTTCTCCATATGATTCTTATCTGAGCAAGATAAGCTGCAGGATGAGGGGAACCCCGGCTCAAAAGGTTGGCAATAGGTTGGGAAACGAATTGTTTGGTCTTGCTTTGCTACGATTCACTCTCGCCCAGAGCGAGATTTTCAGTGCTGAAGTATACTCTGTACATTAAGCCAGTTCATGATGCCTTCTGCAACGGGGATTCCAACTCCTCCAATTCTGGATTTCTCAGGGAAGCACCACCAACCAACCAATGAAAAAAACATAAGATGCTAATAATCCAATAGCTTTCTCATCCCCAGATCCGAAAGTCCGCGACAGTCTCGTATCCCAGGTTCGATCAGCGTGCCAAACCTACGGGTTCTTTCAAATCACCAACCACGGGATCACTTCCGAGGAACAAGAAGGCATTTTTAAAGCGGCAAAGGACTTCTTTGCTCTGCCCGAAGAAGAGAAGCTGAAAATCGATTTAAGCAAGAATCCTTACCACCGAGGCTATGAAAAATTTGGAGCGCAAATGCTTGAACCTGGAACGATGCCAGAGACTAAGGAAGGGTTGAAAATAGGTAAGGACTTGAGGCCCGATGACCCGGATGTATTAAGAGGAAAGTTTGGTTGTGGTACAAATCCTTGGCCGGGAAGTTTAGGAAAGGAGTTTCAGACGACTTGTATGGATTACCATCATAAAATGAGCCAGTGGGTCTTCCTTCTACATGAGCTAGGTGCACAAAGACGATGACCACAGAATCTGATGTACTGCAAGACTTGCTATTACAATCCTGAAAATATTGGCACTTGGCCTTGGCCTAGATGAAGACTTCTTCGAAGAGTTCTGCGAAAATAGCAACGGAACGCTACGTTTCATACACTATCCGCCATCACCAACTACAAACCCGAAAGCGCGAGGAATTGGAGCCCACAGGGACTTTGGCACTGTCACTCTCCTTATGCAAGACGAAATTGGTGGATTGCAAGTATTAGATCAAGAGTCGCAAGAATGGATCGATGTAAATTCCAATCTCTTTTTTTTGTACAAGTTTGCTAACCAACCCGTAAGGTTGTCCCAATACCTGGGGCATATGTTGTGAATCTCGGAAACCTTATGATGCGATGGACCAACCACAAGTTTACGTCAAATCTACACCGAGTGATAAACAAGTCGGGTCGAGATCGTTACTCGGTTCCATTTTTCTTCAATGGCGACTCTGACTATGTTTTCAGCTGCTTGCCGGGCTGTGAAAATGGTAGGCTGGATTCTAATATGCTGATGCCTATGACTGTCGCAGCCTTCGTGAGAGACCAGGCCACGCAAAGCTATGCTCGTGCCACAGAATACAAGGCTGAGTGACCTTAGACATGAAGCAAGCAGCTTTGGAGTTGTCAGTCCAAACTGTGAAAGTAAACAGGAAGCTCTGGATCAAAGAGTATGTGATATAAGTTCAAGAACATCGGATCTTACCTGTATATGTCAAGACCTATTGTTCCTCAGCAGTAAATGTTGTAGATCGGGTTGTCCGACTAAGTTTGTAGCGATCAGAAGCGAGCAGCCGAGAAACTAGGAGGCAAAGCAGGAAGACAAATCTGAAGTGCTAATTTAGAGGCGTCAAACAGAATTTCGCACCGATGGAAAATGGGTCAGGTCGTTCTGACTCCTTCGTCAATGTTCTTTCTATTTCTGGAATTTTACTTCTTCTCATCAGCAAGATTTAGCTTCTCTAAAGTTTCCTCAGTGCTTGATCCAACAGTGACCTTTTCTGCACCCTTTCCCTCAACATGTCCATCTGCTTGTGCAACAGCATTCTTTGCTGCTGCTTGAGCGGCGGCTCTCTTTGCTGGGTCCCCCTTGTCCTTCACTTTCTTAACTTTGACCGCGGCTTTCTCTGGTGGGTAGGCTTGAACCTCAATGGCTTGCCATTCTGGGGACGCATCGTACTCGGCTTTAATTGGTGCAAGAAGCTCGTTAAGATGAACGACCAATGCAGCCTTCAAGAGTTGTGGCGTCAGCTAGTCAAAGTCAGTAGTGAACAGAAAAGCGCTGCCTATGGTCCTATCGCCACTTACAATATCCGCGGTGAAATCTTCCTTTAGTTTTTGGATATCCTCATAGATGAGTGGCTCTCCCTCCCGTCTCTCAACAACGAACTTTGGTGTGTTTCCAGACTTGAGAGCAAGTGCTCTGAAAATAACGTGCTCAACAAAAGCAATGACTCCATTACCTTCAACCTCTTTTGGTTTGCAAAGAGCCTTTTTCAACTTCTTCTCTACTGCAGCTGGTCCATCCAGAAGATCGATCTTGGAATCCGCATCGCTGGCACTCATCTTAGCCGCCTCACCAAGACCTGGCACCATTGTATTCATAAGATGTGCACGGACTTTGTACCCTATCTTTGGTAGAT
The DNA here is from genome assembly GCA_003369635.1 of Coleophoma crateriformis. Taxonomy (NCBI): domain Eukaryota; kingdom Fungi; phylum Ascomycota; class Leotiomycetes; order Helotiales; family Dermateaceae; genus Coleophoma; species Coleophoma crateriformis. The sequence continues at coordinate 621,285 of PDLN01000008.1, forward strand.
TTTCCATAGCGAATGTAAAGATCTTTCTCTGGTCAACACCACCAAATTGTGCATCGACGTCCAGGTAAACTTCATCAAGTGCTTGCATGAGCGGGTAGATCAATCCTCCAAGAGTCGGGTCATCCGTCTGCTTCACCACTTCTGCGCCAGCCTTTTGTGCCACGTTTATTCTTGTGATACCCTCAAGCTTGAATCTGTCAAGGGTGTATTCCTTATTGAACTGGTAAGAGCTGCCAAGGACAAACTCCAAAAGGTTCAGGTCAACACCAATCGCCTTCAAGGTAGACTTGATCACAGTTTCGTAGTATTTCGCGCGGTATTCGATCAGTTCGAGAGGTGCTTTCATGTTATCGAGATAACCGTGAATATCTGCGAGTAGGATCTTGACATGGCATCCCGCAGCGAGAAGCTCTGCAATCTTCATAAGGGGGACGAAATATCCGCAGTGTGGTCTTCCTGTCGTCGCAGTTCCCCAGTACACCTTGAGTGGGCGTTTCTCCTTGAGGATGACATTGTCAATAATCTCGGGATTGAGGACTTCAGCAAGATTGGCCTTGATCAAAGCAATAGAGTCCTCGGGACTCAATTTTGTGGCCATCTTGTACAGTTGTCGAAGGAAGAAAACAGCGAAGTTGACTCACATAATAGGAGGGGCATAATTTGGAGGGGTGGGTAAGGCAGCATTTTCAAGCGTGAGGCATCAATACGACAATGTCACGTGTATTGTGTCAATTGAATCGAGCTGCACAGGCTGTTCGTTTTAAAGTATACCGAGTTGAACACTCGTTTACCGTCCATTGCTTTGGAAGGATGTTCTGCGTCGAGTTTCCAGTGGCTACGTCGGCCGCATCTTGTACAAAGTAAAGCGTCCTTTGAGCATGGCGCCGGGTGCGAGATTGAACATAAGGAAGTCTATATTGTACAGATGTTTGTGCTATTACATCATTTCGTAGTGATCTATTTACCCTTCCTGACCCAGCCCTCAACGGCCTCCCTGCTGGCTCCAATCTTCTCGTCCACAGTGTTAGCGGCGAGCTGGGTGTGTACCCGTGCCATGGTCCAAGCCTTCTCGATACCTTCCCTGGTTCTTATGTGCCCATCCGCAATGGCTGGGAAGCGCTTTTCGTACTGCCACAGCAAGTCTGAGACATTTCTCATGGTAACAGGTAAAACAACCCATCCAGCTCCAACTCCAACAGCCAGTGGAACAGTCGCTCTCAACACAATGTTCCGGTTTCTCGAAACGATGCTCCCGGCCATAGCGGCAACAAGGACATAGACTGCTCCTGGCATAAGCTTCTCCCCCGATTCCTTGGATGGCGCCAATGATGCGACTGTGCTGGTGAAGCTCGACTCGAGATGAAGCACATTATCCATCAATTGGTTGATCTTGTCTTCGGCAGCAGCAACACGAGCGTGAAGAAATACTCTCGTCTTCCCTATCTGGACCGCGAGTCTGTCTGTGGGTGTGGGCGAGTAAACTTTGCTTGGTTCGGAGGCTTCTAGGGTTGGTAGAGGCTTTTGAGCCGGTGGAGCAGGCAATGACTCGAATTCATCGTAGATTGGTTTCCTTGACTAGATATCATAAGCGCATGAATTACTACCAGTCTGTGCCTGTCTCAACGTACGTATGATCCCTCTGGAGCTTCCGCGTGAACCGTTGTCTTCGGGAAAAGAGTGTAGCCAGCTGCAAACACTCCGGCTGCTACAGGAGCAGAAAGACGCTGTTGATACTTAGCAGAGTACCAATTGACATTTGAGACATACATACCGACTGGAACAGCAGTCTCGAAGCCATCACTAATTAGACAGTGGCCTGATACCTGGATTGCTGGTTGTCGCGTAGAAGTTGACGTCGGAGCTTGAATTTCGGGAGGGCTGGTTATGAAAGGCTTGTGCGCCTCGGCATAGAATTACATAAAACTTACAGTTCGCGTCTCCGTCCACGCCATTTTATACATGCAACTCATCAACCTCAACCACAGAGCCGCGGGGGATGAGCTTGCTAGGAAGAGCCCCAGGGGCTAGGATAGCGATCACCAGGATTGGCGATCTATCACGAATATCTACGACATGCGCTGGCCCAAAATTTCAGCGGTATTTGGCATCTGCGGCGTCCCGACTTTACGAGCCTCGTCCAACGCCAGTAGACAATTCTCCTCCTGGCGCCATCCACGATGACCGTGTCCTTCGCCAGATTTTCGATTCTTCGGACCTTTGGAGGGAGTTCTCACAGTCGTCAAAGTATGGACCTGGACGGAAGAGCTTGGGTCTTGTCCAAAACAGATATCTGACGGATGCGCAAGGATTCGAGGATTTTGTAAACACAAGCCTTGCAAATGCAAAGAGAGTGGTGGACAAGGTCATGGGAGCATCATCGGTCGAAGATTACAAGAGTATCGTGCAAGATCTAGACAGGTTGAGTGACTTGCTCTGCCGGGTAATCGACCTCTGCGATTTCATACGGGCTACCCATCCGGATGCAAAGATACATAACGCTGCTACAGAGGCATATTCGAAGATGTTTGAGTACATGAATGTCCTCAATACAACTCCTGGGTTGAATGATCAATTAACCATCGCTCTGAGAACCCCTGAAGTCGTTGCGAGTTGGAACGAACAAGAGGTCAAGGTTGCAGATATTCTGAAAAGAGATTTTGGCAGATCAGCCATCAACCTTCCTCAAGCGCAAAGAGATCGCTTTGTAGCGCTGTCACAAGAGATTAGTGAACTCGGCAACGCGTTCTCAAATCATATGGGACCAGCCAAACAACAGTTGACTTTCGATAGCAGCAAATTGACTGGTGTCGACCCTGTGATTGCCAGGAATCTCACTTCCCGATGGGGCAAAATATCACTTCCAACTGTAGGTGGCTATACTTCTCTAGCACTGAAGACTGTTCAGAATGAAGATGCTCGAAGAGAGATCTTCATGGCCAGCCGCACTTCATCTCAGGCTTCACTTGGTCTCCTCGATGCTTTACTCAGAAAGCGTCTGGAGCTCGCAAATTTGACTGGATATGAGTCTTGGGGCCATGTAGCTTTGGAAGACAAGATGGCAAAGTCTCCCGAATCCGTCTCACAATTCTTGCAGGCATTGTCGAGGGATAATAAGCCAATAGTAGAGGCAGAACTTGCGGATATGGTGACGGCGAAAACAAAGAACCCTAAAGCTTTTAATGCGCCACTTCAGCCATGGGACAGGGAATTCTATCAGGCTCAAATCCTTTCATCAATTCGATCTCGTTCTCGTACCCCTGATTTTCTTGCGGCGTACTTCTCCTTGGGAACTGTCATACAAGGCATTTCACGAGTTGCTACACGTCTCTATGGAATTCGGTTTGTGCCTCGGGAAACCACACCAGGCGAGACCTGGAATCATGACGTTCGTCGCCTTGATATCATGTCAGAATCCGACGGCCATATAGGTGTATTGTATTGCGATCTATTCTCGCGTCCTGGCAAATCACCTAACCCGGCGCATTTCACCTTACGATGCTCTCGAGAAATCTCAGAAGACGAAGTTGCAGAAGCAGCAGCTTTTCACAATCCACGATTTACTCCGTCTGAAGAAGCAGCAAATGATGGAATGGCGACATCTACCACATCCGGCAAACTGATGCAACTACCCACAATTGCACTGATCTGCGACTTTGAACACTTGCACAAGAACGCCAACACGCCCACTTTACTGTCATTTGGGGAGGTTCTGACAGTGTTTCATGAGATGGGTCATGCTCTGCACTCATTCATCGGTCGAACCTCCTTACAAAATGTGTCTGGGACGCGCTGCGCTACGGACTTTGCAGAATTGCCCTCTATCCTAATGGAAAGCTTCGTCTCCAATCCTGCTGCACTTGGACTCTTTGCTCGTCACTATGAGACTGATCAACCACTTCCATATCATATGATTGCAGATAGACTAGCATTAGATAAGCGTTTTGAAGGAACGGACATTGAGAACCAGATCCTACTATCTATGGTTGACCAAGAATACCATACAACGGCTCCACAAAGGTCATCATTTGATACCACCCAGATATACCTTGATATTCAGCGATCGTATGGTGTTCTCCCTGCTGATCCTCCAGGCACGAGCTGGCAAGGCATGTTCGGACATCTGTTCGGTTACGGCAGCACATACTATAGCTACTTGTTTGATCGTGTCCTCGCAAAGCAAATCTGGAAGATTTTATTTGCTTCTGGAGAAGGTGCAGCGACCATCGACAGGAGAAATGGAGAGAAGATGAAGGAAAGTGTACTGAAATGGGGAGGTGGGCGTGATGCCTGGAAGTGCCTCGCTGATGTTCTGGATGACCCAAGAGTTGAGAACGGAGACAAGAATGCAATGGCAGTCGTCGGATCTTGGGGCGTAAAACAACGGCAAGGATTGATCGAGTAATCGAGGATGTACATAAAGGTACTTACGGTGTATCATATGGGATTGGCGTAGAAGTATGGGCATCAAGACGGCGTTATGAATAGAGCACCTTTTACAATTTCGAAGCTGGAAGCCTTGATCTTTGATTTTCAACACGCTCATTCATGCCGACATGACAACTGTTTCGAAGGTTTTTCCAACGCAAGGCATGGCATCTGCCAGTCACAAAGGAGGTCTGCTATGAAATCGCAGCCGCACAGAAACCCTCAGGTCAATCAACTCGTTCATTGGTCTTGGAATAATGAGCACTACTACATTGCAACCTACCAAATTGATTGCTGCTCGAAGCAGTAATATCGTGACGGATATGTGCTCCATGAGCTGCGTCACCCACCAGCATGACTTAAAGCACACCCTCCAGGGATGAGAAGCTATAAACTGATCTAAGAGCAATTTATTTCAAGAGCCTAGCAATATGTATCACTCATGAGCTCGTATCAAAGGCTCATTGAACATCCTAAAGCTTCATACACTAAATCCGAGCAGAACTCCACCTTGCTTAATGCCACCAACATCGTAAACGTATTTCTAGGTACGCATTGACATAATTCATAATTTTACTTACAATCCCGCGCTAATAAATGGTAATGTATTAATCCGTACAGTTCCAGCACACCCCAAAGATGAAAGTATAGACTTCTGAGGAACTAGTTTTCCGAGCTGCTCCAGAGATCTACAACCCAATCTATATTAGGCTAGTTCCATCAATGGAATAGCAACGTAGATGATCCTTATATAGGTCTGGATCAAGATTGGACGAACGGCGATAGTTCTACGAAATCGAACCGATGAAAATGGCAGTTCCAACAAGCCTAACGCAAGGCGCAAGGTGTGACGCGTACTTGGTAATGATTATGTCTACTGTAGACAGTCAGGTTTCTATTCTCACGAACGTTTTGCAATGAGAATACCTGCGACCAGCTAGCAGTTACTAGCACGTATATTAACGATTGGTTCTTCCACTTCGGCACTTCAGCAACCTTTGCTTCTCATCGGGCTCATACACAATGTGTATGTTCCGGTGGCAGTATCGCTCGATATACCAGTGTATACAGGTGCTCAGCAGCATGGCAGCACACAGAGCCCACGGAATTATGCCCAGCATCACGAGGTTGGCACTAGTGCCAGCGGTGTAGCCGGCAGCGCATGCTATTGAGATCATGGTCACCATAATCCGTGACTGATACTTATCTGTGTCTTGTCTTCGATACACAAATGAGGATATCGAGCAGCCTAGCACGAGACATGAACCCAGCATCAAGCCGGGCGAGGGGTCTAGAACGAAGCTAAAGTGACCGGGATCGAAGGCCTGAACCTGCAATGCAGTATCGTAAATATGGAGCACCTATACAGAACATTTAGCCACAGTTTTGTTTTTCATAAGAGCACACACCTCTGTCCTCTTCTCATGGTGGATTGTGTAGGAAGTGGTTACGACGGACGATACCGTCGCCAGCAGTATTTCCCATGCTGCATTGGGAGACCGCGTCGTGCAGGACCTACAAGGAGACTCAATTGAAGGTCCACATGCTTCTGGATCCATTGAGTCGTCTGGTATGAGATCAAGGTACCTTGAGTGAATTGAGGCCTTTCCAAGAGGAGGTTGAAAGATTCTTTCCAGCATGATATATGGAAGTAAGCCAGCCTTCCCTTATAGCGAGGTTTTCAGATTGCAAGCGACCTCTATTGTGATAGACAAGGCTTTGGGGCTGAAGACCTCATATACCGGATGATTGAAATACCAACTAGCATGACTATTATTACCATGCAGTCAATCCGGAACGAGCGCCCCATTTCTTACCTGTCCCACTCCCCGAGGGGGGCCACATGTAGCCCAACGCAGCTGCAGATTGAGTTTGGCGCGGGCCTTGATCCGACGGGAGGATGAACTGGCTCACCGAGCTTCAGGCAGTCACCATCGGGGCAGTCAGAATCCCACACGCTGATTTGCATCGCCAACAGACCGTTGGGCAGCACTGCTGGCGTGGGCAGATTACGAGGCTGACTGAAGAGGTTGTCGTCGGGCGAGCTCACCGACATGGGCGCCAATGGTTGGTCCCAGGCAAGCGAGGCTGCCTGGTGCAAACCAAGGCGACCTCTCAAGGCCCAGATAGCTCACCAGCTTCCAGAATTCATGCCCATCGTGGCACTGCATTACACGATTTATCGTCTTGTTCTTCAGGCTGCGATGTGACCATCTGTTTGATTTGCTGGCTTTTAAAGGCGCAAAATCGCCTCGCAGTTCGCTTTTCTGCACTCCCGAGTCGAGCCCCAAGTGATCAAAACAAGCGCATTGTTCCTATGTTGTACGCAGGCCTTGCGCCATTGCCCATCTATCACTTGCCAATTCCATATCTCATCGAGCTCTCCCCATATGTGAGGCTCCTCTGAAACCCCACTTGTCTTGTCGACTCTAACGATTCCATTTAAGCCGGGCCCTCAGACCGTGTCACCCTGTTTGTTCGGATGAACGCTGCGCTTCCACCTTCCTTCAATCCTGAGGTAGACCTTCTGAAACTTCTCTTTCTTTGCTGCCTTTGCCAACGGTTCCTAACTAGGCTCACCTTGCTGTAAAATGTGTACTGCCATCGCCCACTGCGTACGAGCCATGGCTACGCCGTACATCTCGTCCATTGTGAGAGTTTTTGATAGAGGCCGAAACTTTTCAAATGCCCACGCTGGTGTCTTGAAGATTATGGTAACTGGCTGTATGTTTGGATCGAGTATCTCCATGCCAGTACTCCTGTCTATTGGCGCTCGTGGAATTGAAAAATGGTACTCTAAACTCCTGCGACCTCACAGTGTTCTCTGGCTAACTCTCTCACAGGACCATGGGCATCTATGCAATCTCGGCGGTGACATTCTCCTCTCTCTACCACGCAAAACTTGCCCAGTAAGTTACCATATGCCGAAATAAAAGGCACAAGGAATCTAATGGCCCGTAGCTATGGTGGCTATACCTTGTCAACCGTTACTGTCATCTCGATCTTAGCCGTGGTGTCTTCCAAAACCGACCTCAATCAAGTGACGCCTTATCTTCCGCTATTCGTCGCTTTGGGGTTGTCAATGACCGCCCATGTAGCTCCAAGCGTGGTTGAATACTTTCAACAAGGACAAAACGAGATGTTGGGGGAACAAATGTCAATCTTTGGCCGATATGGACAAGCGCCAAGCTCAGTTGCGGTGTCATTAGGTGAACCGTCTAGTCGATCGGTTGCGTCTTTGTACCCATTTGGTATACAACAATGGATCTCTTACCCCCATGACTTTTCTCATATGGGTCGAGAAATGCACTACGCAACCAGCCAACCACCCGAGACCGAGAACGGAAGTGATATCGACCTAGAGGCCAGCCTCATGTCCGAGACCGAATCGTCAAGTTTTGCGGAAGAAACTGATCCCATGCTTACGGAGTAGCGGACTGCCACCGCATATTTCCATCGCCATTGCATACGCCGATACATCTTAGCAAGATCAAGGCCTCCGGTCTGTCACGTCCAAACTTGAGAAAAGCATATTTACGTTGGATGATGGATACCTTATACTCACGAGCATCACGACTTCCTCACGGTTTTTCACCATCCTTCTGCCAACCCCAAAGACCTGGAAGACAGCCTCAATATATGCCATACCAGCAAGGCTGTTACTGTACTATGGCTTTGTTATCATCTGATCAACGATATAATGCCTGTATATTATTGATCTTACGCTGCCATTTTGGATCCAGACCATATCGAGACTTGTACAGTCTTGTCATTGCATACTACCTCTTACCCTAATTCCAATGTGCTACCTTCAACTCGGCCTTCATCTATCCTCTAACTCTATCAACACCCCTGCTTCCACCTCTACCACCACCTCGCACCTCGCCGTCCAACATGAGCTTGATACAGTACAATTCCGGCAGACGAACCCGAAAAGTCCTCCCCTGCCCCAGATTCTGGCCGTAGCTTTGCTGAGCAGCTCAGCCCTGACAGCGGCCTTGAAGTTATACTTTGTCTGGACTTGGATTTGATTTCCCCAGAATCAGCACTTACGCATATGTTCTTTTGTCGATATTCTATAGAAGCATAGCAAGCCATGCATAACATCGCCTAGAATTCAGGTGACGGACTACCTCCTTTCAAACTCGATCGCTTGGAACCCTTTTTAGCCACGTCATGGGTTCATGGAGCCATGCTGCACGGGAATTTAGCGCTATCAAAATCTTATATTGTATTTCGATCCGTACTTTGTCCTATCGCCTGCATTGGTCCCCTTGCAGCTAACCTGCCTCCCTGAGCAGCAAGGCGATGATGTTGTTCAAAATTCAGTCAAAGGTACTGGCCTCGTCGAGATGAGCAAACCTTGGCTACCTCCTTACTGGAACACAACAAGCCCGCCAAGAGGCCTGGGATTGAAATTGCAGCCTCGAAGTTTGCCGTTCCTTGAAATAATCCTGCAGCTGAAGTGGGAGGGAGCAATCTACTTTTCGGTGTCCCAGCCTCCAAAATCATTTCGCGGAGTCGTGGTGTGATTGGAGGGGTCTCAAAATTTCCTATTCAGTCATGATCGGGAGTTGAAAACACTAAACAGTTAGACAAAATTTTTGTGCAGACAGACAAAAACAATTCTTGTTTTGGGTAGGACTTGGTTTCGTGCATAGCGTTGGTTGTGATTTGTTCCTAGGCTTCTTTTCTGTGCCTTGTTTTCAAATAGAAGACGTTGGTTATCAATGGGTTCGTGACGATACTTTGGTCAATATGCACCCTAAGGAGTCTGGGCGTGTAGATAACTTGAGTTATACGAGGAACAAAAACTCTGTAACCCCTCGAATGAACTCAACTATTGGCTCAACGAACTACAATTCATCAAGTACCTTTCTCGAGTGGCCGGACATTGTGGAGCCATAATTTTAGCACCTCCCGCCGCTTACAGAGCACTCACTGTGAGAAGCTTAAGCACTCCCTTCTTGAAGCGCGTGTCGGTGTCATCTCCGAGGACCGAACAACGAGCTTTGATACGCCCAACACGACATTACTCCAGACCCCGCTGCATTGCATTGTGCAGATCAGGCTGTTCAGGCCATGAGTTCGTCCCAACTCGCGCAAGCAGATTTTGGAAGGGCAGCGCAGGGGATTTTAACCCCAGCGAATCAGCATCGATCCACTCTCTGCATGCACCCGTTCCCACCCTGAACAGGCTTCCTTGCCGCGAGGCACAGGGACGTTGAACCCCGCGGAAAGGCGGGGAAGCTGGCATACGTTGCATGCAAACTTCCATCAACGCATGCAACCTTCCATCACGATGCCTGCAGATTTTTCTCCACGCGCTTTCCCATGCTGCCTTGCGTCGCACGTCCGGTCGAGATCAGATGAGGAGAATCGGACCGACGCGAGCCTCGACAGCGAATCCCCATACGGCTCGCTTCGACCCCAGATGCTCCCCCGCAGGATCTTCCCTTGCGGATCATGACGTTCGTCCCACCGGCCCTCGATCCTTCTGCTTCCATCCTGGATATCCTCGCCGAGTTGGCGCTTTGGTCTGCTGCGCTGCATGGATGGCAACGTCGAGCGGTTGATCTCATAGGCTCTGACCTGGCGTGCGATGGATGGCTTGCTCCGCGGGGAGGGTTGCACTGCAGTTGGGAGCATTTGACTTTGCTGTGAGATGGGCCAAGTGACTTGGAAATTGGGAACACGCCCACTACAAATTTCCCGCGGTTCCCAGTCTATGACGCGGGGTCTTTTGGTTGTCCTCTGCACGCGTTCTCCTGGGTTTTCTTCATCTTGTCTCCGTATCACCTTTTGTTCTTCCCTGGTGCCCGAATCAAATCTCAGACAGCCGATCAAGATGCTTTGGTCTGCGTTCTCTCTGGGTGTGATTGCTACGTTGGCAAGCTCGGCCGTTGCTCAGCAAGATGGGGATGTGTCCCCTCCAAGCTATCCTTCTCCGTGGGTTTATGGTGGTGTAAAGGATTGGGCCGATGCTTACCAGAAAGCCGTGGATTTTGTCAGTCAGTTGACTGTAAGTGAATGGTTTCGAGTTATCCTTTTAACCTTGGTTGGAGGGTGGTTTGTTGCTGTTGCCAACAGACATCGAAAGGATTATCTCCCTAGCCTTCAGCCATGCTATGAAAGAAGCATTACTGACTTCGAATGGCTAAACAGCTTCTAGAGAAAGTCAATTTGACAACAGGTGTGGGCTGGGAAGGCGAGGCTTGTGTTGGAAACACTGGTTCCATCCCTCGCCTGGGAATACGTGGTCTCTGTCTACAAGACTCTCCCTTAGGAATCCGCTTTGGTAAGAAAATCAGTGGAAACTCACTTGCACTTTGCAAAGGATGCTGCTCACCGTTTTGTAGCTGATCTAAACTCGGCCTTTCCCTCGGGCATGAACGCCGCTGCAACGTGGAGCAAAGACCTTATGTATGCCCGGGGCCAAGCTATGGGAGCTGAACATGCTGGTAAAGGTATTGATGTCCAATTGGGCCCTGTCGCTGGTCCAATTGGTCGAGTTCCGGAAGGAGGCCGAAATGTAAGTGTTATGGCCTTCAATTATGTTGTTTTCTTGTAGGGATTTTATCACAAACTCTTGCGATGCTCCGAAATTCCAGAGGAAACTTTTACGTAGTCACTGACTTCTTATCTCGTAGTGGGAAGGCTTTAGTCCTGATCCAGTTCTCACCGGTGTCGGCATGGCGCAAACCATTGCTGGTATCCAGGATTCGGGTGTCGTGGCTTGCGCCAAGCATTATATTGGAAACGAACAGGAGCACTTCAGAGAAGCTGGGAGCACCGACTTTGCGTACTCTGCCAATATCGATGACAAGACCATGCATGAGTTGTATCTCTGGTAAGTCAAGGTTGCCAGGTGCTCTCACAAGAACTAAATACCGATATGTCTTAGGCCTTTTGCAGATGCAGTCCGGGCTGGCGTTGGGTCGGTGATGTGCTCTTATAACCAGATCAACAACAGCTATGGTTCCCAAAATAGCTACATGCTCAATTACCTGCTGAAGAATGAGCTTGATTTCCAAGGATTCGGTAAGTTATTCATAGCTACTCATTCATCACAGTGCCTAACAATACTAGTTGTTAGTGACTGGTGGGCACAACACAATGGTGTAGCGAGTGCACTGGCTGGTCTCGACATGACCATGGCTGGTGACCAAGGCCTGGCGTCAGGCGACACATACTGGGGCACCAATCTGACGAATGCGGTTCTTAACGGAACAATCCCACAATGGCGACTCGATGATATGGTGGTTCGCATTGTTTCTGCTTTGTACAAAGTCGGTCGAGATCCATATAACGAGCCATTGGTAAACTTTAACTCCTGGACTCTCAACACTACAGGTTACCTTCATCCACAAGCTAAAGAGGACTTCACTCAAGTCAATTTCCATGTAGATGTCCAGGACGGCCATGCTAGCCTCATTCGTGACATGGGAGCGAAGAGTACCGTGTTGTTGAAGAACATCAAGAAAGCCTTGCCATTAACCAAGCCGAAAAGCCTAGCAGTTATTGGAGAAGATGCTCATGATAATCCCGGCGGGCCAAACGCATGTGGCGATCGTGGCTGCGACATTGGTACACTGGCTATGGGCTGGGGCAGTGGGACGGCCAACTTTCCTTACCTCATTTCTCCTGTGACAGCGCTTGCTCAACAGGCACAGACCGATGGTACCACCTTCACTAATATCAGCAACAACTACGACCTAGATGCAATTGCTGCAGCTGTCGCTGGTGCAGAGGCAGCTATTGTCTTTGGAAATGCAGATGGAGGAGAAGCCTACATCACCGTCGACGGCAATGCAGGAGATCGTAATAATCTGACTCTCTGGCAGAACGCGGATAATGTGATTGCTACGGTCGCTGCAAACAACCCGAATACGATCATCGTCCTTCACACCATCGGGCCGGTGATCGTTGATGCCTATAAAAACCATCCAAATGTCACGGCTATTTTGTGGGCTGGACTTCCGGGTCAAGAGTCGGGAAATGCCATCACTGATGTGCTGTATGGCAAGGTCAACCCCCAAGCCAAATCCGTCTTTACTTGGGGCAAAGATCGTGCCGACTGGGGCACCGATGTCTTGTACAACACCACTTCCGAAGCTCCTCAACTCAATTTCGTTGAGGGCAATTTCATCGACTACAGACACTTTGATGCTGCTGGGATCGAACCTTCGTACGAGTTTGGCTTTGGATTGTCCTACACAACCTTCAACTATTCCGGCCTCGATATTAGGAAGCAGTACGGTCTTACTTACCGACCCACGAAGGGGATGACGCCACCCGCATCGACATTCGGAACCATTAACTATAACCCAGCCGATGCTGAATTTCCTGCGGGCTTCCATGCCGTACCGCTCTATGTGTACCCCTTCCTGGATGGGCCACTTTTAACCGGCCAAGATGATATGGTCCCTCCGGGATCCACGGATAACTCGTCGCAACCGCGTGTCCCCGCGGGCGGTGCCCCCGGCGGAAACACCGGCTTATACGACATCATGTACATTGTACGCTGCAAGGTTACCAATACCGGGAAGGTTGCGGGGACGGAGATTCCACAACTTGTAGGTGTCCCTGGTGTACTTCTTCCGTCCGTCACCGATTAGAGACGGACCATGCTAATGTGTTCGCCACAGTACATCTCGCTCGGCGGCCCGACCGACCCCAAAGTAGTCCTCCGTGGGTTCGAGGAGCTCCAGCTCAGCGTAGGGAGAAGCAAGACGTTCAAGTACCAGGTTACCCGACGGGATATATCGAATTGGGATCCGGTCACTCAGAATTGGGTCGTCAGTGCCTATCCAAAGAAGGTGTATATTGGTAGCTCGTCAAGAAATTTGTTGCTAAGTGGGGTTCTAGAATGATGGGCTGGAGGGCTCTGAAAGATAGTTCAAATAATCCGGATGCCGGTAAAATTCAAAATGATGTAGTGATGACTGTCTGTCTTTCTTAACGTGATCTCCCTGCATGTTCCTGGATGGCAACGCTGGCAATGGGTCCGCGCGGAGGCATCTTGCACCCTTCAGCAGAGAACTCCTCTATCTCAGAGCTACTACCAGTCTTCCTTTTCCATCCCGCAAGAGAGACTATCTGCGTCCTGCACTCTCAACGCCTCGATGTCCGCTGGTTCGCCGAAACTCCCCACTCGTTTTACGCGACCGCCGCGCCGAAAAGTTAGGCGACGCATCCTTCTCGGGGCCCATCCCCCGGGGGTCCAGTAGTTAGTCCAGTATCCAGTTTTCCGGTCCCACCCCCGCCTTCGCATCGCACATCTTCTCAACCCTCCCGGACTTTCCACGCCACATCCTGGATGAAGAGACTTGATTTCGGTGTGCATGTGGGTGGGTTCAGTGGATGGAAGAGGAGAAGTTACGGATGGGAATTCAGGCACCGTCGTTGGCTGGTTGGGGATTTCTTTTGGCTGTAGGCAGCTTGCCTCCCGTGAGTATCGAAACATAAAGGATTGGTTGTTGTTGTTTCTTCTCTTGACGGGGCACGGCTGGTTCGTCGTCTTGGTTGTGGCTAGGGAGCTGCTCTTTGCTTCTGTGGCTAGTCGAGGTGATGCTCCAAGCCAGACATGGCATGAGAACCTACTTTAATACCAAGCGCGATCTCGTCGACTGGCTTTGATTCAACCCGTGGAGGCAGACGGAAAGGAAAGCTCACGTTCCTGCTGCGTCAATACTGCGGTCTGATTGGCGGATTGGTACCGCTAGCAAAAGCATTATTGGCGGCTATGAAAGCAACGGAGCCGGAGGCTTGGGCGATGTATGGTTTGATCTGTGCGCGTCGCTCAACCGTATCTTTCCAAGCTCACTCGGGTGCAAATGCCATCCAGCCGTCTGAACCTGCCCCGGCGCACACAACCCATAACTCTCACCGCGATGGCGAGAAACCCCCAGCGCCAAATACGGCACGAGCAGCGCTGCCCAACGAGGAAACTTCACTAGCGCTCCCAGGCTATCGCTCAGCTGCAGCCGGGAGAAGCTACCGCGCACGTGAATGGCGCTCCGATAAGCACTAATCTGGGGACTGGCCAACCAGAGGCATCAGCACCATCGGGGGGATCCGCGAGCGTCCAGCCGGCCTGGAGTGCCCTGACTAACACGAGCGATGCGCCGGGCTAGACCCCTTGGGACCAAGCTGGGAGGTGGAGGAGGTAGAAAAGGCCCAGACGGGGGAATTGGCAAGCTGAGCGAGGAGGGATGGGAACCTCATCTTCTACTCCGGCTCTGCTCGACTGTCCTCTGTCGTCCTTCCGCATCTCACCCTGATCCACTGCCTCTATCTCCATCTCTACTACCACCACCACCACCACCACCATGGCCCTCTTCCCGCTCCTCCAACCCTTCGCCCTCCTCCTACTCCTCCTCTGCCAAAGCACCTCCGCGCAGAGCACCACCACCACCTCCGCCGCCAGCACCACCACCTCCACCGCCGCAACCATCTACCCAGGCAACTCCAAGTACACCTACCTAGGATGCTACAACGAGACCACCACCCTCAACAACACCGCCATGACGCGCGCCCTGCAAGGCACCAGCGAATCCAACGACACCATGACCGTGGAAGTCTGCCTCGCCTTCTGCGCCGGGAGCACCTACGCCGGCCTAGAATACACCAAGTAAGTGACTCGCTCCCGGAATTTCTCTCCAGGGACGTCTCCCCCCGGGCTTGACTAACACCGGAAAAACAGAGAGTGCTACTGCTCGCCGTACATCTCAGCGCTGTCCGTGAAGCTGGACGACGCACAGTGTAACCTGCCGTGCGTGGCCAACGGCTCGGAAATCTGCGGCGGCGCGTTGAAGGTGAGTGTGTATCAGCTGAAGAGCTCGACGTCGACGGGCAAGAGTGCGGCGCCTGGGTCGATGGGCGGGAGCGGGCGGGCGGCGGCGGGGAGTGCGCTGGCGTTGGGAGCCGTGGTCGGCGGGTTGCTTTGGCTGTGAGGGAGCGGTTGGCTGTTGTCTATGGGTGGGGGCCCAGGAAAGGGTCGTGTACTGCCTGTGCTGGGGGATGTTCTTGAGCTGGGTTGACAGCACCGGTCAAGATGGGAAGGATTGGGAGGGACGTTTTGAAGTTTAAGCCTGGAGTTGGGATTGGAATTCGGAAAATCGGATGCGGTGGAATGCTGTTTAGGTCGACGTATAAACTCCTTCAGGCAGTGGATGAGAAAGAGATGGGATGAATGGTACGTCTTATAATGGACTTCACGATAACATAATGTTTTGGGACATAACCCGAACCCGCTGAGGTGCTTTAGATGATGGTTGTTTATGGTTGTAGCTGCGAATACTATCTTCTTCAAGCTATTGCAAAAATGCATCATATCATGGCGACAACTCCAAGCGGCCCAGACCCCGTTCCTTGACAGCATCTTGGATTTTGTCTTTGATACCTTTCAGCGCTTCTTCCCACGCGCGCTTTCCTTTACCTTTCTCTTCACCTCCAGGGGCACCAACACGTTCCTCCTGATCGTCGGCATCTTCAATCAGCCAAGCAATCCACTTGACGACTCCTACAACCTTACTGAGATCCCGTTCATCGACTACAACCCTCCTCAAATACCTCTCTAAGGCTCCGACGTCTTCGATGTTGGGCCCCTCGTGCTTGAACTCTCGGAACCAGTCTTTTATAGTCCCGCGAAGCTCACTTAATTTGCTAAGATTCATGGTTGTGAAGGTAGGTTTAGGTGGTCGAGGTGGCAGGCGAAGCTTTCTTCCTCCGGGCACGGGGCCCTCTTGAACAGCTTTTGGCCGCTTGGAGACATTTGCTGTCGTAAGAAAGAGGTGGGACTTCTTGGCCAACCGGTTGCGGCGGTGTTCATCGATCACCTCTTGTCTGACATCTTCGGGCAGCGCAGAAAGGAACTCAGGATCCAGCGTATCAGAGACATAACCATCTGAGTCAGTCTGATCCTTGGATTTGCTGAGAAATTCACTTTTATTGAAATTGGATTGTGTGTATGCGGAACTCGTATCTGGCTTCGGCCGGTTAAATGCTCCCCTCGGCCTACCTCTTCGTTTGGTCGGTGTGGTTTTCTTTGGAGGAAGTGGCCGCGGCTTCCGAGGAGACTGCGGTAATAAAGTCTGATTTCGAAGATATGGGTGAGCATTGTGGGATGAATATGACGCGAGTACTTCGGCTTTCATATCTTCTGGAAGAGCGTCAAAGACCTCGGGATCTAACTGCGAGGGCAGAGGCGCAGCTGCTGGTACAGCAGGACTTTGTGAACGAGAGACAACAGCTGGAGACTGTGCTCTAGAACTGGGTCGACTCTTGCTCTGTGCAAGCAGTTTGGATCGGAGGTCTTGAGGCAATTCTGCCAAGACTGAAGGATCAATCTGTGAAGGGATAATGAATTGGGTCCCAGTGAGATTGAGCCGCTTTGTTGCACTCTGATCGGTTGCATTTGTACGAGCAATGATTGCGGCAGGATGCACTGGTGTTGGCTTCGGTCTGAGTGGACTAATCTTGTCATCAATGGGGTCATCTCCGTCCTGAGATTGGCTCCGCAGGACCTTTGGTTTTTGTGGTGTAACGATATCATCTATGGGATCTGCACAAACTGAGACAGGCTGGACTTTTTGTGCTTTCGGAGATTCTGGATCATCAATAGGGTCCTCTGTTGCCTTCTTGGCCAATTTGGGCACAGCAGAGCCAAAATTGATGCGCCGCTGACTTCCTTCAGGTAAGGCATCTGACTTCAGAGGCTCTAGCTTCGTCATTTGAACACCAAGTCCTCGGAGCTCTCCTGGTGAGAATCCATAACTTCTGAGAATGGAGATTGCTTCTCGTCCCAGAATTCCGGCGCTATTTGTGGCTACCCCAAGGACTATGCTTTTATTAAAAGTATCGCATTTCCCATGTCCCAGATGCTTCGGTGGATCTAAGGGTGCATCTGCTGCTTTCCTCATGATTTTCATCGTGAATTGCTTTCCTTTAACTCGTTGTTCGACCAATCGACGATTCAGCTCGCCACATAGATTTTGAACAAATTCTTCAGCCTCCGGTTGGGAAATAAATCGTATGCCCCAGTTGACTTCTGCAGACACCGATTTTCGGATGACCTGTTCGCCAACTTCTGTACGATCAATGCCTCGAGAGTAATCCCAAAGCTTCTCCCCAGTCTTTGGACCCAGTACAGTCATCAAGCGGTCTTTCGATAGCTGGCGAACATCCTTGACAAGTTTAACACCTATTTCTTCCAGCTTACCGCCTATGCTGTAAGCTACGCTCGGCAGGTTTTCCACATTGAGTTCGCCGATAAAATCAAGGACTTCTTCAGGCTTAATCTGATACTGACCGGCTGGTTTTGCTCGCCTCAATGCTACTTTGGCTAACAAGATATTCCCGCCAATGCCGACAGATACCGCACAGCCAGTCTTTTCCTTGATTCGAGTCCGGAGTTGAGCTGCAATCTCGTCTGCCTTCTCTTGCTCGCGCCAGATACTACCTTCATTGATCCCTAGTCCATCTGAACCACCTGCAGGCAAGCATAGAGAAGTAACATCAACCAGAGCTTCGTCCACACTGACACTCTGTACAATACCTCCGACGTCGATGATAGCTTCGTAGAAGCCTCTGCTAGCTTCCTCATACGCAGGGAAATCGTATGGCAATACTTTGATATCTGAACATAATTTCAAGGCATGTTTCATCCACATTCCATTCTTGACTCCAAAGGCTCGAGCCGGGTAGTTGCAGCTTGCAATCTCCGATCCGGTGCCACTTCCATGCGCTACGACGGCTGGTTTGTCGATGTATTCTGGCGCACTTTTCAGCGATACTGCACAAAAGAAGCTGTCAAAATCAACGTGTAGAACATAGCGTCTAGCACCCGGCTTCCGCTTGAAAAGATTCTTCTGAGAGGGTGATCGATCTAAGGCCATCTGCTGAAACCTTAATTTCAGATCTGCCTTCCATGTTGACAGATGGTGAAGTCTCGACTCGGCATAGTACTGTTTTAAAAAGCCTGGATTTGCGGTTGAAGATTTTCGAATGTGTGGGTCAGCCAAAAGAATTGCATTGTGTTCCTCGGCTGTCATTGCCTCTGTTTCCTTTGAAGGTGGCGGAACATCTTTCAGAAGTTCTTTGTAGAAAGCTGTGACTTGGTCATGCTTGGTGCGTCTAGTCGAGGGTCCGGGGAGAAAGTTACCCGTAGCCACTGAGCCTGTGTTTCGGGGTTTCGTTGAACTACTTAGATCCTGGGTATCTTCAGAATCTAGTAGAGCTACACCAGGCGCAAGTGTCATAGAAGTACCAGCCATTTGGTCCAACTCATCCTCCTCGGCGTCATCAACTGCTTTGAGTGCATCTTCCAACGAAGAAGTGACATCAAAATTGGCTGAAGAGCCTGGTGCTGACAGTTGATGCGCCTGGGTTATAGTATCTTGAGAATGCTGAACCCTTTCAGCGTTATGGCTTGATTTATATCCAACCTCGTGTGCAAAAAGGGGTTGTGTACTTGGAAAGTGAGGTTCTTTCTCATCGTCGATGTCTTCGGCAACCGTTTTCACTTGACTTGTATACCAGCTGGTGTTTGTTTGCTCGCGATAAGTGCGCTGCTGGGTATTTGCTTGGGCAACGATCTTGCCATCATCAAAGCCGAGCAATCTCTGATTTACACCCTCATCTACGACTCTGTACGCATCCCATGGCAATAACTTCTCGGCTTTGATACTATCCACTACCCAGGCAGGCTTCACGATGCGATATCTCCGAAACTCGATCGCCTTCTTTGGTGTAAGGTTCGCAGCAATGATATGCGTGACAGAAGTCTTGCCATCCAAATATTGCGAGAATCCCCCTCCATGGCTGACAATCAAGCGATGCAGATCGTTAAGGGAGGGCTGAGTGTATCCATTCACATGCGCGACAATTCCTCGAAAGAGCTTGGGATTCTGAGTAGAGGAAGATCTAAGTTCCGCATCCAGGTTCTGAAGCTTGATTTTCTTGCGGCGGAAGTATTCGGTAAAGCCTCCAAACTTGGAACCCTCATATTCGTCACCTTCTTCGTCGTCGAAGCTATGTGCCTGTATGCGCTTTCGAGTGGACTCCGAGCCTTTCTCGAGTCTGCTCCCCATGGTCGTCAGAGGGGCGAAGCAGGTGTTGTTGAGATGGTTGATGCCAGATCACCTGCCCGAGTATTCGGTAGCCCCATGTCTCAGGACAATGCCGACAAAAGAGACGCGCTGTTGTAGTCAGCAACGTACAGTCTGCCGTCCATGTGTGCTTTGTCACGACGAGGACCTTGGACGGGACTCTCGTCGCGTCACGTCGAAAAGAGGCTGACGCGTGTCACGTGGTTCTTATCTTCTCGTTAAACTTTACCACTTATCAGGGCTCCCGCAGGTTTGAGGTTGGGCAGCACTCTCTATGCTTCATAGCCGCATGGGCAGGTGGCAAGAATGGACAACATAAAAGATATACTCTCAGACACGGAAAGGGGATTTGCCAGGTTTAGAACTAGACTCTGCGAAAGCTCACATTTGCAGGGCCCTGGAACAATGTACCGCTATCAATCGTTGAATTTTGTCTAAAAGTGCCTAACCCAGGTGGCGTATCGTTACAGCGATCAGTGTTCCCGTCGTCATCGATCCAAGCTCAAACCACCCTAGTCTGATGGCTGTCCCTGTTAATTGCCAGCAATTTGGAGCCTATACCAATTCTTCCTCCAAGCCCATTCAAAGTGCGATCCGTCAGTAATCTCAATCGGACAATATGCTAGAAAACGTAGCGCGACAAGATGAGAGGTCGCCGTTATTGCAGGGGCAAGAATCAGAGCGAAACGAAAGGGGCAAGAATGTAAGAACGAATTCAACCTTCCAAAAGTTCAGGAGCTGAGAGATTATCCATAGAAAGTCTTCTTCTCCGCAAAAGATCCTGCAAATCCAAGAGCATGGACAAAGTCGAAGAAGCTTGGCAATATCGCAGTGATTGCGTCGATGGCTAGTATGTCTCATCACTATAACCTCCGAGCATTGTAAATGATTAAATCCTCTTTAGTATTCAGCCCTCTAGCAAGCAGCATGTTTGCTCCAGGAATCGACCAGATAGCTGAGTCTCTGCATGTCGACAAGAACAGTGTCATTGGATGCCAAACCGGGTTTGTTGTCATGCTCGGTATCGGACCACTCTTCCTAGCACCTCTATCGGAAACATTTGGTACGTTTCTCTAATGGATGGCACTTGTCAAAACATTAGCTGACTTGACGCTAGGAAGGAAGAAATTATATCTTGTGTGTTTTTTGGCCTTTACACTGCTACAAATACCTACAGCATTGGCTCCCAACCTGCCCACGCTCATTACCCTACGGACTGTTGCCGGATTCTTTGGCAGTAGGTACCTCTGAAAAGTTACTAAAAACTATCTATGATGCTAACCTTGGGTCAGGTGTTGGCATAGCGAATGGCGGCGGAACCATTAGTGACATGTATGAGCCCAGCGAACGAGCTGGAGTCTTTGGCTGGTACCTGTTGGGGCCACTTCTCGGGCCTACGTTAGGTATGCGACGATCGCCCATGTATACTGAATGCCTGCTGACCCAGTAGGACCTTTGTTTGGTGGTATTATTATGGAAAATCTGGAGTGGCCTTGGCTCTTTTGGATACTGACCATGGTATCCAGCATTGTTGTTGTTACTAGCTTCATCTTCCTGCATGAGACATATGTCCCAATACTGCTTTTGTGGCGCAAGGAAGAGCTTGAGCAAAGCGAAGGCGGCGAATACTACTTTGATGGAGAAGACGACAGACCACTTCATATCAAACTGGGTCAGTCTTTCCAAAGACCATTGAGAATTCTCTTCACGCAACCAATCGTTCTCACGATGGCCTCCTACCAAGCTCTCATCTTTGCCACCACGTATTCGCTATATACTCAGTTCCAGACCATTTATGGAATGGACTCATACTACGGGCTGAGTACATTGCAAGTAGGGTTGTTGTACTTGTTCCCTGGCCTTGGGTTTTTGGTTGCTGTTCGCGTCCTCGTTCCTCGAATCGATACCGTCTATAACTCACTCACACGCAAGCACAATGGAGAGGCCAAGCCAGAATACCGTCTGCCCCTTGCTGGTGTTGGTTCAATTTTGATCCCGGTGTCACTATTCTGGTTCGCATGGAGTGTGCAAGCTAAGGTCCACGTAAGTCAATTCATACTCTACTTTGTCATCTAGACTGACTTGCTTCAGTGGTCGATATCCATTGTGGCAACCTTCTTCTACGGTATTGGTCAAGTTGCAGTCTTCAACTGTGCTCAGAATTATTACATCGATTCGTTCGAAAAGTATGCCGCAAGTGCCATTGCAGCTGGCGCTTTGTTCCGCAGCGTCATCGGCGGGGTCGTGCCACTGTTCACGCCTGTGCTTTTGGAAAAGTACGGTGTGGGATGGGGAATGAGCATATTCGCATTCATAGGTGTTGCATTGGCCCCGAGTCCTCTGTTCTTCTGGTATTATGGAGAATGGCTGCGGGAAAGATTTGCCATAGAATTCTGAGGTCCAGGAAGCTGCAGACGAGGTGGGACTGGTGTCTTTGGAAGGCATCTCCTCATGGCTGACAACATATTGGACCAGGCGAACTAGATACTATTGCTGAGATTAAATAGACTCAGTACAGGCGACCTCAAGAATAGAAAAGATAGAATTCTTGATAAACGATGCAGCAAGTACGGAAATGGTCGAGACTTCAATGACGTTCTCGCTTACAGACGAGGTGTGGGGCCAGGAACAAATACAAAATCCAGGGATTAGCAGAGGCACCGGAATGCTTTTGTATTGCTGACGACATGAACCCAAGGACCGGTGTGCTGGCACCTTCTTCGTCTTTTGATGATATTGACTCGTCCCAAGCACCCCAAAGCACTGCCATAACCAGAGGCCGAAGTCTGCGCGAGTTTTCTCCAATCTCGGCAAGTTCGGTTCAGCGACGCTCATCCTGGTTTCACGGTGGACTTCGAGCCATGACTATCCCAACAAGTTTGCACATTTCCCTTCATAGCATTTGCACAAGCCAATGATCCCCAAGCAGTGATTTCTGAATTCCTGCGCCGCATTCTTTATTTGTCCGGAGCCACTTCCGATCGGTGAGGTATCTTTGTCAGCAGAAAGCATCTGCAAGTAGCTTACGATGCATAAGGCGAAACGATAATTGAGTCCATAATGACATTGCAGACTGCTGCCACAGTATCCAAGCTTTCAGTTGGTTCTCAAGCCCTACGTTAGCGTATACGAATCCACATTTACATTGGAGCAGATAAGGCTTGCGACGATGCTCTGAACCGTTGTACGGCCTAGATACTGTATCTTCGGCACTGACGTCGTTGTTTTAAGTTCGCGTCTGGTGGATACACTCTCGGTGATAAACCATCAGAGTGACATGATTGGAACCTAGACATCTCAAACCGCCAGGTCCTCGCCAATGGCCCTTCCGTACCACTCTATTCCCAGTTTCAAGAGGGTCTGCCATACAATGATTCGTCGTTTCCATCACCACGTTCGTCAAGGTTTCCTCGTTTTCTCAATTGACCATGTGAAGTCACCAGGATCCGGAATGGAAGGTCCACAAAGTCTTATATTTTGAGGCCCCGCTCTACCATGCAGCCTCTTGCCGTTGATCTTCTCTTCTTCTCTTTCCCAGTGTGCCGCTGAGTCCGGTTCCAGCTACATTCATAATTACTTAAGAAGAGTGGCTCACATAACTACTGCTACCTTATCATCTTGGACTATTGACCCAATTCTCAAAATGGCCATCGCGGAAGAAACTCTACACCCGGATCTCGTGATTCGAAATAAGTCGGAACCTGTCGATCCAGAAGGAGAGCTAGCATTGAAAGAAGAGCTTCCAGGATGGCATGGATACGTAGAATGGGAGAACTACCCAGAGAGAAAGGAAAAGGTCAAAGAGTTTATGAAGAAGTTTGATTTCCCTGGCGTGAGTATCCCTACAGTCTTCTCCGAGAAGCCGAAGAAATGCAAGCAAACTAACAGGAAATGCCAATTAGCCGCCAGAATTCCAACTTGTACCTCTCCCCAAGACAAACCCTATTCTTGAAGGTGTAAGATGGAAGCAGTACCATTACGCCCTGGGAAAGGCAACTCAAGACATCCCAGCCGAGAGTTGGGACTTTGTTCTGAAAGAAAAGAGCCCGGATATGATCCATGTTTTACAATTTCCTTACAACGGAGAACCACCACGAGTACGTTTGTGAAATACCTCAAGCCCAGAGGCAGCAAAACCCGCGTACTAACCAATCGCCAAAGGACCGCCTAGTGTCAAAACCCATAACCGACAACGCTGACCACTTCGTGCGTAACCACGGCGGTATCCCAGAGATAGATGAGGAATCGTATTTCTTCGACATGGGCGGTCTAGTCAACAACCCCAAACGAATTACGATGAAGATGCTGAAAGATGAATCCATATTCCCAAGACAGAGTAATGTGGTCACGATTCAATGTTCAGGCACAAGACGTATTGAGCAAATCCACGAATACCCGGGAGATGGTGACGAGTTGATTAATGCCCCTGTAAGTTGAAACCTACAGTTCTTCTGAAGCAAACTATGACGAAGAAAACGCAATTAGTCGTAGGGGAAATGCTAACGCCAAAGCCAGTGGGGCGAAGGAGCCATCGGAACAGCGCGCTGGACCGGCGTCTCGCTCAAGAAACTGATCAAGTACTGCGGTGGTATCAAGGATGGAGTCGATCCCCACAAAACGCATTTCGAGTTCCTGGGCGCCGACACCTATTTCAAGAAAGGTGAGGTCTTCAACTACGCCGTGTCGGTGCCCCACCGCAAGGTCAAGTTGAACGAAGTCCTCCTCGCTTGGGAGATGAACGGCGAACCTCTACCCAAGATCCATGGATTCCCATTACGCACTGTAGTCTTCGGCTATATCGGTGCCAGGAGCTGCAAGTGGTTGACAAGAATCAACGTCCTCGACCATGAAAGTCCCGGACCCGTCCAGAGAAAGGAATACCTTTATTACAACTCGCAGGTCGGCAAGCACAACGCGAGCTACTCCTCCGGCTTCAGTATCCAAGACATGCCAGTCAGCTCGGCAATCATGAGCCCTGTGGATATGGATCAAATCATCCACGACGGCGCGATTAAATTGAAGGGATGGGCGTATTCGGGAGGAGGACACTGGCCAGTTCGCGTCGAGGTCAGTGGCGATGGCGGAAGTGTGTGGTATGAAGTCCCGCATGAGAATATGAGCCAGAAGTATTACTATGCCTGGCGATTATGGGAAATCGACCTCCCAGTTGATGCCGAGGGCTGGTTGGAGCTGTGCGTGAGGACATGGGATAACTCTCTGAATACACAGCCGACCTACGTCCGCTCTGCATGGTACGTTCTCTTTCCTCTGCCATCAGTTCATGAACTAACTCCGGGGAATAGGAACTGGGATCTCCACGTCACGTCATCCTGTCACAGGGTGAAGGTATACAGCATCAACAGAAGCCGACCAGCAACCGCCAAGAAACTGAAGCAGTTTGAAGACCTTGGCATTCCGTTCTTGCCCATCACCAAGCCTGGTGAGATGGATCTTGAGTCCGAGGAGGAGTATATGCATCAAATGGACGCGCGGGGAGGAAGAGATCCCGTGGAGTAGACAATTCCCCGGATGTCCCTTGTTGGCGGGGAGTTATCATTAGACGACCAACAAGAATGGTCCCGGATGCCGGTATGAGATGGCTTAGGATTGGTCATCATTCCAGATTAC
The DNA here is from genome assembly GCA_003369635.1 of Coleophoma crateriformis. Lineage (NCBI taxonomy): Eukaryota > Fungi > Ascomycota > Leotiomycetes > Helotiales > Dermateaceae > Coleophoma > Coleophoma crateriformis. The sequence goes on from PDLN01000008.1 coordinate 646,448, forward strand.
AGAAGGTCTTGATTTCGAATTGGTAGTCTTAAGAATAATGCAAAAATGGATTGAGCCCCGGAACAGCTCTTCTATTCAACATAGTGGATATTGCCTATCGCCAGATTTACCCAAGAACCAATTTAAAATGTTACGATAGGCATGGCCCGTCCAATATTCCACAAACCCATCTGTAAATATTAAAAAGGGCAATACAGTAAAACCCTCCAAACACACCCCAATCCTCTTCTCCTGTTCAACCGGCATCACTCGCACGAGGAGTGCCCAAAAGAACACCACTTCCGCACCAGCAGAACTCCTGCCACAATCCCACGGGACATGCGGCCGTGTTTTCAGGATCGAAGGGTCTTAACATCCACGGACGAACGCCGCCATCATCCCATCAAATTGAAACATATTCGATCTCATCTGCGTGAATCCCATCAAACATCAGCAAAGCCCAGTGCCGTGATTTCCTCGGCGAGGACTGAATAGGTTCCGCGAAGCGAGCGAGAGGGGGAGGGGGTTTTGGCGCATGGGTTGCGAAACTTTCTTTGGCTGGGGGTGACGGGAGGCTCCATTTTGAGTGCCGGCGGGCATGACTTGCATTAGTGTCCCGGGGGGATCGTACGGCTTGGTATCTGAGGCTGCTGGCCGCAGTTGATTGCTTCGAGCCTTCGATTTTCAATTCATGCTCGCCTGGTTCGGCAGGAACTTCACATTCTTGCGACGGGAGAGAATGGCTTTCTTGAATAGAACTCAGTAGCCTCGGTATACTTCACGGAGTTCTGGATTTCTGTCAAGCTAACCCAGAGGAACTTCTAGCTAGGAATTCAGAAGACGGAGACAGTATGATTACTAGATCTTTTTTTGGTATTTTGTAATAACATCCTCCGAAACCTACTTCAACTGTATCAGAAGAGAAATGAAATGAAATGAAAAAAAGTCGTCGTATCATGCTATGCAAGTGCTTAAGAAAACAAATTCGAGAAAAGACAAAACAAAAGGCTCTATCACCCCCCCCTCCCTCCATATTTCCCTCTTATCCAAGCATAAGCCTCTTTTAGAACGCCTCTTCCGTTTAGTCGCTCATTCTAGTCTGTCAGGCGGTTTATGCAGCGAACGCCGCCGACGCAGCAGCGAATTGGTCATTGATCTTGGACTGCAGTGCCGTAGCCTGCGACTTGGTATCAGGGGATGCCACAGCAACCAAAGCCGCGGACAAGACATCGGTGTCGGTCTTCAAGGTGATGATATCCCCGGTGACGGTAGCGGTCAAACCGGCGGATTGGAAAGCGGCCTTCTTGGCTGACAGAGCGACCAAGGTGCCGTTGATGCCGGTGGTGAGGTTGTTGGCGGCTGCGAGGACTTGGAGGGACTCGGCGCTGGTGAGAGGCGTAGTCTGGGCTTTGGCATCGGTTCCCGCCTTTTGGATGGAGGTGTCGAGAGTTTGTTCGGCGTTGCTAATGGGGAGGGCCTGGATGAGTCCTCCGGTGTAGGTGGTTGTGGCTGATGTAAGGGCGTTGAGATTGGTGTTGATGGTCTTGATATCGGAAAGAATAGTTGCGGTGTCACGCTTTTGAATGACCAAGGCTGAGCTTGCTGTTGCGATGAGGAGGAGAGTATTGAAGGAAACCATTCTGAACTCGTTGAAGGTTTTATGAGTGGTTATGATATTAGGTAAACTGATAGATAATGATATGGAAAAAGAGCTGTTCCTTGGTGTAAGTTCAAATAATTCGAATTGCTCAGCAGTGATAAGTATTCTTTGGACGTGGGAGTTATCAAGTCTTATAGAAACTATGAATGACTTGCATGGAGGTGTACCACAGACGGTGAAAATTGTTCAAGGAATGATATGATCATTCACAACGTCTGAGCAACCAACGACTAGTCATACTCCGCGACGCTTCTCCTTTGAAATCCATGCATTCCAGATTCGACAAATTGACATCCAATCGCTCGAGTGCCAAAATATACCCAGTAGATGTCCTGGCCCAGAAAACTTGCGCTCTTGACTTGAAGTGCGGGAGCGGCGAGAAGGAGAAGCGTTGCTTAACTTAGGATAGGATCCTTTTCAGCATGGCCATGAACTCGTCTCATTTATGAAACGATTCTCCCAAGCATGGACTGGATATCCTACTCGAGCACATCCATCCGAGTGGTCAGGCCGAGTCCTGCCAGAGTTGGGACTGCGAAATCTGGGCATGATCGGGATTGCTTTGTCCTGCGTTTGGTGCGCCGGTGCCATCAAGGCTGTCGCATGGGTTGCCCCAACTAGGAATGGCTATTTGCTCCTTGCGGCTCTTGTACCGTACGGTCCTACCTTTATTCCTGACAAGTACAGGTGCTGCAAAGCTTCCAATAGTCCAAATCAAGTATATCTTCTTCTGGATGCGACGTCTCAATCCGGCATAATCTAGGATCTGGCTCTGGGACTCTTGGCTACTTTGGGGATCGTCTAAATCGCACAATTCTTAGCAGCCATGCAAGTTTCTATGAAGAAGGCAAGTCAAATGCTTTGCAACGAAGCATGAGCCGCATACTATTGCAGCGTCGGAGTTATTCACTTCAAACAACGTGCTCCCAACCCTCAAGCCTCCAAATTCCACTACGTGTGCAACTCTGCTGGTTAAACAATGCTCAGCCGACTACGATGCCAAATATTCTTTTTGCCACTCGTACTGCCCACAGAGAACCCAGATCGCCCAACACTGCTCCCTCCATCTCTACTCCTTCTGATCCTTCGATAAGTATATCCCAAGAAAGCACTCTTCTTCCTCAATTCCAAGACTCTGCTCGCCACCTCTCTATCCCTCAACATCCGATCTCTGGGCCGTTTCTTCTCTTTCCTGCCGTAATGCTTAACAAGTTGCTTCAAATAGTCCTTCTGTTCTTCCCTAACATTGAAACTATCGATTTCTCGCTCGACTTTTCGCATTCTCGCCGAATCATACGGCTTTTCGATGAAACCGATAGCCAACATCTGAATCTCCTTGCTGAAAGATCTCAAGGCTTGAGTAATGTCATTGGCATCTGGTTTTGCATCATCCACAGATTCCGAGAAATCGGAGATTGGTTCTTCCTCATCGAAGTAGTGAGTATCGTCCTTGGCTTTTATGTTTGGCACGAATGGCGGTCTCATCAGATGAAGCCGATCCCAAGGAACATCTTGAAACCACTTATGTGCTTTGATATCCTCGGCATCGTTGGGGTACACGCAGCGTCCAGCGTAGTCTTTATGAAAGCATGAGGATTGCAGTTGGTCTTTCAAGTAACGCCTTGAGCAGAGACGATGTTCTTTGTCCTGGATAATGCTTCGGATGAGGTTTCTGCAGCATCTGCTAACGGAAGGCTTTTCTGGAAAATGGAACGTCTCGTGGTGGCGCTACTAGGAGTAAGTATGGTTATGATAGGGGAAATCTGCAGATCAGTTACCACGATGTTATTTTTGGTCTGTTGTCTTCCGCCCTCCTCGGCAAGAAACGGTGTGTGTCCGTAGAGACACTGTAAGGTCAGCAGGTTCGTATCAAGAGCACGTTCAAGCATACCTCATATAAAATCACAGCCAAACTCCACCAGTCGCATCGTGCATCATATGCATGACCTTTAACAACTTCTGGTGCCATATACTGGCTGGTACCGACAACTGAACGAGCAAGCGTCCTATTTCCACAACGATTGCGCCAATTCAATATGCCGTCGTTGTTAGGCTCATCTGAAGGAACAAAGTCGTGGCGATCTCTTCCGCCCTGTGCCTCGCAAACTTCTCGAAAGACTGTTGCAATAGTCTTGCCATCCTTCTTATCGATTGAGTCGCCTTCGATATTGATATTGAGCTTAGCAAGAAGAGAATAGCGATGGTGATTGTAGTATGCTTGATCATGAGACCAGTGACCGTCGAATGCAAGACCGAAATCGGAAATCTTGAGATGACCAGAAGCAGAGATAAGAAAATTGTCTGGTTTAACATCACGATGAATCCAGCGTAGAGAATGCGCTTCTTCAATGCAGAGAATCATTTCGGCAATGTACCACTTTGTGGTCTCTTCTGAAAGGATATTGTCTCTAATCAGCAAACCAAGGAAGTCACCTCCTGGCATATACTCCATGACAAGATACAAGTGATTTAGATCTTGGAAGCTTGCAATCAAAGGCACGACCCTAGAATTGTTAGAGGAGACCACCATATTGGAAGCTGCTTACCATCGAGATCCTTCTGCGGAGACAAGGATATCTCTCTCGGCTCTCAGATGGCCCTCTTGGCTGTTACGCAGCATGTCTGACTTGCGGATAGCTTTCATTGCGTAGATCTCCTTTCTCTTCTGAGGATCTTGTGAAGCACTTGATCTTGTCAACAGGGGATATTGCTCTTGTGTAGGGCTGCTTACTCGTTTTCCGGTCTTTCTCTCACAAGTCTGACCACACCAAAACTGCCTTTTCCAAGAATCTTGACAACTTCATACATTGAAGTGGTCGAACCCTTTCCTTTCAACGCGTTCGAACCACGAATCTTCATCACGCGAGTTTCGCGCAGGTGATCTGTCTCTTTCTTAAACCAGACATTTCTCTTCTCGTCTTTCTCCTCTGTGGTACAGTCAATATCGCGGTGCAATTCGCCTTCCAATCGACGACGGCGAAGAGATCTTGGTGTTGGCCCAGTGCCAAACAAGCTATGATAATGGCACTCGAAAAAGATTTTGGTTGCTGCAGCTTTCTCGGCAGAGATGAAAGCTGTACAGGTTAGCACAATAGATTTCACAAATCTTGACAGAAAGAATGCATTTACTTGGCTGAGGCTCTGGCTCTGGAGTCCGTACAGTGATGGGAGTATCGACTTCGGCGATAGGAGCAAGGGAACCCTCTGGCGAGGTACTTTCTTTTGGGCTGTGCCTTCTGTTCTCGGAAGACTGTTGTGACAAAGGCTTTGATTTGACCGACAGCTTGGATTCGAGAGACGTCTTTCCTGTGGATTGACTAGGTCTGGGATCCGCAGATGATTTGGACGACTTTGCCGTACTTGAATCGCCATTACTAGAGGGAGGTGATTCTTTTTGGATGACTTGAATAACTTCCTTCTCTTGAGAAAGTACGCTTGGTCGACTTTTGTGAGGTGTACGATGAACGACTGTGGGTTCCAATTGCCCTTTGAGGTAAGTGAAGGAAATGGTCTTCTTAACAGCGTTACCAGGTGACGGTGGACGGATAGCGGAACTTTTGTCCGGCGAGAGAGGTGTCGGGACCAATGGGTCAGCAGTCGAAGAGTTCTGAGAAGCTGTCCAACGAAGTCAATCCGAGTTGCATATAACTAGAGTCTCCACACATACCACTGTTCGTGAGAGCTCGCAAAACAGACAAGAGCTTTGAACCGCCGCGTCTTAACCTAGTCTTTGCAGGCACATACTCAGCAAGTGACACCATCTCTGGCATAGTAGGTGGTGGTTTGGGTGGCCCATTCATGACCAATGTTCCCAGCGCGGCTTGCTCATTTGGCGTCTCCTGACGCTTGGTGTGATTTCGCTTCATGCTGCGCGCAATTGTTGGCGGTGTCTTGAGTAAAAATCTTAATCCTTAGATATATTTCTGCTGTAATGATGAAGCTCAGTACTACATGCTGTTGTTGTCAGCTCTGAGACCGAGCAGGGCGCGAGGGTTTTGGAAGCTAGCCATCACCTCACCACTAGAACGGCAACCCTCTATGGGGGCAGGTACGGACGAGAAACGTTGGACAGGATTCTGGCAATCCCTAATAGGAGCTATTAATAATCTAGTCCATGTAATTCCTTGGATACAGACCTGCATTGTCATTGAACAGGTCATATTTCGCATTGGCACCTCAATTGTAAAATCATCTAATATCCATTTGACTACCGTTAAGCAAGATCTCTGCATCCTAGAACCGAAACAAATAGCAACATGAACTTTTCGACAAATGCGCCTGTAATGCTATGTAGAACTTCCTCATCCCTTATTCGCATCTGCTTCCCGTCTTGTGACAGTTCATCACAGAACCGCGCAGGTCGGAGCTCTAAACATTACCAATTGAACACCGGATCGACAGGTATGACACTAAGGAGAAAGTAAAATGAATGAAACATGAGAGTGCAAGACAAATTGTACAGTTGAGAGGAGTCCTGGGTATCGCAAGACATCTATCTTTCATGTCGTGTATGATGATTGCGGCCGTGACTTTTCTTCATTGATGAATTGATGATTTACTTGATTTCGAGGAGCTTGATGTCGAACACCAAAGTGCTGTTGGCTGGGATTCCTGGAAGAGCCTTGCTACCGTATGCGTGGTTGGCTGGGATAGTAAGTCTTCGCTCACCACCAACAGTCATGCCAGCGACACCAATGTCCCATCCCTTGATGACTTCACCCTTTCCGAGCTTGAATGAGAATGGCTTGCCGCTCTTGTTTGCTAGAAATCTGTTAGTATAAATTTCTTCCATCCTCATCTTTCAAAAGTAGTATAAAACTCACAATCGAAGACCTTGCCATCAACGAGCTTTCCGATATAACGCATGCCGACACGGTCACCAGACTTGGCAGCAGGCCCGGAACCGAGCTTCTTGTCATCAATCTTGACGCCGTTAATGACTTTAACGCCCAAGGCACCCTTCTTGTTATCCTTGGCTGGAGCGGCGGCGGCCTCCTTCTTCTTCTCGGCGGATCCAGTGGGGCCAATCTCAAGGTTCTTGGAAAATTGAACCTTCTTAGCTGATCCATCCTTGGACTCCTCCTTCTTCTCCTCTCCCTTGGCTGGGACAGCTTCACCATTGTTCTTCTTCAGCTTCTTCTGCTGCTTCTTGCTAAGCTTTGGCTCCTCCTCAGTCTTAGCCTTAGCCAGCAGATCATCGAGACTGGCTGGCTCTTCCAGGGCATCGGCAGAGCGCTTCTTGCCCTTCTTTTCCTCTTTCTTGGATACAAGCTTTGGAGCAGTTTCCTCGTCCGACTCAACCTCAGTGATACGGGGGTCTTCTAGGCCATCGAGCTCATCACTCTCATCACCATCCAACTCCATCTCAAGCTCGTCCTCATCAGGTGACAGATCGTAATCCTCATCATCCTCATCATCATCATCAGAGTCGTAGACCTCGTGGTGGTGGTTGTGTCCTCCATCGTCCTCTTGGACGTAGTTACCAGTGAGGAAAACATCGTGAGTGCCAGTGACCTTGAAGAAAACACGTTCCCGCTCGCCGATGGTAATGTCGAGAGTTTGTTGGTAATGCTGTTCACGATTTAGCATCTGCAAATGTTGAAGGAATTGGAAAGACTTACCTGTTCCGGGTCAAGAGTGCAAACAACGAACTCCTCAATCTCGAAGTCCTCGTCATCCTCGTCGGAATCCTCCTCATCATCATCCTCCTCTTCGTCTTCAACAGTGGCCTTGCCCTTGCCCTTCTTAGTCTTCTTGGCGTCAGCATCCTCCATCTCCTCGTCAGATTCCTCGTCATCCTTGATGGATGCCATGAGTTGCTCGAGAGCAGCTTGCTTGCGTGCCTTCTTTGACTTGGCTGGATCACTTGGACCAGCATTGCCTTCCTCCTCTTCGTCAGACTCCTCATCGGAAGAGCTCTCGGCAAGAAGAGCGCGCATGTAAGCCTCGTTCTCCTCGTCATCCTCATCATCCTCGTCGTCAGCTGAAAGTGGTTGGCGGATGATCTTCAGGGTAGCGCGAGGACGAGTGGTGGCAGTAGAGTTTTCGACCTCGACGGCAGGCTCACTTGGGTCAATGGCAGCCATGGTGATTCGTAGCTGTTACAACCACAGTTAGTTGGGGTTCTTCCATATTCAAGTTGCATGCGTGAAATTTCGATCCGAAGGCAGTCGATAAGAGTAATGGAGGGCAACTTACAGCAGCAGGGAAGTCTGGGTGAGCTGGGATGAGAACATCTCCAGGTGGGACTTGGAGCCCATAAAGCGCGACTGTATTCATGATTAGATGCCATTGATGCTGAGAGCGCGATAGTACAAACCTGGAAGAAGAGGCATCGTGAAGTCAATCAAATGCTCGAGAAATAAAGATTGTGAGTTTCTATTGATCAACAGAGATCAGAGTTCTACAGAATAGTGGTAGAAGTGTTTGATCTAAGATTCTCGCGCTGTTGATTGAGAAAGGAGGAGAGTAGAGGGAAGAGGCGGTGTCGAGGAAGAAAGAGAATAATCCTGGAGACTTCTTGGATCAAAAATGCGAAGGGAAGGACGGACTCGAAATATTTTCTGCAGCTTTGGCGCTAAGATAGCTGCTTATCCGCCGGCGGAGCAACGCTTTTGCGGGCCTCGTGGGGGGACTTTCTAAAATCTCTTCATCTATAGTAGCCACCAAATCTGATTCGATGGCTGTTTTCGCTTTGTTGTTGTCCTATTGCAGAATCAAGTAGAAGGCATTCGATGAGAGTACTTGGCTTCCATCTCATCAAGTCTTTAGCATAACATAATAAGGCCTATTATTTCTATATCTAGGTCACGTGAACAATACCTTTCGCTTCCTTCAACTTTCAGGGTCTCACCAAGTTGTGGTGTAGGGTGTGGTCATAAGCTTTGATGTCGTCGGATTCTTGGGCCAGACTTCTAAGTAGGCGTTGGGGTCAAATGTGGGATGCATTACCCTACATCATCACCTGTGCAAGTGAACACAAAATTACAGATGAAGCGACAATATTTGTTACAAACCGAGGGCTTGCCCAGCTTCAATTACGCAAAGGCTATGCTGAACTAACGACTTGTCCTGCGTTGACAAGCAGAAGACAAAGTGCCTCCATGCGCCACCTGCTCCCAGTGTCTTCTTAATCCAACGCCATTCGAAAAGCCGCAGAGGGATACAGCATGGTACTGTTCCTCTTATAACGCCATTACCCAAAGTGCTACATGGAACTAAAGGTGTCCCATCGCATATCATGCTTCAGCCAACCTTTTTACTGCCATCTATGTACTATGCGACCCATCTTGGTCTGGCTAGTCGATCTCCACGATCTCACGTGGCTGTTGTCTACGGGCCTGATTTGGATTCTGGTTCGAAGGATTGCGGCCCTGTGAGTTCTGGCTATTGTTTGGAGTCACGCGTCCCTGGCTTTGAGACGAGTTCGGCGTAGCTAGCTGTCTTTGCTGCTGGAGCTTCTGGTGCTGCTGCTGCCTCTGCATCTGAGTCTGGCCCATCTGAGCTTGTGGCATCATTTGTGGTGCTGGTTGCATTTGAGCCTGGGGTTGCATTTGAGCTCGAGGTTGCATTTGCGCTTGAGGCTGCATTTGAGCAATGGGAGCAGCCAATGGTTTGGCCTGGGGAATCTGGTCCTGAATCAAAGTCTTCCGGATCACCTCGTCGACCTTTCCTAGGCACTCTTCCACGCCCGACGGCTCCGCAACAGCACTTAAACGCATACCGTTCCAGCCTGCCCCAGAGCCGTTCCAAACCACCTTTAACTTTTCATCTATATCATCCCCTTCCTTCTCGCGGTGATCCGTGCGACGAACATACCACCATGGTTCACCTCGTCGGGTCATGAGTTTGACGTCTAGAACAATCTTGCGAGATTTGCCGTCTGCTGGGAACAAGTTGTACCGCACAATGTACCAATCCGTACTTCTAACCAATATCAGAACTTCACCTCTCTCGGACAGGTCTTCCCAGGCGGTTTCAATATTATCAACAGCATGAAGGGCCGGAAGAGTTAATGGTAATATTGTTGCAACGCCGTTAAGACCTTCAGGAGAATTGAGAATCTTGGTTAGGTTATCGAGAATGCGTATGTGAGGATTTTTTGCCTCCAAAGACAGTGTCATGGCACTTTCCACGGAGCTGAAATCGACGATCGCTTTATATCTGCTGCTGGAATCCAGATCCATCATGTCTTTGTCCTGCGCATTGTCATATCTGAAGACAATCTTTCCAAGCGAGATAGACTGGGAATGAATGAACTTCTCGTGCTTATGAACGACTTCAGCGAAATTGACAAGACGTTCAACTTGTGAGACCCGTTGAATCAAATGAGGTACCACTGATTCTCCTATTTCAGACCGCAAACGGAAAGCAAATGCCCCGGACTCTGCATGGAAAGCAATATCACGGTCAACTCGTTCCTTCAACACAGAAAGGTTGCCTGCAGGGGGAATGATCATCCGTGCTTCGGTAATCATGACTGCAGAATCGCCGTGAGCCGTAGACGTAGGTTTCTGGCTGCTAGGAGATACGCCATTGATGGCAGAGCTCAGAGGCAGTGCATTGTCTGAAGGGTTCTGCGTAGGCGTAGCAGCAACTTTAGTCTCACCTGATCGGACTTCTAGGCCCTGGAAGACGAGCTTAACAACATCCCTTGCCCATGGCTTGCGACGGCTACCTCGTGGCGGTAATAGCTCGGAAAGACGCATGAAGATAGCCGGAACTCGAACAGGCAAGGCCTTACTACTCTCCTGCAGGCTGTAACGTATGCGCCGTTCATGAAGAGCTTTGAGGTTGGTGTATTGTGAAATAAGTGCGGCGCTAAATATGTGCAGGGAAGACAGGAATCCAAAAGTTGGTTCACTAGCCCAGGAGCCTTTAACGGGCATCTCGATTGCACGTTCAACTTTGGTGCCAGTGGTAGCATTAGTGCTAGATCGATAAATTAGTGATGACCAAAGAGTGGGAGCTTTGGGACTTACGTTTTAAATAACCACCATTTATCACCACGGACACCTAACGTGACTGCAACAAACCATTCGGAGCTCCAGCCAGGTCGTTTGAACCAGCGTATTTGCAAGAATGAGTCCACGATGTTCCGTGGAATAACATCCTTCAAATCTTCTCTGCTAATCTGGGGTTGAGGAGATGGTTTTTGCCATCCGACGCTTAAGCCACGGCTAGTAATAGCTTCAGCAATGGCAAAGCAGCGCAGGTTAGCGATGTGTTCCTCAGCATCCTTTGCTGGGTCTCTTGATCTATTGTTGAGCGTCCTTTCAAAGTCGAAAGTCAGCCTCGAGGCAGGACTAACAGTGAAGCGACCAGAAACTGGCTCGATATTGGTTGTAATATGTTGTTTGCTGGAAAGTTGAATCTTGAGTTCAGATTCCATAGGCTCCGTTGACGAAGTATGGAGCGATAGAGCTGCCTCATTGTTCGAGAATAGTGCTTTTGATCTCAACTTGTCATAAGTTGACCCCAGAATGTAGTTGATATGTTTGGCAACCACTGCCTTCAAGAGCGCTTCAGCGGATATGTCCACCGCGTCAAACGAGATATCTGGATCTTGGACTTCTTTGGATTCGCGGAACCATCGGATGAACAGCCGGCTCGTCGCCCTGGGATCATCTTGACCATCTTTCCTTCGTCCGCTATGCACGCCAATTATGATCCAGCTCTTTGGGCCATCTCGGCCATATCTATCAAGCCAGTATTGGATGCATAAAGCTCGGTTCAATGGTTCAACTTTGACGCTATCAATCCATCTGCTCCTTGCAAGCTCGACAGCTTGCCTTCGGAATTCACTGATCTTGTGAGTCAAGACTAATTCATGCAGGTACTTATAGCACCCTTGCAATCCATCTTCCTTTAAGATGACATTGACCTTCGACTCGATGTGAAATCTTGTACTTGGAGTCAATTCGGATAATGAGGGCGAAAACAGAAACCGAAAATCGATGAACCAGAACTGCGATTCGGGATCCTCATCCGCAATTGTAAGGTCTACCTCAAACTCTCCTGCCACCGAGAAAGTCACACGACCAGATTTGATCGAGTATTCTTTGAACTGATATGGTACCTTGTCGTAGTCATGTAAATTGAGCCGTATTGTCAGAAGGGTATTGAGATTCTCAAGTGTCTTCAGAAGTTCCTTCGCGGTGAGTGGAGGCGGTTCTATGTAACCAAGCTAAAGTGTGTTAGCCGTAGTTCGGTGCAAGATAAATATCTGCCACGCCTTACCTCTGGCATCCATGAAGCCTTCCCAGTGGAAAGTACCTCTAAAGCGGTCTTCAAATCAGGGTTTGGAACTCTTGCCTGGGCCAGATCTCGCTTTAGTACGCCCATTGAATCGAGTGCCATGTTGTATGTACTTTGTTGCGCTTGCAGATACAGTCTCAAGTCGATCATCTTGCTCACATCTGCTGCATTCTTGCTCCAATTCCACAAAACCAGAGCTTTTGTCCAGTTCGAATGCATGTCTTCGGCAAACTTCAAGATTGCGATCTTCTTTTGCAAATTCTCTTGAGACGTGTTTCCCTCTGGTTTCTCAGCGGATCCTCCATGGCCGTTCACCACAGGGTTGGGGAGTGGCATTTGTGCTAACTGCAGGATCTTTGCTGTCAGGTTGCTATGACTTGACTGCGCTAATCGAGCCAGCAAGACTGACAAAGGTAGGTATCCCTCTGTGAGATGCTGGACTTCGGGAGGAAGCTCATTAAACCGATCCACCTCACCATTTCCACCGTGAGCATTGAATCCATTCGAGATGACTGGGCTGATCGGCGTCATGTTCTGCTGAGGCTCTGCGCGCCCCTTGCCTTTCTCGTGACCCTGATCCGAGCCGTAGCTGGCGCCATTGATGCCATTCGGCCGCGAATCTCTGTCATGGTTGGTATGCGACCCGTTCCCACTAGTGTTTTCCATAATGACACCAGGCATGTTCTCTACCGCCAGTTCTCCGGTCCTCCTTGGAGCAGAATCCAAGACACCCTCCACTGCCCCCTCCCCTGCCTCTGCTCGCCCCGTCGACTCTATCTTGGGCTCGGGAGAAGGGTGCCTGCACTGAGGAGATAGGTGGGCTCACAGGCCAGAGTCGCATGCGCTACTGGCAATGACCAAGGACCATGGGCGCAACCTCTCTGGCCGATTTCTACTGAGCAAGTGGGGTTGACTCTGATTCGGAGAGCGCAGGAAGTGCTCTGTGGTTCGGTTTGGTGGTGGTGATGCCGGAGATGCAGAGCGCGTCCTCGCATAAGAGGGCGGTCGAATGTGAGGGTTCGCGGAGGCCGTACCGAGGACGGCAATGTGTTAATGAGCAAGAAGATCGTGATGTATGTGTCGCGTGGATTCGTCAGTGCACAGGCGGTATGTGTGGGTGAGGTTGGGGAGTGTCGGGGTGGTTGTGTTGTGAGTTGGTGAGGAGGATGCTCTCAAGCTTCCCTTCCCTTCCTTTCCCGTTTCTCGGGGGAGGCGCCTCTGATTGAATCGCCGTCTGGGTGGTTGGCTCTGTTTCTGGAAAGGTTTAGCGCCAATCAGCCTTTACTTGGGCTGCTCTTTGTATCGGCCTCAAAGGTCATGTGACGTAACAAACAGACCAAACGTACAAGCGACTGTCTCCGTCGGTACGTGTTTTATTGTCGCCGCCCTGCCAGTGGTGAGTCCTGGTCCAGATCCAGATCCTATGCACTGGGCGGGGACCACAGTCTGCTCGTGGCCCGTTGCCCTTCGACGGTTGCCGCTTACCTTCGTGATCGGGCGTCCTGCCGACGAAGGGTGGAATGCTGACTTGCAGGCACGGCTGCGTTCTACCGTACATACCCCGGACCATAAATTCCTGGAGGCGGACACAATAACAATGGCTTCTGCAATTCATATGTGTCCATGGACGGTGCTGGTTTTAGCAGCCATCGCTCGTCACACCCCCGTGTGCGGCCTTCCTCGGCCCGCTGATAGCGATGGGCTACTACTGTAGGTAGCTAGGTACGGCAAGATATCGCATCTCGCCGCTGCCATCGCTTCCTCCTTGGTCCAATCTTACCTCTCTGGCAGCTGACATGCGCATGCCATGGCCAAGGGGGCTCTCCTTACCACGATTGCCCATCCATGTCTCAACACTCCTATCACGTTGCACCCAGACACACGAGAGTCATGTTGTGCGCATCGTCAAAGGACATGACGCCGCCGACAGCCTTCTGAGCCACTTGGGCCCACGATGTTTAGCAGCGCCGGCTTACTGGTCAACTAACTGAGGCGCCTTACTCTGACGAGCCCGCTTCCGTCCCCGTACCTGACCCTACTCCGTCGCTATGGTCCGTCGAAGTACATCGTATCCGCGAAGTCCACCACGACGTGCTCTCTCCAACAGCACCAAGCGTTCTTTCGGGTCGCATTCCTCGTCCTTTGAAGCCGATGACGAACGTTCGAGTAATTCTGCCGATTACGATATAATGGGTCCTGACCTTGACGATGCTTTGCGAAGCCGTTCCCCGCAATATGAAGGCGAAGACACGCGTCTGACGAGTAGAAAGGAGCTGTCAGGGTGGTATGCATACGGATTTGCTGCAGAGGTCTTCGTGATTTGTGGAATAGGTATACTGTCAAACCTCATTCACTCCTGTATTTAGCCACAGCGAGCGACATAAGCACCATGAACTTGGATTTAGTACTGGTCTTTGGGGGACGTCATTGACCGCGGAGGCTCTGCTGGACTTCAGATGACGAACTGGGATCATAAACTTTACTAACACCTCTTTCCAGGCTCCTTCATCCCCATCACATTGGAACAGCTTGCTCGAGAGAATGGCGTCCTCCTTTCTGATCGTACGACACCTTGTGGTTCAAGTTCAAGGCCACTATTACCTCCGAATTCCGAAATCTCTGCCGATGCCGTCAAAGACCTTGGACAGTGTATAGTACGTGTTCTTGGTCTGGAGATCAATACGGCTAGTTTTGCCATGTACACTTTCTCAATAAGTGTGTTGGTACAAGCTCTGCTCGTGGTATCGATAAGTTGTGCAGCAGACCATGGAAACTATCGAAAACGGCTTCTTCTTCTCTTTGCCTTTGGAGGAGCTATTGCTACAATGCTTTTCCTACCCATCGTGCCTAAAGTCTACCTTCTAGGAGCTCTTCTGGCAATTATAGCGAATACATGCTTCGGCGCAAGCTTTGTGTTACTAAATTCTTTTCTGCCACTTATTGTACGCCATCACCCCAAAACTCAATATACCAGTCCTGAATCCTCACCGGAATTTGCTCCTACGATTGTTCAAGAGCAGCCATCGCTAGAGCATCTTGGCCGACATTCAGAAGAACCCCCCACTGAGAGGTCTGCTTTACTGGCTTCGCCAGATTCGACGGATCCCCTGCCACCTTCACAAAATCTCACTTCTGTCGAGCTGCAACTATCGACTCAGATATCATCCACGGGCGTTGGTATTGGCTACTGTGCAGGTCTTTTTGTACAGATTGTAGCTATCATGATCATCGTTCTCATGGGAAGCACCACATTCTCCCTTCAAATTGTGCTCTTTGTTGTGGGATTATGGTGGCTGATCTTCACTATTCCTGCTGCCTTATGGTTACGTCCTCGACCAGGTCCACCGTTACCATCCGATAATCCGGATGATCCCAAATCCAACCGTTCATGGGTGGCTTACATTATCCATGCATGGACCTCTTTGTTCCGAACCATCAAGTACGCTCGGCGACTGAAAGATATCACGCTCTTTTTGGCTGCATGGTTCCTCCTTTCGGATGCGATTGCAACGGTTTCTGGAACAGCTGTACTATATGCCAAGACCCAACTCCATATGAAACCCGAGGCACTCGGACTCATTAATGTCATTGCAACAACTGCAGGTGTTCTGGGCGCTTTCTCATGGTCAGCAATTTCCCGAGCACTGGGATTGCGTCCCCATCAAACCATTCTCGCGTGTATTTGTATTTTCGAGGTCATTCCTATATATGGCCTCCTGGGCTATTTGCCCATCGTGAAGAGATGGGGTGTGATTGGCCTTCAGCAACCATGGGAGATGTATCCCCTAGGTTTTGTCTATGGGTTTGTTCTTGGAGGGTTGAGTAGTTACTGCCGTTCTCTGTTTGGGGAGCTGATCCCACCCGGATCTGAGGCTGCCTTCTACGCATTGTATGCAATCACTGACAAAGGTTCCTCTGTTTTTGGTCCTGCAATTGTCGGTGCGATCGTTGATGCTACGGGCGAGATCCGCCCTGCTTTCTGGTTCCTAGCTGCGCTAGTTGGCTTGCCAGGTCCTCTCCTCTATTTCGTCAACGTAGATAGAGGCCGAGAAGAAGGCAAAAAATTGGCACTGGTCATTGAGGGCTTCAGAAGTCGCGAGGAGAGTGCCGCAGCTAGTGGGGCACCAAGTTATCAGGAAGGAGAGGCTCAAGGCAGTGAAGCACAATAGAGGAGCATCTGAGGAAGGTCTTGCATTTCGGATGTATACTTTCCAGTTATTAGCATTGCACAGCGTAGGCGTTCTGCATGGCATCCTTGGCAGTAATTAATTGTCGATCTTCATATGCCATGTCGAGTTATCATGACCTTGTCTTGGTACAATCAATTCAACGTTTCCTACAGTCTTCTTTCCTTTCATGGCCTTCGACAAGTCTCCAAGCCATGGCGCTTGTAGACCTTGTTCAAACTCTGTCCCAAGCTCCTAGGTGATTGGGTTGCTGCTACTCTCGATGCCTTCCATCCATCCAGTTTCAATTCTATCCATCGGCCAATAGTGCTCTATAGCTGATATATTAAGGCAGGCCATAAGCGAGTGCCGATCATGGATGGGAGGGGGGCCGGGGGGCGAGGTTGCTGAGCATGCTTGACGCTCCCACAAGCCGCGCAGAACGCACGGGGAAGCTCCACGGGCTGAGGGACGTTCGAGACAGGCAACGGAGGTATCTCGTGAGGGCGACAAGCCCTTGCAGGGAGACGCTGGGTCTGAAGTAGTTGTAGACATGCAATGCAGGTGATGCCTTGTCTAGGTACCGTCGCTGAGTGGGTGGGTTCAGACAGCCTCATGCGGTGTAGCGGTGCGGTGGGCTTAACTTAAGATGCTCACATATGGTTCTCTCGCCGAGCCACGACGTCGTTGTTTATGCATCATGTTGTGAGGAGAGGAAGCTTTGCAGTCTGCACTGAGTTCTGTCGGCGTTGTCCAAGAAGAATGGGGGGTAACGGTTCTCGGCATAATATTAATCGAGGCGTGTCGGAGAGATCTACCTCCTATTCTACTATAGCTATTTTCCACACATGGTCAAATATGGTATCAATCCACCTTTCCGCTCTGAATATGCATGCGTACACGGATCGCTAACAGCACA
This sequence comes from Coleophoma crateriformis, assembly GCA_003369635.1. Taxonomy (NCBI): domain Eukaryota; kingdom Fungi; phylum Ascomycota; class Leotiomycetes; order Helotiales; family Dermateaceae; genus Coleophoma; species Coleophoma crateriformis. The sequence goes on from PDLN01000008.1 coordinate 663,429, forward strand.
CCTCTATGCAGAAATCTCGCAAGCGCTACAAACAATGCTCCCTTCCCGCTCTTCTATGCCTAACAAATGTAAAAACCAAACGACAAGAAAGCCACAAATACAATTTGGTTACAACTCCTTGGGCGAGTCGAAAAACCAAATCCCACTTCCCTCCTTGCGTTCCACCACATACCGACAATTCCTCAGGTTCCGCCAGAAAGCAAGCAGGTAGTTGGTCTTGAAATTGCTCTGGTAATGCGTGCCCATGACTTGACGCATGGCTGCCGTGGCTTCAGTAGCGTGGTAAAATGGGATACGGGATGCGTGGTGGTGCAGTACGTGTGTCTCGATGGCACCATGGAATAGATGGCGTCCGATGAAGCCGAAATCTCGGTCAATGGTGGAGGCGGCACCTCGGAGGAATGTCCAGCTAGGACTGCTGTAATACGGAAGTGCAGAAGAGGTGTGTTGGAGATAGGTGATCGTTACTATGGCTCTGTTAATATTTGTGGTTTGCTTGTTGGACGAGAGATACTTACAGATCCAGTGGTTGGTCCACAGGTATGGGAACCCGTAGAGAAGCATCACATTTTTGGCTCCGAAGCAATGGACTGCAACCCAGAGCACGAACGCAGCGGTAGCAATTCCCAGATCTGAAATGATGATATCGTTCCTATTCGCATCCTTGAACAAAGGTCCACCAGGACCAAAGTAGAAGTGGCTTCTCTTCCACCACGGCGCATCCCTAATCCACGAGAGGGCAAAATTGTTGATGGTGAGATAAAGAGGGAACGCGATCAGCTGATGAAAAAACAACCAGACCAAGGTAACGATTGGCATGTCCTCGATCAGATCTCCCCATTCAAGACTACCTCTCGCATCACGCTTAGCCTCATAGTCCTTCTTCAGATCCGGTACGAAAGCGATGTCCTGCTCCAAGTTGTTTGTCGACTTGTGATGATGGGAATGCGTAAATCTCCAGCTGTGGTAGGGGACAAACAGGAAAGAATGCATCAACATTCCCATTGAGTGATTGAACCATCTCTTCTTGCTCAACGCGCCGTGGCCACATTCATGAGCCAGCTCCCACAGTCCCGTGAAGACCAGGCCTTGGCAGAAGGCATATGCAGCCCAAGCGAGATTCCGGAACGTTGGTGACTCCAATTTGGGGATTTGCGTCGCTGCTATGGATCCGAGGACTAGGACGTACAAGAAATCCCGTAGAATGTAGGAGAATGAAAGGAGCGTGTTAGGTTTGAAGCAGTGCACTGGTATGGCGTCGTGAATTTGCTTCATGGTGTACTCTGGTGGTGTGAATTCAGATGTCTCCAACAAAATCGTGGCCTCCTTTTCTTGCATCCCAACCATTACTGACGTCGGCGCCATCGCCGTTGCCGTCCTGGCCGAGGGCGGCGTAGTAGCTCGCAGCATGTCAAGCAATATACGAAGCAAAACCCAACAGAGATCTGAAGATTAATATGGTGTTAAAAGGGGTTTTTCCAAAAACGTAAATGTCCAAAGAAGGGAGTGTATTTGAAGAAGATCAACAAAAAAACAAAAAGGCAATATCGATGAAAATGTTGCAAAATGCGAAATAAAATTGTTCTTGAGCTTTGGAAATCAGCAGTGAAGAAAGCTCTTATGTATCTTCTTCGCTCGGCATCCTTCTTCATACGCGGCCCCTCCAAAATACACCTACACGTGATGGCGACTTGACCTGGCGCGCACTGCACCACCTGTTTTCTTGCTCAGGCCATGTTCAAGGTCAAGGCCGTCGCACATGGCAAATGCAGAGCTCCATCCCTATCTTCCCAGTCTCAGGGGGCCAGGAAAAATAATAAGCTCCATTTATTTTTGGTTCCTCCCAATTTCATGGCCATAACCCGGCCGGTCTCCATCCATAAGTAGAAGCGCACCTACCACCATATCCACCCGGGGCCCAAGAATTCTGGATCTGCATTCTGGAGTCGTCGAGGGGGGTAACGAAAATGCCATAACTACAACCTGCTCATGATCGGAAAGAGGTCATCGTACTCCGGAACGCCTTCGACGGTCCAGGATGATGGCGATGGCCTCTCCGAACAGCGTAAGCTCCAGCATCGATCCAGTCCGGAGCGCTTCTGCTTCTTCTCGAACAACTCACTTTAAGGTTCACTTTGCTTCATTGCTCCGCCCTAGGGTAGGCTAGGATCATACCGACCTCCTGGGGACGATGCCCAGACCGCTGCTTGCCTATTGACTGAATCCGTATGAGGAGGCAGCAAGATAGGATCCTTGGACCTTGAAAGATTGCTGCCCCGGGATGGCACAGTCCTTTTCATTGATACATTGCCTGCAGAGTGCGCCGGGTGTTCTGTTCATGCCCTGGATTGGAGCGAATTTGACAGGCTCAGAGGTCGTACAGGACCTACGATATGTCCTGGCTGCCGGAGGAGGGAGCAGTGAAGCCGTGTAGGGGCGCAGGTGAGCGCGAAGGCCGCGGTCAACAGCGGCGCTGAAACAGGTGTGGCGAGCGTTGTCGAACGTCGGCGGAAGCCTCACCGTCATGGTATTGCTGAGTCTGTTTCCAAATGGCCAGCCATCACACATGTCGTGTTAGCGGCGTGCGCAGATGACTCGTGTCCGGGCCAGCCAGAGAGGAGTACGTTGTTGAACTCTCTATGAAACGGATACGCCAAAGACGCAGCCATGTCAAACGTTGCAGGGGCGGTACGAACCGACGATCGACTTTTGTAGCACTCCGCCAGCCGAGAGAGATGGACCCTGAGGCTCTGCAGTGACCGAGTCCGCGTACTGCGCTAACCCCGATTGAGGGATATCACCCCGGCATCCGCTGCCAAAATAGATTGTCCAACACGTTCCTCCATCCGCTCTGCTGCATGTACGGTCGCATCCCTCGAGAGATACAAAGATGACGATGGGGTATAGGAAGACCGCAGAATAAGAGCCTCTCAATTGGCTGAGTAACGGTACTAGAGTTGGAGTCTTCCGTGCTCTCGTTTCTTCTCGTTCCAGTGACATCTCTGTCATCCACTGTCCCAACCAACCCACTGATGTAGGTCGAGCAAGAGACAGTGCATGTCAAGAGATTCATTCGTTTTGCTTCTTCTTTTCTTGCTTTCTTATTTCGTGTCCTAGTCAAATACCACTACTTTGACTGTCAAACGAGCAAGTTTTCCTTTTGACCACGTCTTGGTGTATCTTTCCAACCATACTGTTGCTAGATGATCGTTTTGTCACATGAGTCTTCAAGTCCAAGTTAGGTTTCATCTATTGTTTTCATTCCTATCTACCTATCTAAAGAGGTTGCTGAAATAACCACAATCATACGAGGACGAGAGAATTAGTACTTGAAATCTCTTGACAGAAGACTGGCAGGACAGTGTTTTGGGGATTGGAAGCAAGGAAGGATTGTTGTAGGAGTGGAGATCGGCACGAGAGCAAATTCCTTACGTTCTTATCCAGGGAATGTGCTCGTACACAGAGACGGATAATTGCATGGTAAAGATCAAGGAGTAAGGCGAAGTAGAAATGCAAGGTACTCAAAAATCCTAATTCATCGCAGAGAAACTGGTATATCCGCCCGCATTCCCTTAGCCATACAAAAGAAAGGTTGCTAATAGAAATACAGACACATGATTAGAAAGTTAATGCCACATCAATAAATCGGTCGCCCTTCTAGCCACTTCTGCTGCACCACCTCCGCACCACCATCACTTCCACTCACGGGACTGCTTCCATTCTCACCATAAGTGCCCCAGCTGACTCTCCCGCTTTTCCGTCTACGCTCACTTGCATCGGGAACTGCTCCAATCCATTCCCAAACTCTGCTGACTTCACCGTTTCGCCCTTCTCGCTGTGCTGCTCGAACGTTTGCATTCATTTCCACCACTTTGCGTACCTTCTTCCACACAATCTCGCGCTTAGCGATCGAGTGTTCGTCTCTAAGGACATCGTCACGGAGCTGGCCTATTGCAATCCATGGCTCAGGATAGGATTCCTTGTCAGAAAGATGTAAAGACTGTTGAGTTGCAAGTCGGTCAAGCGTCAAAGAAACAAGATCAGGAATTGCTGCATTGAGAACAGCACGAGCTGTAAGAGCGTGGCGAACATATAAAATAAACCCGATGAAAGCTCCTAGAGTTGTAAGGCCGAGGCGATGGCGCGCCACTGCGAGTCTTGCGCTTCGTTTGATGGCGCAGACATATGGAAGTCGGGCGAGCGATGAGCTGCTGAGTTTGATGGTGACTCTGTGGGGTGGACAACAAACCTGGTTAGTGTCCAGCTTCTGTCAGACGTGTGATTCCAACGTGATAGGGAACATGAAGGGGTATTAAATAATGAAAAACGAGCCAAACCCAAGCATATTCCAAAGCAGAAAACAGGAACTTACCCGTCAGCACGGCTTTCAACTTCTTCTCGGCCTCTGATCTCGCCAATAGCACCAAGCCAAAGCTCTTCAAACTCGGATGTTCCCATACCCTTTCTTCTCTTCTTTGACATCTCTTTCTTCAAGTCTTCCGCGTCAATTTCCACGCTGCTTTCAGGCGCTCCCTTGTCATCAACCAGGTCGCCGCACTCCCACTTTGCCCTTCGCTCCCTCAGCTCCTCAATCGCACGATCAGCAACCGCCTTGACCCGCCGAGCCTTCTCTCCATCTGGTTCACAGGTTGGTGGAATTGGTAGAAGACCACCTAGAGAAAGCGGATGATGCTTGAGAACGTAGTCTGGCTCGCATCTTGTCTCGAATTTGGGATAACAAACAGCATGCTGAGGGCAGGTCTCGCACTGAGGCTCAGCAATAGCGATCGCCCAGTCCGGCAGCTGAACTGTTTCTGGAACAATTTGTTGCGACCACTCGGGAGTTTGCACACCATAGGTGACAAAGTTCTTTGGTGGTCTACCTATACCACAATACCCCACTGCAATCTTTTCTTGTCTGTATTTAAAAGCATAACCACAGAGCAGAGTAAGCAGGACAGCCCATATTGGTCCAGCCTTGCTATACTGTGCAGCTTGCTTTCGTTTGGGCCTTCGTGGACCTAGAGCATTCAGACCCTTTGCAGAACGTTCTCTGACCAATTCCATCTGAGCTTCTGGTGTAAAATCCTCGCCCGCCTCTACTCCATTTTCATCGTAATCTGTAAGGCCATTAAGCTCGCTGACTGGAATCTCGAAAGTCGCAGATGTTGGTGGGTGGAAATTGTTATCTGCTTTTGGAACCTCAGTCCGTCGTCTGGTGGCGGATGCGCTCTTTCTTCGGGCCAGCTCTTTGCTCGCAGCAGAAGGTGTGCTCTTCCTTCTCCGTTCGCCACTTGGAGACCGTGCTCCTGAAGCCGGAGAACTGCCACTCTGGAAAGGGTTGTCATAGCTGAACACACTCGCATCAACTGGCCTTTTCGGCAGTACGATGTCGTCGTTTGGTTCATCCTTAACCTCTGGCTCGAGTACTGGTACAGGTCTGGGTACTGCCTCGCTCTTACGCGTCTTCCTGACCTTGGGCGTAACCACATCAAGATCTGTCCCAGTTTCTGATTCTGGTGCCCGCGCATGTTTACTACTCGGTCGAGGAGTTCGTTTGACAGGACTCCTACTCCTTGTCGTGCGCATCTCCGACTCACTGTCGTCTAGTTTGGCTCTTGATGAGGGCTTTCTAGTCGATCGAGGGCGAGTTGTTGATGGCGGCGGCATGATCTCCTCATCAACAAGACTTATACTATCTTGGGAGTCGGCATCGGTGATACCTTTGCTGGTTCGCTTGGCGCGCGCTCTAGCACTAAGGATCTTGTGTGCTTGAGGAACAACATTCTCGGTGAAGATGTCGATAAGCTGAGACTTCTTTGCACTCGCTGGATAAGGGATGTTGTGCGAGACGAGGATAGAGCGGAGACGCGGGACAGTGAGACTGGCAGGATCAAATCCGGTCTGGAGATAGTCGAGCGAATCCATATCTGCCATCTTGAAGTAAACCTTTCAAAGGTTCTGAGGTGACGGGACGAGGAGTTCTTGCAGAATGGCAATGTGGCGAGATGCCAGCTTTCAACAAACGCGCCGGGTTGTACTCCTAGCAAGCTCGCAGGCTACAATGACGTCGCAAACGTACTCAGTGATGAACAGGTCGCGCGAAACAAAGAACCGCGATAAGACAACCCCCAGAGATGCGCAAAGCGAGTAAAAGCTTGAATGCGATACCGAAATCTGTGAAGATCACGACGCTCTTGAGGAGTAACTTGCAAAAAAGCAGTGGAAGTGTGGATGTGGGGTGAGAAAATAAGTAATAACGTTGGTCGACAAGGCAACTGCGGGAAAACTAAGGGAAGTCAAGCTCGGTTCAGCCACAGTGGCGAACTTCGGCGGGTGATAAGCCACAACTTTGGCTCAGGTGACCATGTGATTGTCTCGGCATGATGTGAAATTGATATCCCGTCTAGACCAAGGTCTGTTTCTTGGTCGTTCAAATCTGGTGTCCTATCAACTTTCTTTCAGAAAGCCAGCATTTTTATCATGTGACAGATCTACATGTGCTATCCACTGTTCACGTGGAAGCATTCCATTCTCTCATCAAAATACCATGTGGACTTGGTCGACTAGTTCTATGCTCTTCCACGTTACATATACTCAACTCTATCAAAATAAATAAAATCTTAGGGGCCCATTACAGCAGAGCAGTCTACTAACATCCATCCCTAAGTGGGAGAAACCTACCACGCCGAGAGGAATCCATCATTTAGAGGCCACAAGTCCCTTCCTCACGGGTATATCAGCTTACAGCCAGTATACTGTTGTTCTTCGACTATCTCTCCACAATAATCGCTTTCAATACTCTTCGGAGTAGCTGCTATAGCTTTACTCGAACTCTATCGCGTAAATGCTATGCTAAACCAACGAAACGACTTCTATCAAAATATTGAAGACATCGATAGGTGAACACAGTTTCAGATGCCTCAAGTCCAAATACCTATCATTTTACTCGGCACAATGGGTTTCTCGCTGCTTAGGGAGTGACGTTATCTGTCTTCTCCAAAGTTTCTGAAAGTCATACAGCAAACTAATGTAGCTATACCAAAACATCGCAAGGAATCCAAGGTATCAAAGCGTGACTGTCAAAGATCACATGCAATACATGTTTAAGAACAAGGTGTTTTTTTTTTTTTGAAAATATTGCCAGGGTGGCATTTTTTTATTTTTTTCGTTTGGCTCGTCTCTAAGAGAATAAAGCCTGAAGTCCATAGTCCAGCCATACTCATCAGTAACCAGACAAGAGAAAATTTCCAAACCAAGAAAACCAGTGCGAAAGTACCAAACTGAAACTCAACTATGACAAAACAAACCCAGAAACGCCTTCAAGTATCGTCGCATGACTGAGTAGGTCTACCTTAGACGATATCAACCTTCTTGACCTCGGTCCACTCGCGCTCGATCTTTGGGACGGTGACAACAAGAACACCATCTTCGAGCTTGGCCGTAATGTTATCGGCATCAACCTCTTCCTTCTCCTCCTCAGAGGGTGGAAGTTTGACAGTACGCTCAAAGACACCTACTTTGCGCTCTGACTTGCTGAGAGACTTTAGGAAGTCCTCGTCCCCTTGGCGGTAGACGACACCAGCAACATTGAGCACGCTCTTGTCAGCGTCCCAGTTGACACCTACATCTTCCTTTTTGGCACCGGGAAGTGCAACGTGCAGGACGTAGCTAGTTTCCGTGGTGAAGATATCAATGGGTGGCGTGAAGCTGTTCTCAGCATCGACGTCCATGCCTGTTGGTACCAGTGTCTCACTTGATTGCTGGCCGCCTGCAGCTTGCTCGGCGTAGCCGCGTACGGCTTGTGCAATTGGGTGAGATCCCAGAGCGTTCAAGAGACCACTTAAGTCAAATGAGCCGCCTGGGCCCCCGAATGGGAAAGGTGGTGGTGGACCGCGGTGATGTCTACCACCAAAGCCAGGACCGCCAAAGCCAGGGCCTCCAAAACCGTGTCTTCCTCGTCTACCACCGTGACGGCCGTGGCCGCGAGGGGAAAATCCCCGACCTTCGCCAGCTGGTCCAGCTTCCTCATCTCTACCTCCTCGTCTTCCATGGCGTCCAAAACTTTTGCCCTTGCCCTTTCCCTTGCCCTTGTGGCCATGTCGTCGTGGAGAGCCTTCTTTGCCCTCCTCAGCCTCCTCAACCTCCTTACCCTCTACCTCGCTTTCTGATGACTCGCTATCAGAGCCGGAGCCAGATGGGGTCTTTGAACCACTCCGATGGTGGCAGCCATGTCGACCTCTGCCACGGCAACGTCCCATTCGTGGGCCTCCGTCATGGCCCTGTGGTCCAAATCCATCTCTTGGTCCAAATCCTCTGGGACCATGATGGTCACCTCGTGGTCTGCCAAACCCATGCTCACCAAATGGTCCCCCAAAACCGAACGGTCCTGGGCCACCGAATGGGAATGGTGGTGGATGATGATGGTGGCGAGGATGGTGAGGGTGTTCAAAGCTGCTGAAATCAGCACCGGGAACTTGAGGAGTATGATCGACACCAGCTCCAGTGTTGTCGAAGTTGCGAACCCAGTCCCAGAAGTTGCCTTGGGGAGCTTGGGCGTTGTTGTTGTTGTCGTTGTTGTTATTATTGTTGAAAGCCATGATTGTGATGGATGTGATGATAAATGGGAAAGGAGAAAGGGAGACACATGGAGCAGAGTAGGCAATATATAGGCAAAGAGGTCCATAGGCAACAAGTGACACATGCGTGCATCCAACCAGCACTAGCAGGAGGCAAACGGGCTTGCGAATCCAGGGGCCCAGCCCAATAGCAAAGTAGTGGAGGAATGAATCAGACAACAAGCACGCATACGCAACACAGGGACGAAGATGTCCGAAAGCCCTGGAACGCAATTCAATTCCGTCAACAATACTGAGTGGCTCGCAAGGACCATACTCAGCAGGCATCGAGCAATCGCCGCGCGTACGGAATAGAAGAGCTCCTGCGTGGCTGAAGCTGTTGCTGGGATGCGGGTGGCGATTTGTGGGGAAACGGAGTTGAGTTGGCACAAGGTACGGAATGGAATGATGGTGGCAGTGTGGCGAGTGTGGCTCCTCCTACCACTTGTCGTCGCAAGCAGCCTAGCCAAGTCTCAGATATCTGGTGACTCAGAATGGATCACAGAGTTATAGCCGTAGAAGATGATGGCAATACAATATTGTATTATGATGACTCAAGAATCTCTCGCATCTATTCTCACGCCGCCACGCCCCGAGAGCTGTAAGTAAGGTAGGGTCCTCCGAGGTAAGGGAACACAGCAGCGAAAGTTAGCTAAGCGGCCTCCCGGACAATTCAGGCGCCGATGCAGCGGGCAAGGCTGGAGTTTATTCCGTACGCCGGACCCCGTCCACACCATCGGCAGCCCGGAAATACCCAACTCCAGCACCCGGACTCAGACCTTCTCTTCAGACAAGAAAAAAGCGAGCAAGACCAAGCAACTTTCAGGCACATAGCACACTGGAGTAGAGCAGCGCCGAGAAATGCTGATGTGCAACAAAACCTGAGGATGGGGTACGTCATGCTAAACGTGATCTCAGTCGCTGCTGCTCGTAGCCGGCAGTGAGGATATACTCAGGCTTGAGCTGTGGCTGCGAAAATGGGCATGGCTTGTGCTCTGCCTCTCTTTGCTGCTTTCCATGGTGCGCAGGGTGTCTCTGTGTCTTCTCCCGCTGTTGTGAGTGTGCTCAGCCTCGCCCCTCTGGATCTTCGTTCTTGGCAGTGACATTTTCGTGTGTCTTGGCAGAAAGCTTGCAGGATCCGAACCCAGACGCCGAGGCCAATGAGATTCTTCAAATTACCACGATAATGTTGATAATCATGATAGCTTTGGCTGCTGAGCTCGCTTCGTTGACTTGAAGCTTCTGATGTTCGCTTTCATGAAACTGGGTTTGCTATACCATTACGAATTGGTTGGTTATCTTCATGATGGGCTATGCATTCTACGTATTCTATCTTCTAGCATCATCCACCGAAGAGCGAGAAAGCCGTCGAAAGCCATATCAAATACTCTAAGTGGGCAACGGGGTTCAATTGAAGATAGTTCTCATGGTATTATATGTTCTTTGTTCTAATGTATGTACTACTGGCATGCCATCATTAACCATTACTTTGTACAAGTAGATCTTCCTCCCACCAGTCTCTTTTGATATCCTGTTCCCATATTTTCCTTCCCATCCAGTCTAATAATGCAATGAGATTTCCAGAGTACCACGCAGGTTTGGAACCAGGAATCAGTGGCTAGCTTTTTCAGCATAGCCAAACCCCCAATCATAAGATCCAAGTACGTCGAACAGTCCCAGTCCAGTTACGGTACTGCAATATTCGTGCTTGTTGCGATCTTTGCTGCGATCTTAACCATACTGCCAGCGGTTGCTATGGCGTAGGTTCCGTAGCAATGACAGTCGATGTGAAATCCTTGCTGAATTTACAACTGTGACTACATTTCCCCTTTTAGAAACAGTTGTCCTTGTAGCTGAAATGCCACGCGTTTTCCATCCTGTGATGGGGTTCAAGGTAATCCGCGCCCGGTAAATGCAGCAAGAGCAAAGAATATGAAAGGGCCGGCAAGAAGGAGAGGGTTGAGATTGCGAATGGAAGCTGAAAATGAAGTTAGTATCGTATCTCCAAGAAAAGTTGTGGCTGCTCCTAAAAAGTGATTTGCAGGGTATGGACTTACTTATGGCCGCGGTACTTGCAGGTACAATTTTACCATTGCTAGAGATTACCCAGCCACTGGGTATAGACGATGAGGTTGACCAAATAGCGGATGCGGTGGAATCGGCTGTTGCCGTCGCTACCCATGGCCATCCAGTCATTGTCGAGGTACTATCACTCCCGATACCAGCAGGAATGCTAGGGGAGCCACTGGTAGCTGCAGCAGTTCCTGCTGTTTGAACAATGGTGGCGGACGAAGGTTGGTTGGCGTTGATGCTTCCTCCTTTGGAATCAATATCTTCCCAGTCTCCAGTAGTACCACTGTAGGAATAACTCGTGCCAGTAGAGTAATCTGCAACATTGACAGACTGCACAACCATGGTAAACGGTCCGTCAGAGTAATTAGTTGGACCTCGTGCCCAGGAAATTGTGCCTGACGGGTTGGAGGAATCTCCACCAGACCATGCTCCGAACTTTACTCTCATAGGCGTCTGCGGATATTGGTTTGAATCTGCCGTCGCGGGAGTGAGAACTCGCACAATGGTGCTTCCCACCGACCATATAATTTGCGTGGAGGTCCATTCTACAGTGTACTTGATGAATTCACCCTGGTTGTTCGCAGCAGGATTAAACGCTCCTCGATTGTAATCCGTCACCAAGCCCTTTCCAAAGTAATTGGTCTGCACCTCGGTATCGTCTGCTCCAAGCCATTCCATGTCAATCTCATCGAGATCGTCCGACTCCAAAACCAGGGTACTAACAATACCCGCACCGGGAGCAGACTTCAGAGTGATTTCAACCTTGCCAAACATTATGTAAAATATGCTCGAGAGTTGGGGCGCATCGCCTGATGCTGAGACGGTGAAAGATGCTCCGTTGCTATCGTATGTGACGGCGCCAGACGCAGTAAAAGAATCGACAGAACCTTGGGTGAAGTCGACCGAAATGGACTTTCCTAGAGCAGTATCTGCAGGACAGCCCGCTTGGTGGAGGTTAGTGGATGTTGTGGACTAGATTGGCTTGGAGCGAAAGGACTTACTGGTTGTCAATGGATTGCACGAACTCGATGTTTGAGCACTGGCTGGCCTGCAAAACAGTAGAGCTGCTGCGGCGGCAAGAATGGAGCGACAGAACAACATGCTTGAAAACAATAATAGTACAAGAAAAGAGAAGGAAGGCGGACAGAGCTAGAGGATATCAATGACAGAGGATATCGCTGGTGGCCAGCTGCAATATGTAAGGTGAACTGTTCAAGCACGGATAGGGCAGCTTATCGATGTCTATATCATAGAACAACTAGCTCGTGAATCGGTGTGACGACTTGAAGAGATAGCAAATGTGCGATGCAGCGGGTACTTGCAGCAGTTCTTAAAAAGGCTGCAGAAATTGGGCAACTATTTCCAGCCACCGATACTGATAGTTCACACTGCCCACGTCAGTGCACAGGGATTGGGAGTGGATGTTAGTAGAGGATAGCAAGATTCTGGAAGCAAGAACTGGGAGAATGGAAACAATCGCATTATTGGAGAGGCTGGAGGTGGACCAGTGCCTGTCTATGTGAAATTGGCAGCGATTGGCGCCATGGACACGAGAGTGTACGCAGGCCCTGATTTGTTTTGCTGTAGATGACAGTGAATCAATGGTCGAAATTTCACGAGCGGGAGGTTGGGGAAGCGGCCGAAGGCTGGGATCTGAGTTCTCGCTAGGGCCAGCGCGAGTGGAGTGCCGGGTCAGCTCCGAGCCTCACTTTCATATATTGCACCAAGTCCGCCGCCATCTCATCTCAAGCAGCCAAAAGAAAACGAAGGGCAGAATTAGGATGAGAGTGTAGACCAGGGAGAGGTGAAGCGTGCAGCAAATTCCGGACGACAGCTACACGTGGTTTTTCGGCCGCGCACGAAGGATCAGAGGGCGTCGCTTCTTGAGACTTTCTGAAGCATGGCGCCATGACCTCAATGCTCTCCGTCGCAACACTTCCGTCTTCCTTTAAGCGCTGAACCCGAAGCCATGGCCACCGTTGCCGAACCAACAAAGCCGCCGAGGGGCCAAGTACTGGCCGTGTCAAGCCTCAGCGAGGGCTGGTGGGATAAGTGTTTGACTGTTGTCCTCCATCGCATGACCTTCTCCACATCGCCGTCCTGACTGGTGTGCCGACTTGGGAAACAGAAACATTGCGACCGTTGTTACGGGGAAGTCGATTGCGACATCGTAAGTACCGATCCCCCCCAAGGTAGTTCCCGACACCTACGGCATGGATACCGGGCTGTCAGAACCGCGTTCGAGCCGTGCAGTGTTGGAAATGGCTCATCGGTTTGAAGAGTGAAGGAGAATGACTACTCCGTAGATGCTTTGTTCGCGACCGGACTGCATCACGCGTGGGCAAGGCGAATCCTTCGGTGCTCTGCAAAGCTGACTCATGGCCCAAAATTGGTTGGCCTGGGGGCATCTGGAGGGCTGCAGATTCCTTGTCTGACACTCACAGCCAAGTCGCCAGCTCTTTGCGCTGCTCATCTGAGGAGGGGTACAGTATGGCAGGACACAAGTATCGCGATTACGAGGGCGGGATGGTTTCAAGGCGGGCCGTATAGCGCACCGTATAGCACGCTGAGGTGGAGTGGACGTGCCCAGGGTGGCTCGTCATGGAGGTATCACACATCCTGATTCTCCCCTCTTGCGAGAACAAGGGCGAGCGAGGTGATGGAGCAGAGCAGGTGAGAAGGCGGCCCCCCATCATCGATCATGCTCTCGTGAATATCCTCACCAAGGTTGGTTTGTACACAATACTCGCGATGACCTGCTCCTCCGGGCCCTGAAATCCGACTCTGTCTCAGCGTGACTGTTTTGCTCCGTCCGCGACAGCCACTCACCCTTCCAGCGTAGCTTGATCGACAGAGTTGTCTGTGATGTTGGCGGCGTTATAACTTGCATGGCTGCACTGTGAGCCAGGTGCATTGACGCAAAACACCCGCCTGTGGACAGCTTAGCTACCCCAACTACCCATCCTCGTCTTGCTTAAGCTTGGCTTGGCCGTATTCCCCGACTGTCAGCGACCAACCCTCCACGTCAATAGTATCACTGCTGCAATATCTTCGCAAATCATTCATGTGGACGAGTTGTTACCAACGCATTGCTTGTCCCTTCTCGCGCGCCCATAATTCCGACCCCTCGCCCGCACAAGCGACTTGCGACTAAGAACAAGCATTGATGGCCGCCTCGTAAACCGTACCAGCAACCGCATAGGTACCCTACCGGTTGTCAATATGACCAGGAAGGATGCCACTTATCGCAACAGCTCGGCGACGAGCTCGAGCACCGATACCATCAAACCATCTTTTTTTCGAGGAACCGCGCGGAAAGGAACGCCTCCGAATATTGTGACGACGGGCGCAAGAAACAGGTGAGCACTTACCCGTGGAATGTCCCTCACTGCATTTGCATTTGTGAGGTTCGGAACAGAGTTCTTTGACTAACGGTTGCGTGCGTCGCCTGCCTTTCATAGACTTGATTCCGACGCTCAAGTGTCTCCAACATCTGGCGCTCCACGGCAACATCTCCCAAACTTCTCTCCCTCCCCTGATGTCTCCCCGCGAGAGCAAAGAATGTCCGACTTTGGAAACTACCGACGCGACCTGGCTGTGTTAGAATCCTCGGGAGGTCGCCTTCCCAAGATCCAGCAAACCCTCCCCTCAGCTACCAATTCTCCCAATCAAATTGCGCCCTGGATGTCAATGAATGGGACGGGGGAGCCTTCGCCTGGCTTTGGGACCAGCTTCTACAATGACTCGAGCGACAATCTTTCGCAAGCCTCGGCGCTTTCTCCAGTCTTCAGGCCTGGGACAGGCTTGACTGGGAACACGATCGCCAGCACCGATTCGACCCAAGATGCTTATGGCGACGAGAGACGGCCCTCAGTGGCCAGTGTCACAACCGCCAGCAGTTCGGGGTCCAAATCATCGAGCATGAACAGGGGTGGAATACACAAGAAGCTTCAAACATTCTTTGGGGAGGACCTACCTTCGCGTGATGCGTCGGATACTAGCTTGCCTCTGCACGGGAAGGAGCAGAAAGACAGGCATGCAAAGGATATTCGTTCGAACTCTTTCGCCCGAAGTACTCGAGAACGGAACCTTTCATCTGCCACAGCCCGCGATGCCTCGCCATCTGATTCGAGGCCAAGAACGCCGATTCCATCGAGCGACGTAGTCCCCTTCCTCTATCAAGAAGCTCAGGTCAGTACTTCCATTTTCAATTTACATTCACGATGCATGGCATGGACCAAGCTTCTTGAGAGACCAAATCTGCAACGATTGTGCGGGTCTGCTATCTGCTTGATAAGAGGGGCCTTCCCAAACGAGACGCCTCTAATTTCCTCTCCGTTTTCATCAACACTATGTGTGGGGTACACTAACAGGTGATGACCAGGACATCTCAAAATACGGAGAAGCACCTGTGCGTGCAAACCTTTCTGGTCCTGATCGAGATCGATATGTGAGCGACGGGACTCCGAATATACCGAGATCTTCCTCCACTTCGAAATCTGGCCATTCCCACGTTCATCTTCCGGGCCATAATCATCGGCATCATAAGAGCGGCGAGGATTCCCGTGCTCTCCGGCCCACCCTCAGCAGAGAGGAGTCTTCGAGCAGCACAGCACAAATTAAGCAGAAGGAGCGGGCTCCGACTACAATGGGCACCTCTCTCAATACCTCGTCGAATGTGAGCTTGGCACGACCTTCCAGCCCGACGCCGAGCGGATGGAGTCAAAATACAATTAACGAGAAACGTGGAGCATACGATGGATCGACCTCCCCAACGAGCCATCACAGCAATGGGAAGCGCAACCTATTATCACGATTTCGAAAAAACAAGGAGAAGGACAGCGCAACACAGCGGTTAAAAGAGCTCCCGGGCTCTGTCAAATCGTTCAACAGCTCCTCCAGGCCAGATGGCTTGCAGGACTCTCCACCTTTTGGGCAATGGGGTCGGGAACCAAGTTTAGCAAACTCTGAAATAAATCTACCCAGGGAAAAGGATGGTGCCGCTGGGCGACCTGCAAACAACCAACCACGCCAGGGCACATATAAGTTGCCTTTCACCAAAAGGCGGGCAAATAAGCAGACGGAGGACCAGGAGTTATATTCTGATGCGAGTGAGAGAAATGAGTCGTTCCCTGGATCTGTCTTTAACCTCGATACGAATCTTTCGAATATGGATGGCATCTTAGCCAAACCACCTCCACTTACACCACTCGATAATAGCATATTTTCGGGAACTGTCGACGATGAGGCAAAGCTTCAGATAGATGAGAGTGAAACTCTAGGCTGGAATGCCCCAGACAGTTGGGCGGTCAAGAAGATCAATGATGACAATATGTCACGCCTGCCTGAAATCGATGAAGCAGGCGTGCCTCCTAAAGCAGATGATAAATCCATTCCTTACTGTATACGAATCTTCCGAATTGACGGTACCTTCGCTACTATTTCGACCAACCTCAATGCAACTGTCACAGAAGTCATGGCTCAATTAGGGAAGAAGACATATATGACGGACAGCATCGAGAACTACCAGATTGTCATGAAGAAGCACGATTTACAACGGATATTAGGAGCCGGGGAACGTCCAGTAGTCATTCAAAAACGACTCTTAGAACAGGCCGGTTACGAAGAGCGCGATCGAATCGAGGATGTTGGACGGGAGGACAACAGCTATCTGTGCAGATTCTCTTTTGTACCTGCAAGAGAGAGCGGATATGCAGCTGCTGGAAAGCATGACCCGGGTCTAGGTCGAGGTCAGAAGTATAGCCACGTTGACCTTCAGGGTCGGAACCTTATCACCATCCCAATCTCTCTCTACTCCAAAGCTCCAGAGATCATCTCTCTGAACTTGTCAAGAAATCTCTCGCTTGATCTGCCAAAAGATTTCATTCAGTCTTGCCAAAACCTGCGGGACATCAAATTCATTAACAATGAAGCATGGAAATTGCCACCAAGCTTGAGCCGGGCGAATCGCCTGACTATTCTAGACGTTTCCAACAATAGACTTGAACAACTAGAGCATGCCGAGTTGTCAAGACTGCACGGTCTGATCAGCCTCAAGCTCGCCAATAACAGACTCACAGAACTTCCAACATACTTTGGCCAATTCAGATCCATGAGAACTTTGAATGTGTCTTCAAATTTTCTTGACTCATTCCCCGAATTCCTCTGTTCTCTCGAGAGCTTGGTGGACATCGATATGAGCTTTAACAGCATTTCCAACTTGCCAAACTCAATTGGCCAATTGAGAAACTTAGAACGATTTGTTATAACTAATAATCGACTTGCGGGTTCACTGCCACAGACGTTCAGTCAGCTGGTTCAACTGAAAGAGGTGGACATTCGCTACAATGGCCTCTCCAGTATCGATGTGATCGCCCAACTACCCAAGGTAGAACAGATTTCTGCAGATCACAATTCTGTATCTGTATGCGAGACTGAATTCACGAGTATCCGGGTACTCAGACTCAACTCAAATCCTGTCACCAAGTTCGAGATCAAAAATCTTGTTCCTTCGATCACCACATTAGTGCTCTCCAATGCGAAGCTTGCAGTAATACCCGACGCTGTGTTTGACAGGATGCCCAATCTTGTTAAGCTTATCCTCGACAAGAACCATTTCGTATCTTTACCGAGCCATATTGGAAAACTTCGCAAGCTTGAACACTTCAGTATTGCCAGAAACTCGTTAAGCAGTTTACCTTCCGAGATTGGCTGCTTAACAGAGCTCCGGTTCTTGGATCTCAGGCAAAACAACTTGAAGAAACTGCCCACAGAGATCTGGTGGGCTAATAAGCTTGAGACCTTCAATATCTCTTCGAATGTACTTGACTCCTTCCCAAAGCCTGGATCACGGCCTCCTCAAGTTCCGGGCGATACTTCACCACCAGCAGTGCAGCCAGAAGGCTCAAATACCACTGCTAAGCAAATACCGCCCCAAACTTCGAACTTTGAAGAACTGGGCCCTCTGGAAGGCTTTGGGCAGCGGAGACCTAGTCAAGCCTCGAGCGGTCTTCTCAGTGTAGGTGGCTCACCTGTACCAGATCGCCAGGGCTCACTGGTATCTGTTTACGGCAAAGGTCGCAAGACTTCAGTAGTCTCAAGGAGTGCTTCCGAAAGTACCATTGGCACCATCGCTCCGTCAGCAGCTTCCGTCACCAGGAAAGATTCTGGCATGTCTAGCAAACTTGTCAATACCTTTGCAGGATCTCTCCGAAACCTTTACGTGGCCGATAACAACCTTGATGATGACGTTTTCGATGAGCTTATTCTCTTGAGTGAACTGCGTATTCTTAATTTATCGTACAATTATCTTAACGATATGCCTCAACGCTCCATAAAGAGCTGGCCTCAGCTAGCAGAGCTCTATCTGTCTGGAAACGAGCTCACCTCCTTACCTTCCGATGATTTTGAGGAATTCAGCGTCCTGAAGGTCTTACACATTAACGGCAATAAGTTCCAGACACTTCCTGCGGAACTTGGAAAGGCACATAAACTAGCTGTTCTCGACTGCGGCAGTAATTCCTTGAAGTACAACGTATCGAATTGGCCATACGACTGGAACTGGAATTGGAACACCAATTTGAAGTACCTCAATCTTTCAGGGAATAAACGTCTGGAGATCAAGCCTGCAATGCAAGGCTCAGCAGCTCGTGATGGAAAAGATTTGACTGATTTCAGCGCATTGCAGCACTTGCGGATCCTGGGTCTAATGGATGTCACCTTGACTGTGCTCAGCATTTTAGATGAGACTGAAGATAGACGAGTGCGCACTTCTGGCTCTCTGGCGGGCCAGTTGGCATACGGTATGGCTGATACACTTGGAAAGAATGAACATTTGTCAATTATCGACATGGTTGTTCCAAGATTCAACTCCATCGAAACTGAGACGTTACTGGGCATGTTTGATGGACAAGCATTATCTAGTGGTGGATCCAAGATTGCGAAGTATTTGCACGAAAATTTCGGACATATCTTCAGCGACGAGTTAAGGAAGTTAAATCCTGCTTTCCAGGAAACTCCCGTGGATGCCCTGAGAAGAGCTTTCTTGTCCTTAAACAAGGACCTAGCAACTGCTGCAACACAGCACACTGAGGAAAGGTCTTTGCTGGCTCATCGAGGCTCAGCTGCACCAGCTGTGCTCAGCCAATCAGACCTTCATTCTGGCGCCGTAGCTACAGTCATGTTTTTGCAACAGTCGGAACTATACGTCGCTAATGTCGGTGATGCCCAGGCGATGCTGATCCACTCAGAGGGTGGTCACCGTATACTGACACGGAAGCACGACCCAGCGGAGCCAAACGAACGACAGCGCATTCGAGATGCTGGAGGGTGGGTGTCTCGACAGGGTAAATTGAACGACATTCTCGAGGTATCGAGAGCATTCGGATATGTTCAAATAATGCCAGCAGTTCAAGCAGCGCCACATATCACTCAAGTCACTGTTAAGGAACAAGACGAGATGATCCTGATCGCTTCCCGAGAACTTTGGGAGTATTTGTCGCCAGAGATGATCGTTGATATTGCAAGATCTGAGCGTACTGATTTGATGCGTGCTGCACAACGACTGCGTGATCATGCAATCGCTTTTGGTGCTACCAACAAGATCATGGTCATGATGATTGGCGTAAGCGATTTGAAGAAGAGAGCACAGATCAGACCTCATAGGGTTCAGAGTCTTTCTTTCAACCCATCAGCAATTGTCGACGAGGGCTATACTCCTGCCAAGCGAGCCAAGAAGAAGGGTGATGGGGTTGAAGACTCTATGCTTCGCAGACTTGATGCTGAGGTTCAAGCACCGGAAGGCGACATTGGTATTGTTTTTACCGATATCAAGAGCTCAACACTCTTATGGGAAACATTCCCACAAGCAATGCGGTCTGCTATAAAGTTGCACAATGAAGTCATGCGAAGACAATTACGCATCATCGGCGGTTATGAGGTCAAAACTGAAGGAGATGCCTTTATGGTCTCGTTTCCTACTGCTACGTCTGCTCTCTTGTGGTGCTTTTCGGTTCAGTCGCAACTTTTGGAGGTCCAGTGGCCTTCTGAAGTCCTGAACAGCGTACTTGGACAAGAGATTTATGACAGCGATAAGAATCTTATTTTCAAGGGTCTCAGTGTGAGAATGGGTATCCACTGGGGACACCCGGTGTGCGAAAATGATCCTGTCACTCGAAGAATGGACTACTTCGGACCAATGGTCAATCGTGCTTCGCGTATTTCTTCTGTAGCGGACGGTGGCCAAATCACAGTATCGGCAGATTTCATATCGGAGATTCAACGTTGTTTGGAGACCTACAGTGAATCCGACCGGTCAGGATCTACTGGATCCGAAGACACATTCGATAGCGATCTCACAAGTCAAGCAATCCGACGAGAATTGCGGTCTTTGAGCTCTCAAGGCTTCGAGGTCAAGGATATTGGAGAACGCAAACTGAAAGGGTTGGAAAACCCCGAATACATCTATTTGATGTACCCACATGCTCTTTCTGGCAGAATCCAATACCAACAGCGTCTTCAAGAAGAGCCAGCCACTACTGCTGTTGCAAATGACCTTGGTCAACCTGCATCCATATCAGGTAGTTCACAACTAAGTATTGATACCGAAGCAGTATGGGCGCTATGGAATGTCAGTCTTCGACTGGAGATGCTGTGCTACAGTCTGGAGCAAAAGAAAGGCGATGGCGAAGGCACCAAGCTTCAACCTCCTGAGACAACTGTGCTAGAGAAGATGAAATATCGTGGTGGTGAGGTCACTGACCGCTTCTTGGTCAACTTCCTGACCCACCAGGTCTCGAGGATCGAGGTAAGCATTGCATTTTGGAATCAAATTGCTCTCTACAGCATGCTGACACTGTATAGACATGTGTATCTACTCTTGCCATTCGCCATTTAGCGAATGGCAGTGCAACATTGCAAAATCTTGATCAACTCCGTGATCCTATGAGCGACATCATCTCCGGATTGGCAGAGGGTTTGAAAGAACTGCAGAGGTATAAGGAGAAGTACGGTGCCTTGGACTCGTGATCGACGGCATTAGAAAATCTACATTGGGCCAGCAAGGAATCAATACGGGAAGGCACATTTTGATTGGGATAAGCAAAGCGAGGCGTTTATAGGATAGTCACAGGTATTTTCTCTGTATAGCATGCATTGGACAAAAAACATGGGCAAATGGGCTCATTAACAGGAAAACGCTGGGATATATGGGTGGATTGGGTTAAATCCTTTGGGGATAATTTCTGCTGGGAACGGCGTTACACTATGGTTTCGCATCATGCCCTGATGCATGTGGGCGCTGTTTTCCTTCTGGCGACCGCCTTTACGATGGGTAGTTAGTAACCTTATGTAGTGAGTGGTGGGGAAGAGTCTGGATGGCGTGGGATAGGTTGTCAGGAAAAAATGGGGCTGAGGTTTCTGACGACTTCACTCGTCCTTACTTTTTATACATGGTAGTTCGAGTAGCGAATATGACGCATTGAACAAACAAAAAGGGGACTGCGAGGATCGTGAGAAAATACTATGCGTCTAGCAAGTCAGCTATTTCATTATCGCGCTTTTGCAACGATCTATGTACAATAGATAATTCAGCTGATATGGCTGGCTAAATCATGTATCAAACTCAGAATAGGGAGGCCTGTAATAATGTGCACAATCTCATCTCTGTACTGATTCCTGACTATCGACGCTAGAAAAGTTCTTCGTTCACGTCATCTCCCTCAGTCATCCCAAATTGTCATAACAACGTTCCCACTCAACACTGCCTGTGCCAATGGCCCTCCCTCGGTCACAATCATCCCGCTCTCAATGTCTCGTTCCCAAACCACAACAGTATTGTTAACTTGATGCCCAATCGCAACCATATCCCCGGCCTTGTTTATCGAGAACTGTCTCGGCAGGTAGCCACCTGTCGGGGCAAGCTGATGCAGGGTCAGGGTTCCATCTGGATTGATCAGGAACGTGGAGAGCGTGTCGGTGCTGCTGTTGTGGCGGCTGAAGGATTGCTCGCGGTTGGATACGAGGATGTATTTGCTATCCGGCTGGGGAAGTTGTTAGCTTCTCTCGCGATTCCCTCGGGATGATACCTTCTTGAAATCAGGGGAAACGTACACTTAGAGCAATCTCGGATGCGGGTGCGTTTAAAGCCTGTTGGGCAGTGCCCATGGCCGGAATCTTGAAAACTTCTTCCCAAGTCACCTCCTTCGCCGTGTTGGTTACGATCCTGTACACATGGACGTTCTGATCCAGCTCTCCCACGAAGATCAAGAACAACTCGCCCGTGCTGGGCGCCGTCCAGAATACCCCATGGCGTGGCCCAACTCCTGATCCGGTGGCCAATGATGCCAGTTCGGTCAGTGGTGCTAAGGTTACTGGGTCATAGTTCCATACGCGGATCCTGTCCCCGCCCAGATCTGGAGTGAAGAGATGGGTTCGCGATGGGTCATGGATAACCTCGTGCAGGTAGGATCGATCCTGTCGATCTAGGACCGGGCCCGTGGCGTTCAGGACGGGATACTTCAGATACAGGGCGTTGCTCAACGCACCCGGGATCCCTCCCACGTCGATTTCAAACACGGCTGCGGCGCTTCTATTACTATTTATTTGGGTAAGTTTCAACCTTATGCTGCTTTCCGGTGGAGAAAAATCTTGCTGAGTACTAACTAGCTCGCCGTCATGATCCCCTTCTTCCCGCTCTTCCCCATGAAGATATCCGCACCCACACCACTCAGTGGCGCCAGAACACGATCAATCCGCGTCAGACTTCCCTCGGCAGTCATATGGAAAGAGTTCAGAGATCCGTTCACGGAGTTGCTCAAGCCTCGGTCGAGGCAGTACAGCGTTCGCGATTTGGACTCGATGCCAAGCCATGATGGGTAGGGTTCGCAGTCTGCAGTTTTGGCTGTGATGGAAAGGTGGTATGAGGTGTTCGCTGCCCGGGTTAGTGACAGCGTTGTGACGTTCCCATCTGCAGCTGCTGCGTAGAGGGTGATTGCAGTGCTTGGTGCTATTAGGCAGAGAGCTGCTGCGGTGATGAGGGAGGAGACACGATGCATGATGAAGAACGAGAGCTCGCAGAAACGAGTGCGTGAGTGAAGCAAGGGAATTGACAATCGCTGGAGACCAAGCTGGAAAGACAGACACCAGGAATCAGGAAATCGCAAAGATATACTCTTTCTTCATCTGGCCAGTTCCCGCCGGAAATCAAGGTTCAATCACAGTTCTATTCGGCAGACATACCACGAGATTGCTAGCAACAGTTTTAAGCAGCTGCGAAGGAAGAGCGCTGCATACAATATACGCATACCGCTTGGTGCCCCCCTCCGGCGGTGCGAGTTGCGCAGATAGGCATGGTTGCCCAGGCTTTTGTAATTACTCCGCATCGCGGATTCTGGTGAATTACGAGGGGTTGTTTGTCCTGAGAGCACCGACAGGATCCAATTACCGAGCTTCTCACTCTTGGATTGATTCGATGGCCTGGGAAGAAGCTCGGCAAAACAGGGGGGAGAACAGGGGAGATCACGTCGTCAAGGGTTAAGCGAGCTGAGGGTCGCGGAGAGATGGACTTGGAGTGAGAGGCACCTCTCGCCGTTGGCGTTTTCTTTGAACTCTGAGAGCCCTTGGCATGTACTTTGTTTGCTTAAATAGAAGCCAACGTCTTGCCGTTAGCTGCGCCAAGTTAACTCAATCGAGATCTACTCCTGCCTGCAGACAATGCCCTAATGTCCAATCATTCGACCTCGTTGTGCTCTTTCCCAAGGCCTAACACTTCTTATAGTCGGAAGCTTAAGTAGACCGCTCCACATCAAGGCCGGGGTTGAGAGAGTTCCGTAGTTTATGCGGTCGAAGGTACGAACTTGTGGAGAGTCTGTGTAAAAGTATTCATCTTCCCAGTTCAAAGCCTGATGTGTGGGCGTTCAGAAAATAAGACTTCCCTGTTGGTTTGCTGGAAGATTTTTGTAAACAACACTTGAACAATACAGCTCGTGGACGAGAAATATAGAAAATGTGGAATGCCGAGACTTGGCTTCCTAGTGGTAGTGTGAAGGCACTAGGAAGCGCTCTGAGTATAGTATACACTATTTTCCCCGACGTTTGCAATCAAGAAAATGAGTGCTATGTTGAATGTGGTCGAAGAATCAAATCGAAACAGCTCATATCCATTTCTGAGAGAGAACCCCTCGTAATTTACAACACTCCTGGAACAAAATCAACGACTTGGGCTTTGGAGACCACGCCACCTATACTTTTGACAAAGGCAAGATGGGCTGGATCCTTCTCGAGGTAGTATTGCCTATCCTCTTCATTCTCAAACTCAAAAACGAAAGCGTGCGTGATACCATTCTAAGGCCAGAGTCAGGAGACGGTCTTACTTCATCGGACACACGCAGATAGATGAGGAGGCTTTGAAACGCACCGAAATTCCCTCTGGACTGTTGTCCTTACCGCCAACACCTGACTTGATGTATTGCTTGCTCGTGGTCGGGTGGATGCAATTCTCCTTAAGAGCGAGCATGCGAGCACAGACCTGCAAGGGTTTATCAGAGACTATCTATCATCTCTTCTTGATGTTCGGCAAAGGCAGTCCAAGCTAGCAGGACCTACATCTTGAATCTCCTCAGCCTGAGCCTCGGGTTTGAATGCAAACATGACGATGTGAATGATTCCCATCTTTGCTCAGAATCGAGCCAGAGATTGGGGCAGGGCTATGGTAAACCAGATGAATTACGTTTGAAAAGGTAAGCAGGACTATACTAATAATTACAGCTCTAGATAGGAGTGGTGCGTTGGTGACGGACTGAGATCTTATAAGTCGTTGGAGGTACACGACGTTGCTGGGCTTGCTTGGAAATTTAAGCACAAGCATGCCGGATTTACCGAAAAATTGTGCAGCATGAATGTCCGTACAGCAATAATGGTGGTTCACCACCTAGTGCTCAAATATCAAGATGTTCTTTACCCTGTGGTAAAAGAAATGGCTGGTCCGATGATTCTAGCTGGAAGAAGTCGCATGAATGTTGCAAAGTCCATCGACGACGCTGTCAGGATGAAAGAATTAACAAGCAGCAAATTGACCTTGAGCGGAGTTGGGTCCTGTGTCCACGACCATGCAGACACCATGATCCGTTTTTACTGAGCAGGTACATGCACATCGTTCAAGTGAAACAGCTTTTGGTGTTCAAATCCTGAGTAGCATCATAAATGCGTAATTTCTAGTCGCTGGCAGGTATGTTTTCCGACCAGTAGGTACAATTTCAAGGGAACTTTGAAGATAATAGGGTAAGTATCAAGTAGAATGCCAATTGTCCCCCGTTAATGAAAATCTAAAGCATTGTTTTGATGTATGACTGTGGGGCACATTCCCGCCATTGTCGACTAGTACATCGGAGCCGCCGAAACAAAGTGTACATGTCTCGTACTCAAGCATAATCCGCATATGTAATGTAATTTAGAAGAATACTTAGGTCCGCGCTTGGGAAGACAACCAAAAGCATTGAACAAGAAATCGTGCGCTCTAGCCTTCAACCTCCGCTACTTCTAAGCATTGCAATGAAGAAGGCACCGAGGTAGAATCGGCCTCTGAGGCTACAGGTTCGAGATCTCTTGTTAGGTGGTCTCCGTCGCATCAAAACAGTAAGAGTCTGGTGACCAGAAACACGAGCTGCGCCAATGCGCTGAAGACAGACCTTCCGCCGAGACGTCATCAGTGTCGTTCAGATACGCAACAAAGATTCAGATTACCCGCAAAGATCACCAACATAACATCTTGTGGCATGCATCGGCTAAGGTCTCATTCTTTACGTTGTCTCTGAAGGCATCGCCGTGGCTTTTCTATACGGTCACATTCTTACCCCACATCGTCCTTTAGCCGTGACGTGCTGTATCCCCCGAGCCGGTGACCTGGCCCCTGGGAACCTCGGCCGATCACTGCCCGTGCGCAGACCTTGACAGCTGGATGCAGTCATGACTCTTGCAGAGCACGACAGGACATCTGTTGCGGCAGCTAGCAGTTTCGTTGTCTTGCATGTCAATTTGAAACGACTTCGTCCAAGATCACGTCTGGATAGGCCAAAAGTGGAGTAGATGAGCTGCACGCACAATTCCAGGCCACCGGGTCGGGGAGCGGACTATCCGAGGTTTTGTCTGAACGAGCAGGAGTGGGTGGGGTTAAGGAGACAGCGGCGGGCAAAGGTCATTTATCCAGCCGATGAGGCGCTTGTTCTTGGGCGTCGGAGCGTAGCAGTAGGCCACGCAACAGGCGCCAATGGAAGGTGGGCGCTTCCGTAATGTGGCCATCGGTACTTTTAGCAGCACGCTCGGAGTATTTCAAAGCGAGCGAAGTTGCGGAGGGAATGAAGACTCGAGGCTTTGGGGCTTCACATCGAGGAGAGAAGAACAGGCCATGCAATGCTTGCTCGAGGGAGATAGGAAGAGGTGTTGCCCCGGACAGACTCCGTCGGGTACCCGCTTATGTCCGTGAATCCTGGAGCAGCAATTCATCCGTTCTGGAGAGAATATTGTCTTGGCGAGCTTCCGCCAGTATTCGGTCCTACGAGAACACCTTTGACTAGCTTTGGGCATCTTGATATACGACACGTCTAGCAGCACATGTGCCACTTTTGTCGCCCATGCATACAGTCGTCATAACGGGTCGCAGGCCAGTAAGGAAGACACGTTCCATCCGATGCGCGCGAACAGATCCCGTACTGTGTTTGTGGAGGCCGCTGTTGGGGAAATGGCCTTGGTCCGACATGATTGGTCTCACCGTCGCAGAAACCCTTCAGCACTTCCTGGAGGCAGTCCAACAGGACATGGCTCGCACGCAGGCCTGCGGCGCCCCACACTTGGTGACGGCGTGAACAGACGGTGCTGATCGGAGGTAGAGCTGTCATTCATCTGTAGCTGTGCATCATAACGTGACCTGAACACGAGCCGTGAAGGCTGGAGAGAGCGTGGAGAGCATGGCGGAACGATCAGGCTCGCAGGGAGGGTCGGATGGTTGGCTGGACGTGCAGCAGCTGGACCGGTCGGGGTTGGTCTTCGTGTACTGGTAGGTGTGGTTGCTCAAGCGTGGATGCATTTGAACATGGCGACAAGGTTGTGCAGCCACTCACCGCAGCGCCTTACAATCGAGTCGTCGCCCGCCGTCGCGGACAGGGCTTCCAGAATGCCTACGAATCTTGTACCTTGCCTAGGCACTCAACGTCGCCACGGCCAATATTGGGCAAGATGGGCAGCCGTTTGCATGGCCGGCTCCATCCACCTGATTTGCAGCCGGGCGTGTTGAATAGACGAAGCAAGCAATCGACATGCAGCGCATCGCGGGCGAGAGATGTAGTGGCCGTTTCGCAAGGGGAATTGAATTTGGGAGCGCGATTTATGCTTTTGAGCGGGTAGAAATTCCCTGGTGAAGGGTGGAAGACTTGTCGCTGTAGCTTGTAACAAAGCAAGCCCCGTCGCTCTTGTCCTTGACTGCTGCTTCCTATCCTGGCTTCGCTTACCGACTGACCTTGCGCCCCGGACGAGCTTCGAGATTCAAGTCCGCTCCATCTCCAACTCCAAGTCCCAAATCCCCGAGTCCCAAGGCCCCCGAGCCCAGCATCGTCAACCTCCTTGTTGCCTACGCTGCTGTCCATCTCAATTCCGTGCCAAAGCTCACCCCGCGACCTGTCCACGAGCCACCACTGCTTCGCTGCGGGCGACGACTGCAATCACCGACAATCGTTCGGAAAGGCTTCCAAATCAGACCCCGCCTCGCCGCCGCCCCATTGCTGCATTGAGCATCTCTCGAACCCACGCGAGCCTGTTCCTTTCGCCCCGGAGATCTCTACACCATAAGGTCTACTTCTCCAGTCCTCCATATGCTAGGCGCATGACGAGGAGCTGTGCTGCACCTCTTGCAATCGCGTCACGGCGCCTGGTCCCGACAGAGTCGGATCCGCCGAGGGTTGGATGAACATCCGTCAAGATGTCGGGACTATTCAGTAAATTCGGGAAGGGCTCTGTCAGTATATCCTCAGATCTTAGTCTTCGCGATCGGTGTCTTGGGCGCGGTGGAAAGTGGGATTCTGTCCACTTGCGCTTGCGTCAGCTGGAAGGACGGCTAGCTGACTTGTAGATGTAGGCTACCTCCAGCCAGGACAAAGACAAGATTCTTCCTGCGAAAGGCAAAAACAAAAATGCAGAGGAAGCCGAACCAGAGACAACACCGTTACAAAAGATGCTTGTAAACGCGGGGCCAATTCGCCAGGATGGGAGTGACAAGTTTTATGGAATGGAAAATGTAAGTATGGTAGGCCACCGTCTCTGGGCAATTGACTAACTTGTGATAGTTCGGGAACACCTGGTAATTCCGGTGCAGATTGAACTGTGGAAAGTGCTAACGTCCGCCAGTTACTGCAATTCAATAGTAAATGTCCTGTTTTGGTCGCGTCCATTCCGAGATCATGTCGTCAAGTACCCGCCACATTCACCTCTTGATACGCCGAACGGGCATCCGTCAGTTATCGATCCGCCGATCAGGGTCGTTTCCAGCGGCGCTGTAGCGACGGCTGGGCAAACGAAGGGACTCACAGCGAAGGAAGCAATGGCCCGACGGAAAGCTATTGCGAATAATCAGCCAGTGCCCCCAGTGCCAGGACAAAGGCCGGAAGATAAACCAGACTCGCCGGAATACAAGAAGAAACATGCCATGCTGGCAGGACCTGTCTTGGACCTTACATTTGAGAATGCTGCATCGTATGGGATGGAAGAGTCAACTTTCACAGCCTTGAAAGATATTTTTATGGCTCTCATCTCTGCCCAGTCTCGCACGGGGGTGTTGAGTCCGCAACGTTTTCTGGAGATCTTTAAACGCGACAATGAAATGTTCAGAACGTCGATGCATCAAGATGCTCATGAGTTCTATGGACTAGTGTTAAATGCCATTATTACAAATGTCGAAGCAAATGCGCAGCGCTTGCGTGTATTAGAACCTCCTCGGAGTGATGATGCCCTAGCACAGGCTATGCAGGCTTCATTGACTTCTGCTGCTCATGCAATGGGACTGTCTAACGGTACGCGATCACCCGGGACTGGGTGGGTTCATGATATCTTCGAGGGCATTCTCACGTCGGAAACAAAGTGTTTAACCTGTGAGACGGCATCACAAAGAGATGAGACTTTCCTCGATCTCTCGATCGATCTGGATCAACACTCATCTGTGACGTCCTGCTTGCGCAAATTCTCTGCGGAGGAGATGCTTTGTGAGAGGAATAAGTTTCACTGTGATACTTGTGGAGGACTCCAAGAAGCTGAGAAGCGTATGAAAATAAAGAAGCTTCCCCGGATCCTGGCACTGCACCTAAAGCGCTTTAAGTACACCGAGGATATGACAAGGCTTCAAAAGCTTTTCCACCGCGTGGTCTATCCTTACTATCTTCGAATGTTTAACACTACAGATGATGCGGAAGATCCCGACCGACTGTACGAACTCTATGCTGTTGTAGTACATATCGGCGGTAACGCTTATCATGGTCATTACGTCTCAGTTATCAAGACCGAAGATCGAGGATGGCTGCTTTTCGACGACGAAATGGTGGAACCTGTTGATAAGCATTATGTTCGAAACTTTTTCGGGGACAAGCCTGGTCAGGCATGTGCCTATGTCCTCTTTTATCAAGAAACGACAACCGAGAAGATGCGAAAAGAACAAGAAGCCGAAGGCCTGGCAGAAGTGGCTCTTGCATCACAAGAGGCCGAAATTGCGCTGGGCCATCCACAGCCAAATGGCACACATCCATCGTCCGTGTCCAAGCAAGTCAACCTGCCCAAGACCCCTCTAGAAGAACAAGAGTTTGCGACCCTGGCACACGCTGCTACAGCTCCTGCTCCTATCTCTCCACCATTCATGAGAGACAGCAACGCAGTTAAACCCATGACACCTACTACCTCGATGCCGGTACCAAAGGAGGTGCCTACTCCCGTCAAGGTCGAGACCCCTAGTAAAACGGTCAAAGCCCTTGCGAAGGAAGAGAAGGAACGGGAGAAGGCTGAGAAAAAGGAAGCAGAGAAGCAAAAGAAAATAGCAGACAAGGAGCAGGCTAAAGAAATGGAAAGGAAGCGAAAGGAAGCATTGGAGAAGAGGAGGGAAGCGCAGAAAACTCAAACCGATGAGATGAGAAAGGTTATGGAAATGAGTAAGCAGAGTGCCATGGAAGAGGAGGAACGGCGGAAAAAGGAGACTGCTTCTACAGCTGGCAACCTCGCTTCGACAAGCACCTCATCCACAACTGGAACTGAAGCTACAGGGAACAGCTCTACACCTCAAAGTCTTCCAAATACCAATGGTTTTGGCTCGATCAAGGGCATTTCACGAAGCCACAAGAACAGCAAAAGCATGAGCAAACGAAGTATTGGTAGCTTTGGGTTCTCGAAAATGAAGGCAAATGGCAATGATTTGGATACAGCAGTTGAAGGAGAGGCCTCAGTTCAACCACCCGAGAAGAACGAACAGAGACTGAAGGATCGATTCAGTTTCAGTGGACTTGGAAGGAAGAAGAGCAATCTGATGAGCCCATAATTAGACGCTCATCACGACTTGTTTGCTGTAAAAGCGAGTCTGGGCCAGCTAGGATGTTTTGTATATTTGGAACCGGGCGGTGGTGGTTAGGCTTGGTACTCAGGCCGCTTGGAAAATCTACTGTTTGAATATGGATCAAATCACATATAGGCAGGTAGCACATACATAGTTCAGACTTATGCGGCTTTGGTATGTTTTGGAGTCTTCTACAAGCGAATGTAGGGTTGGATTGGGAATGGAGATGATATGTTTTGTTGTTATTCGTGTCGTGATGAGAAAGACTTTATTCCGCAGTGCATGGCATACGGTGTACACGCAGCTCTTACTTCTACTTTTTAAATGTTCTTTTTCAAAAAGGCTTTGGCGCTGGTGGTATAATTCGACTTGCAAACTGGTATATGTTAAAGTAGTTGTCTTCGTCTGCTTGAGTTGCTTTATATGGTGTTTTGGACCTCATGACAGAGACAACCCCTCCAAGGCACTGTTGTTCTTGTACAGTATAAGATCACGTTTCGTACCTGATTATGTATTTTTAAAGTGCCTCTATGCTTATATTGGATGATTCTTCCGCCGTTAGGTGCCAAAGTTCCAACCTCCATCCCTATGAACGCCCGCTTCAATAATGCAAGAATCATCCGTCTCGTCCGGCATCTTGGTGAATTTTAAAATCAACACAGCTTTATCCCGAACCAAATTTCTCAGGCTCTGCCCTTCCGGCGCCTAAAATCAAGCACTTTAACCCAGCGCGAGAGAATAGATGATCAGGATCGAATTGATGCCTATTAGAGGTACTACAGAGAGTTGGGTCAGCTACTCTGTCTAATGTGCTTTATATGGTTGGCAAAGGTGCGGGCGAAACGTACTTCTCATCAATGTCCGCACACTCGTCATCAAGTTGATCAGTTTACTCTTGATACTCTCCTCCCCCATCTGCTGCCCTCCGAAGGCCGGTTCTTGCGCCGTGTTTGACCATCCAACTATAGATTCTGTCAGCATTTATTCTTTCCTCGCTTTCTCTCCTCCATGCTGCCCATCGTGCAGTGGCCTTCCTTCCTCCCTCGCCCTTCTGCGCGTCTCGCAAAAAGGTGCTCAACATCAAGCTCGCTCCCTGGCCTTAGACCTAGACATATGGGCATCTGGAACGGAATTGGCATACCGCGTGCAAGAAATCGGTCTTCAGACAGGATCGCGACAGCATTAACAAGGAGGACGGAGACTATATGGTTGTGGGGGTCAGTATATAAGCTGCTCGGTGTTGGGCGCTCAAGCGGGAAAGGCAGGACGTCGTACTGTAGATGAGATTCCCGAACAGGAATGAGAACATCATATTTGCGGTGTTTCTCGGGGATCAGAGGGCGCTGGTAAGCTCGCAATAGACCAGAGGTTGGATTGTGCTGGAGCTTGTCATGTCTGTAGCTTTCGGGGAGTTGTTGCCAGAATTCGTGCACGGACCCACAAGGCTCTGGAAGGCCACGAACGAGGCTTTGCTTTCTTGCGACATCCATTACAACAACTAGATTTGGCGGGAGTATATGACCTTTTGTCGTTTTTGTACTTGGCAATTGGCCTTGTTTTGATTGGCAACCCTGCTTATATTTTCTGTTCTGTCTTCTCTTGAACAATCTCAGAACTCGCATTTGAAGGAAGCTCCCATGGCATAAACCAGCGTGCTCCATCGCTTCGAAGCACGCAGGTCCTTTCCAGAACTACTCTGGATTGTGCAACAACAGCATGATGAAGCTTGTCGGTAGGCCCCCTTAGCTGTGGGTGGTTGTATATGTTAGATCGATGCTAATGGAAACATTGCAGACTTCTTCCTCTCGCTCCTCATCCCCATCTCCATCCTCCTCCACCTCTTCCTCTCTCCTTACACCAAAGTCGAGGAGTCCTTCAACATCCAGGCTACGCATGATATCTTAGTATACGCTACGCCCTCCTCGAATATCTTCGACCGTCTGACTTCCACATACGACCATTTCTCATTCCCGGGTGTTGTCCCACGCACTTTCGTTGGTGCTGCAGTTTTAGCAGGACTCGCCCGGCCAATCTTCACCCTGGTCTCTTTTCAACATGGCCAAATTGTCGTCAGAGCTCTTTTGGGCTTATTCAATGCTGCCGCCTTACTGAAGTATAGAAACGGTGTCGAGAGGACTTTTGGAATTGAGGTCGCGAGGTGGTATGTGCTGCTGCAAGTTGCGCAGTTTCATGTACTGTATTATGCCTCAAGAACTCTGCCGAATATGTTTGCTTTTGGTCTAAGTACGTCCTCAACCTTTGGTGGGTAGAATTTTGCTCATCTCTACGCAGCGACTCTTGCTTTTCGGGAATTCTTGCCTCTACCAAGTAGTGCCGAGCAAACTTTAGTGGACAAACGGCATCGACTAGGAATTTATCTTTTCGTTCTATCCGGCGTCATCTTCCGGTCCGAGATAGCTGTGTTACTCTTCACGCAGCTCCTCTATATTCTGGTCACCACTAACTGCAATATCACCAATATCGTCAAAGCTGGGCTTCAAAGTGCAGCCGTCGCATTGCTTCTTACCATCCCGGTCGATTCCTATTTCTGGCAGAAGGGCATGTGGCCAGAGTTAGCTGGCTTCTATTACAATGCCATCCAGGGCAAATCAGCGGATTGGGGAACTTCTCCTTATCACTATTACTTCACCAATGGGCTGCCCAAACTACTTCTGAATCCGTTACTGACTTTTGTCCTCATACCCTATGCAATTACTCTCAAATCTTTCAGATTCCACACCGGAAGCAGAGTCGCTGTGAGCTTGACATTACCTGCAATGCTGTTCGTGGCAATTTACAGTCTCCAGCCGCATAAGGAACCTCGATTCATCATCTATGTTGTTCCACCACTCACCGCATGTGCGGCTCTCTCAGCGTCTCACATCTGGACCCGGCGCACAAAGAATGCGCTCTACGGCCTGGCTTCACTGGCACTTGTAGGCTCGATACTGGTCAGCTTTGCGGCATCGACTGGCATGCTCCTAATTTCATCCCTCAACTACCCTGGCGGCGAAGCGCTAAAGAGTGTTCACAAGATTATTGAGTCCGACCCTTCGAAACCCGCACATCTCAACATTCACATGGACGTCCTATCATGTATGACAGGCGTGACGCGCTTCCAACAAATCCGACCCGATATGATCACATATGACAAGACCGAAGAAGCCGAGGAGCTTCTACGGCCTGATTTCTGGTCCAGATTCGACTACGTACTCTCTGAGTCACCGGAGACAGTCATTGGGAAATGGGATGTTGTCGATACGATTTATGCTTATGCCGGGATCGAGATCCTGAAGCCCGGGATGCAGGTTGCGGATCTGTATACCGTAAATAATGCTACCAAGGTAGAGGAAGGGAGGGAGCAAGTATTACAAAGTGAGGATGTGAGGGAAGTTTATGATGATAGGGGTTTTTCATGGAACGGAGACGTAGATATGGTTAGGATTCTGGGCTTGCTTCGTAATAGAGTAAGAGCGCTCTCTGGAGGTTGGTGGATTGGCCCGAGGATGAAACCGGCGATCTATGTGCTGAAGAAGCAGAAGGAAGCGCTGGTTGGGCGGAGCAGAGAAGAACTTGTAAGGTGATCTAGAATACGCATCTATCAACTCAATAACTTGTATGGAATCTCATCATGCCCTGAGTCGCTAACGAGTCACCTCCCATCCTCCTCGCTAAACTTCAGCTCAGGTGCTGGGTAACGTAAGCCGCCTCACCTACCCTTCGTGCTTTGGGAACAAAAGAAAGAGGCAGCACCAGAGAAGAAGAATGAATACGCAGAGAGACTTCTGGTGGGCACTAAAATCGAGCCACTCAATCCAACAGCTTGGATGGCTAGATTACAGCCTGTGTAGATGATCGATATATAAATGGACGGCTCACGAGACTGGCTGGAGACGAAGAAGCACAGGAACAAGAATATTAAATGCTATCTTGGCATCAAGCCATAGGTGCACCAAGCTACGTTTTTCGCATCTTGGGAGAGAATCCGATGCGTAATCGACACCATTCTCCCCCCCCCCCACCAAACCCCGTTCGTTCCCGCATATCTGGGGTATTCATGGATATAAAAGTCCAAGATTCGCACCTGGCAAGAATAGAGGAACTCCCTGACTCCAAACACGCCCTAAATCTCGTAGTTCTCTCCCGTCGCACAGCATTTCTCTCACGCCTTCATGCCCTGCCTCCAAAACCCAACCCTCACGCCTTGGCCCGGTTGCAGCACAATCTCCGCCTTCAGCTGCGGATCTCCGCCGTCAATAGCGGTCTGGAAGTTTTCAATCCGCTCGAAGCGCTGCAACATGCGCACAAGCGTATAGCCCATCTCCGTGAGCGCGAACTGTTGCCCAATACAGATGCGTGGCCCTCCGTTGAAGGGGATGTACTGCCACGGTTTGGGCTGCCAGCTTACCCAGCGATCTGGGCAGAAGGTTAGTGGATCCGGGAAGTCAGGCGAAGATGGGTAGAGATCGAGGCGACGTTGCATGACCAACGTGCTGTATCCGATGGGGGTGTCTTTGAGAATGCCGATCGGTGAAAGCCCGTCCGGTCCGCCACCGCGGGGAAGCGTAGTGTCCTTGAGAGCTAGGCGGACATTGAAGGGCACGACGGGGTAGAGACGGAGGATTTCTTGCATAACGTTCTGGGTATTTGTTAGTTTGATAATGTAGGCGAGATGGAAGCGAGCATAAGGGATATATATACCTGAAGGTATTTCATGTTCTTCAAATCTCCATACGTGGGTGGACGTTCTAGTCCAACGGTACTGATAATCTCAGAGCGCAGTTTCTTTACAATCTGGGGGTTCCGAGCCAATTCGTAGATGGTCCAGCTCAAGGAACTGGCCGTGGTGTCTCGGCCCGCCAACAGGACAGTTACAAGCTGATCACGCAACACTTTACGATCTCGGGTAAAAGATGCGATGGCGTGAAGGAAGGTGTACCCTTCTTCGGATTTTGTCTTGGTGCTAAGTTCCTCCGGGGTTAGTTTGAGGGCCTCTTCAATATACGGGTTTACAAAGTCGTTGATGACCTTGATACCCTTGTGGAACGATCTACGAGGAACCGCCCAGTTCATAGGTCTATGTAGCAAATTAGCCGGTATCAACGTGTCTTCAGCAGCATCTCAGAACCTACCCGGCCCTAGCAATGATATTTTGCACGCGCTGGACCTCCCCAAAAGCCTCTGCAAATTGCAAATCACCATTCTCTAAGCTTCCTACGCCTCTACCCAGCAAGAAATCGGTTGCTGCATCCAGGGTATACCGGAAAAACAGGTCACTGATATCCAACTCATTACCTTCACCATGTTTCTCTATCTGGTCGAACAGGACTTGCACATGGCGTTCAAAACAATTCAGATCGCTCACGCGATCCTTGATAAACTGTGGGCGGAACAATTGACGCGAGGCATGCCACTGGTCCAAATCCGTGACGAAGATGCCATCGCCGAGAAAATCATGCCAGTCCTTGTGGAAAGGTTCGCCCTTGCCATAGTCGGTGAATTGCGTGGCGAGGATGGCCTTGATGTTCTCGGGATCGGCAGTGAATATCACTCGCTGTCCGGCTGGCACGGCTTCAACGGTATACCGCGAGGATCCGGCGAAGAAAGCCTGCCAGCCTTGCAAGTTCTTGTGGGTGATGGTGGCATTTACGGCTTTCGCTATCATGTCAAGGTCTGCAGGTGGGTTCGTGAGTCAGGTCTTGGATGAAGTATGGGTGTGGCCAACGTACCGGCTGGTAACCAGGTCTTTATTCTCGGGGCATGGCCACCGAGAGCGCGGATTTTGCGCTCTTCGCTGATCCATTGCTTGACCTTCAATAGCAAGAGAATGGTTGCGATGGCGACGGCCAACGTTTTGGGCGAAGCATGGGCAACGATCTCGTCCAACATGCTTGGAATATGAGGCAGGAAGAAGAGTAAATCAATTAGCACAGAGCTTTGAGAATGGACCGAGTCCCAAAAAGCAATATGATGGCTCAATTTGAGCTGGGTACGGCAAAAGTGAGGAAACAGAGATGCAAGGTCGGGCCAGGTGAAGAAGATAAGGTGAAGCTATGATAGCATAGCTGAAATGACCTACGCCGGACAGAGATGTCTCGCCATCATTGCGGGCATAATGCTTGACTTTTGTATCCTCGGCTGCTGTTGGGGATCGGCGCAACTCGAAGTCCATGTCGCACCGACCAAGTTCCGTGGGCAGGAGCTTGGTCGGCGTCGGGTGCTGCTGAAGACAGCATTGCGTTGGCTGGAACCGGGCTGGAACCAGCCTGTAACGGGGCACGCCGGCGCTACTCATTAGGCCCTCGGGCTGCTCTGACCCTCGTCGTGCCTGCCGTTCATTTACCCGCAGTGCGGACCTTCCAGAGGATTGAGGGTGAGGAGAGCAGGAGTGTGCGGGCTTGGGCTGTTAAGGTTGTTTGAGCATGGACGGTGCCCATCGACAGAGACAGGCCAAACAACCGAGGGTGCATGTGCAAGCGTGTGGGGTAAGGGCAGAACCATCGTATTCGAACGAATGGCCCTCCATTGTGCTGCACCGGAACATGACGTTAGAATTCCCGATACGACATAGGGCCATCCGCATCTCCATGTACCTGTTGTTCCAAAAGAGCCCCAAGCGAACTAGTCGGATGGTTTGGATCGCGCTGTTTCATGAAACGCAATTCAGATGGTTTCCTGTTTCATGAAACGCAATTCAGATATGGTTTCCTGATCACGGCGGCCCGTTGTGTATTCGGGTCGTGAGCAGACGAACGAGAAAGATGGGCCAGCGAGATAACAATGCTTTGCGGTATCTTTATTTTGACAATCCAATCATCCGTCATCCGGTAATAACCCTGTCTGCAGTGAAGCAATGCTGATCTATAAACCATTCAAACCCTTCCACTCGCAACCCATATCAGATTGATCGGCATGCCTCTACTCTGTGATAAA
Organism: Coleophoma crateriformis; assembly: GCA_003369635.1. Classification (NCBI taxonomy): domain Eukaryota; kingdom Fungi; phylum Ascomycota; class Leotiomycetes; order Helotiales; family Dermateaceae; genus Coleophoma; species Coleophoma crateriformis. The sequence continues at coordinate 700,626 of PDLN01000008.1, forward strand.
TCTCTCAATATCTATTGTCCAGCCTGATATAGCTTATGCGATTCGGAAGTGCTCGCGAAGTGCGGCTCCGAGTCTCTCGATTGCCTCCGTCATCTTCTCGTTGGACGCCGCGGCAAAGGTTGCTCTCAGGAACATGTCCGTTGGTACGGGCCCCTTCTCGGCGGTGAACCAACTGCCTCGACCGAGCAGCACTCCTGCATTGATAGCAGCCATGAAAATGCCTTCTTCAATGTCGAGGATGAATTTGGACTGCGCATCGGGATGCTTTTGCCAGTCAATCTTGAACCAAAGCTGCCAAGGAGATTAGTTCTGTGCGACCCAGCCCAAGGAGGTCACTTACAAACATGCCAGCGGCGGGTGGGTTCCAACTGATAACCTCTCGGGGCAAGAATTTCTCACATGCGCCTAGTAAGACGTCTCTTCTGCGGGTGTACTCCAGACGGAGATTGATTAACCACTTCAAATAACCATCGTGGCCCCAGCTTTCATCCAGGATCTTGTGTAGGACGAGCTGAGAGATACCACTCGGGTTTTGGTTCGAGCACTCATTGTGTCGTACAAACCGCTCGACAATCTGCTCCGAAGCAGTAATCCATCCAACTCGGGATCCGGGCGCAATGACCTTAGAAAAGGAATCCATGCGCATCACTCGGCCATCTACATCCATACTCAAGTATGTTGGGATGAGGACCTTCAGGAATTCTTCGTTGTTTGCTGGCGGTGGTACATCGGGTGCACCAGGTCCAGTGTATGGTTGCATCTGCAGGAAATAGTATGGCTCGTCCTCAATGATGTACGTATCGTGCTTTTGTGCGACCTTGTAAATCGCTTGTCGTCGGGCTGTGCTTTGAGTAGCTCCAGTTGGATTTTGCCCAGACGGAACGGTGTACAACAAGTGCGGCTTTCGTGCTCCTTGCACCTTCTCGTCCCAGTTGCTGAGGATCTCATCCATGCTCTCCGGTAGAAGACCTTCGCTGTCCATCTTCACTCCAACGAACTTGATGCCCAATGGAGCTGCGGTTTCAACGGCCGATGCGAAGGTATATTCCTCCGACAGGATATAGTCACCTCTCTCACAGAGCATGCGGAATGTTTGCTCCAAAGCAGACGTGCTACCAACGGAAAGAGCGCAGTGCCAATCCTCATATGGTGGGTTACAGACAATCTCGGTGTGCTCTGTCACAAAGCGCAAGACTTGGGCTGAACCCGTTCCAAGACCATAGTTGAGCGCAATCGACAGATCATACGAGCCATGCCCTTCGGAAACTTCATATTTCCCAGCCTTGACCACCTGTCCCGTCTCCTTGGTCTCTTTCTCGCTGAAATGGGGGGGGATTGGGATCTTGATGGTCATCTCGTCAATCGGGAAGTATTCGGGGCATGGCAGACCTCCACCAAGAGAGATCATGCCTGGCTGCTTGAGGAATCTTGCAGCAGCTTTCAAGCTGGATGGCGTTCTGGATTTGCTCTCGAGGCTCAGATAGTCTAGAGAAGTCAGCCAGAGTCTTTCTCCCTGCCATTGGAAACTTACGGTCCCATCGTCTTGCTTTGGGTTTTCCAGTTGACTGCGAGTTTAGCAGAGGTCGTATCAGACGGTTGCGAAACTCACGGGCGCTTTGAAGTTGTCACTGCTGGCAGCAAACGCAACGCCTGCAATCAGCCTCCCGGCCTGGGCGCGGCGCTGTGTAATACTATCGGTGATTGAAGACTTGGAAACAACGACGGCCTGCGTATCAGACAGGCCCGCAGGCTCTAGATCTGCAGAGTAGTGAGGAGCCATGAAGTATAATTGTCAATGAGAGGGGAATTGAGAAGAACAGGCGGTCAAAGGAGAAGAGGTCAAGAAGGCGGTACAGGTCATGCAAGATGAAGAAGAAAAGTGAGTAACGGGAGGACAAGAGGACGGAATCCACCCAGACCGAGCGCGACGTTGGACTAAGTCAATGGCACATAAGCACCCAAAAGGAGTGACAGACTATTGCGATGCCGGCGTCGCCAATATCTTTGTAGTCATCAAAATCCTCCCTGCCCTGGCCACCAACAACGCGGAATGAGTGCACGCGTTTCGGCCTCCCCCACTAAGAAATTTAAAAAGGAAACCACTCGATTCCCTTATCAGCCCCGCCATTCCAGGTAGGCCGATCGCGCTTATCGCCGGCATTTCGCGCTCGTGTGACTCGCATCTTCCGACGGTGCATCCGCTATTACATAATTTTCATGATACTTGACAACAGGAAAAGCCGGGAGCGGCCACCGGAGCAGCTGAGATCCTTGATATTATGAGATAGACAAATCGTCGTCAACAATTACCCTGCCCGGGTAGCTCAATCGGTAGAGCGTGTGGCTCTTATGCACCAGAACACCTCAAGGTCGCGGGTTCGAGCCCCGCCTCGGGCTCAATCCCCGAGGTTCTCACTCACAGTGAGCACCTTCACTTTTAGCTTTTTTTTGGTCCTGTTTTGGTCAGGATGAGAGTTGTTCAAGCGATGGAGCATGATTGTTACAGCGAGCCGGTTTTTTCTTTCGGACTCGCTGGTGAATGCTTAGCGAGCGTCCTCTTGAGCGAGGCAGGCCGCAGGGAACCGGCTACGATTTTGATACATTATCCTATCGACAAACCTCCAGGAACGTAAATCCTCACTTGGAGACCTGGAGACCCCACGCCAAGCTGGATGGATAGATATGGATATCCAACGTCTGCTACTTTTGCAGCTCGAATCCTTGAGAACGGATTTCCGCATGTTCAATATCTTCGTTTCGATGATACGAGGTGGTATCAGAGTGGCTAGAATCCCATGCAGGGAAATAAGATAGAAAGTTTAAATATTCGGAAGAATCTTAATCAAGATTGACTATCACGTCTGACATTGCAAGGGACAGTGCTTCCTTGATTAGAAGAGGATTTGAAACGGGTTGGGATATTTCGTTTTAGTACGTTGCTATTGTCTAACCCATCAGAACCCTCCCCCCAATCACTTCGGCGGCAAGGGGAAGAGCATGCTCTTCGGGCCTCGAATACCTCGAAAACACGTAACAAGAACCTACTTGTCTCACAGACATAACAAATTACGACACACACGACAAGAAGAGAAACAGCAGACCTTCTTCCTTCACGTTTGCGCCAATTGCATGTTTCAACTAGTCTTCATGGTTTGGGCCGCCACGTAAGATAGAGTGACTGTTTCCAAGATGTACCTCCCCGGGTTACACTAGACAATGAGAGAGGGGAACGAGATCAATGAGCTGTTGGCATGCTGCTGTATGGAAGGAGGTGACCCATGCTCGGTATGGTTGGCAGGGTACATCACCAAGTTGCGGGAGAGGTTCATCACATAACGCGCGCCCATGGTCGGATTTGTGAATAGGTCAGGTGAAGCAAGGAAGAAGAGGAACAAACGGACTGGCGCTGTTTCAACCAAGATATTATAACTTACTTGTAAGCATTCTGTCGACAGTCCTTTGCGCACTATTTGTACGAGACACCAGAAGTCTGGAGGCTCAGAATCAGCGAACAGCTTGAGTGAGCCTGATGTAGGGTTCTGTCACCTGCTGGAGCTCTCCTAAGGGCAATGCATGTAACCAGGAGATTCGAAATCCCGTCTGAACACAGAGCTAGGAAGCAAAGGCGTAACCATTCGTGACTTCGTCTAACCTGAGTGCGTAAGATAATATTTATTGTTTACTGCCCTTCCGTATGGGCTCGGCAGACGTTTAGTCTACCTTTTTGATTTAATACATGCAACTTCCACATGTGTTTGATATCAGACAAGACACATATTCTCCATAATACGTATGGTCAGGTATGCCATTTCTCAAGAACCTCCTGCCTTCCTAGCCTCACATATCAGGAGGATTTGATTACTGGCCACTGCGAATGTATTCTGTCCCGTCTTCCCGTTCCAGAACCATCCAGTAGTCACTGCCCTTGAATTCTAACCCTGATATCCTCTTGAGGTTACCCAATGGTCGCCTTGTGGCGTTAGGCTTGGCGTTAGGCATGGCCTCAGGTTTGGCATCGAAAAACAACATCTGGCCAACTAATTGTGCGGCATTCCTTACACAATCGTTAAGACCCACTCCGTTGTAACTGTTTCCCGTGACGGCTAACCTGCCTCCAAAAGCCCGATGAAGGTCTGTATTTGCCTTTTGCATTCGTTGCGTATGCCCAACAGTATATTGAGGTATACAGTCCTTGTGTAAGCTCACATTGACAGCAAGTGGACTTTCGGTGATGTGAAGGTGACGTTCCAAGACTCGCCGGGCCATTTTCTCCCCCTCCTCGGTGGTAGGATAGGTATCGAAAGAATCCCACCAATGCCCACCTAACATGACGGTCAATTTGGTGCCAGACACCGTATCCTGGCCCTGAGTAGAATCGCTGTCAAATACAACACCCAGTGCGCATTCAGGATTTTGGTCGAAGTTAATTGAGCGAGGAATCAGATACCCGAATCCGTTCGGAGCAAGCCCCTCCTGTTTGTAGAAAAGATTAACAACCATGACTGTCACCGATGGGATAGCTTGTAGGCTGGTTTGTAGGCTTTTTGCAAATTGCCCCGGAACATCTGTAAGACCTGCAAGAGCTTGGCTAGAGATGGTGGATATCACATGGGCATATGGTTTAATGGGTAGATTCTTCCCAGTTGAAATCTATATGATGTTAGAGAAGCGTAAGTCAGAGAAGGTGTGGCCCTAACTAACCTTTATTCGATCAGTCTCTGCCATGTACTTGACACTGTTTATTGGGTGGCCAGTCTTGATCTGGACATTTTTCATTGCCCGAAGATAAGAGGCCAGTGCTTTAGTAAGTGTTTCCATGCCGTTTTTAAAAGTATATACACTGGCATCCTCCAAGGTTTGTTGGATTGGTGCACCAGCCAGTTGATTCTTTATAGTGAGGTCCAGAACAGCATCCCTAACTTGCAGAATTTTCATGTTTCTAGATGCCTTGAAAGCTGCACCTCTGATAAGACTCCCAAATCGCTTCTCTTCATGCCACAGTGATGGTAGCAGACTCTTTGCGCTGAGTTTATTGATATCCCCAGCATATATTCCGTGCAAAACTGCCGAAACAATGTTGTCACCGATGTGCGATGTTCCGAACCTCCTGGCTAAAAAGCTTCCAACTGATTCATCCTCAAGGCTGTTGTCTCGAGGACGACGCCATGGTTCGCCGAATGCTTGCCAGAACTGGGTAAACACATCTTCAGTCAGGACAGTCCACGCCATATCGTAGAAATCCTGACCCGGACCTGGCATCTTCACCAGACGATCGGGATAGTAAATAAATCGATTGCGTGCAGACTCAGAGTTTTTTGTAACTACAAGCAGCTCATCCTCAAGCCCGAGCTCTCGGATCTGTATTTAAATATCAGTAGAGCGTTGCCAAGGAAGTCTTCAATAGAATGTACCAACTCTACGACGATCATTCCAGCATGCGTATGTGGCCGCAGAGTCCTAGGACCATGCTCGAAGACCACCTCACCGCCAGGGACCTGTATCTTCTTACTGTCCACCCAGCCTCCGAGCCTGTCGCTGGCCTCGTAGATATCGATTTTAGCCTCGGGGGGAAGAAGCTTGGCCAAGTAGTATGCAGTGGCGAGACCACTTATGCCACCACCAAGTACCGCAATCCTGTCATAACCAGGCTTGTTATCGATAGGTCCTTCAGTGGTCGACAATGTCGACGTAGCTGTTGCGGCCAAGCTGGATCCCCGAGCATCGTTATCCTGCCCACTGTGTATGTATGCCCTGCTGCCGCGCCCCCTTAGCCCGCCATCGATCTCTATCAGAGGTCGATTTCGTCCCTGGATCCCATGGCAATTATTTCCTGCGCGTGAAAGTCTCATTCGAGTAAGTGGAATGACAGGTCGGCAGATATGGAGAGCTCGAGAGCTCATCGGAGGAGTTATCCGCCGCGGAGCTCGTACAGTTTGACATCGTGGATTGGTGTAGAATTGCCTCAGTAGAGTCACCAGCGTGTTCTCTGGAGCCCGAGGAAGCATTGCCGAAAGGGACGGTTGGTTGACAATGACTGTATAAAAGTATAGAAGCGCAAGATGAGGTTCAGAAGCACCGTCTCGCTTAGCGTGTGTATACAAACGTCGAATGATGACCGCGTGATGTTGACATGGTTACTCTACCACTCGGAACTCAACTCTGGAAATCGACTCCGGAAGCAACATTGGTGAAGTGTAAGCTGAAATCAAAAACTGATCTTCTTGTGTCGCTCCGTTATTTTTCACAATTTAATTACAGAGACATATGTGGGAGGCTACCTGAGAGCTCTTTTGCTCTGAGGTACCATCAAATATAGAACTTCATTCTATCTGGAAAAGGGTTCCTTTTATGCACCCACTGCGTCTGGATATCCATGAAATATTCATACCCCCAATAAACGCCCGCATAAAACCGCTCAATCACCACGTCCCTGATCATGCAGTGAAATATTGTACATCTGGACACCCAAAATCCCGTCTACCAATTCTCTGCTAAATAACCACACTTTCATGTGATTACCTCTGTAGCACCTGGCCCTTGGCTCATGCTAGTGTCAGATGCTCCTGGGACAATCAACTCCTCCTTCTCGCTCTCATCCACAAACTTCCTTTCACTGACATGCTCCTTTGCACCATCTGCCACCCAGACCTTATCCCCAAACTTCCCCCGCTTCTGTCCCTCGACATGTTTAAAGGAACAAGTTGGGTTCAGACATGGATTGAACTTACACACCGTCTTGACGTGGGTGAACTTGCAGTCAGGAGTTGTACAATCAGCTCCATTCCGGCATAATGGCATGCTTGGATGCTTGAAGGGACAGCGTGGATTGGTGCAGTTTGGAAAGAATTTGCAATCCATTTCGGTCTGATGCGCGACTTTCTGTGCTGGTGATGGATGTCGGCCGGTGCACTTGCGATTCTTGCAAGCTGCACCAAATGAGCAGACATCGCTGACGTCGACGGTTGTGCCGGGGGGAGCAGCGGGCGACTGATGTGCAAATTTACAATCCTTATTGGTGCAAGACAAGTTAAACCGGCAGACGTCATCAGCCGATGCTTCTTTCTTCTCCTGTGACATTTCCACGTCCATGGAAGATGAAGGTGTGTCATTTTGAGTTCCTTGCTGTGATGTTCCAAACTTGCCAGAAGAGTGACCATTTCTCTGCTGCCGGTGAGGATTCGACTGAACTCGGTCAAACAGAGACTTTCCCTGCTGCTGATTTTGGAATCCATTTTGCATTGCTCCAGGTAGCGGGCCACCGCGACCTCCCATGAGCGCCTGCTGCTGTTGAGGGGTAAACATCTGCGCCATCATTCGTGACTGTTGCTCAAGCATAGCAAAAAGGTCCATTTGCTGTTGCTGCGACATATTCATGATATTTGAGCCAGGACCGGACTGTATAGGCATACCAGGCATACCACCCATGCCTCGTCCATTCTGCATTCGAGGACCTCCGCGCCCTTGTGCTTGACGGGGGCCGGTTGGTGCCGTTCGTGCGTGCGTATTAATTCGCTCGTTGCCGCCTTGAGGACGGACTCGATGGAGAACAGATTCGTTCGTTCTGTCCATAGCCTTTGCTAAGTGGCCAAGCATCCGCCTATCCCTAGGACGATTGCCGTTGCCACCGTTTCGCATTGACTTAGGACCTGTAGGTCTGTCACAGTGTGTTAGTTGTGGAGGTTTTGGGAGAAGAGGGAGATCTGGTGGGGTTGGCAGATCCACCGTAGTAATTGCATACACATTGCCATCTCCATTTTCAGAGACTCCTCCCATATCCGCATCATTTGAAATGTCCATTTGCCCTTCTGTGTTGCCTGATTCTGCCATAGACTGCCCTCCAGTGTCATTCAATTGCGAGTTCAAGAGAATTACTTGCTCGAACAGCCACTGTGAAAAGTCTCGAGCTCCAGGATCATCGGGCCCAAGGTTAAGTAGATCGCCTGATAATTCTGCCGCAATCTGCTCTTGTGTTTTCCCATTTGCGAGCATGAGCATGATGTACTCTGTCAAGGCGGAATCATCATCACCTCCAGTACTCCATCCCACCTCGACAAGCTTGGGTTGAATAGCTGCGTTCAGCGCATGCGCTAACGGCGTCTCCAGAGATACTAGGTGATCGACCGACATGATTACAGGAAGAGGATTTCTTTGCGGAAGGTTGGTGTAGAAGGTGAGGCTGTTCGACAAGCCGCGATGGCTTGAAGCTGGGGGTGTCTTTCCTGGCGCGAGTGGTGGCGGTTGTCCAAAGAAAGACGAGTGTACGGGAAACTATCGAATGGGACTTTCAGGGACGATGTTTGAGGCTGGAGCGGGTCTGCGATGTTGGGCGAAGCTGTGCTATCGCGTTCGTTGCCTTCAAAGGAGGCTCGATAAAAGGAATCGTTAAAGAAGGTTGCCACAACAATAGAGGTCACGAGACCGTCCACTGCTCTAGCGTCGCTCGAACGGTTGTCTGGTTTGTCAGCCTCGTCGATGTTGTTCAGCCTTCCTGCTCTGCGCACTGATCCCCCACATCCGTCATTGCGCTCTCGTCGTAGGGGATTCCGGGACAACGCAATTGCAATGCTAAAGTCCTATGCGCGGCCGTGATGGTTCTTGACAGTCTGGGAATACGAGGACTCCTTTGAATTGCCTGCTCTTCCACCACTTCCAACACATTTCGGGCTCGCGCGACATGGGAACCCGGAGCCTGCGAGGGGCCCGCCTCTGAAAGCTCACGACTAACTTTCCTTACGTGAAGGGCCCTACCTTGGCTGGATACAACTCTGTTTCTTGCCAAGAATATCCTCACGATAATGTGACATCACGCTGGCAACTAGCCTGCCAACAAGGATTTTACTGTCAGATTCGTCAAACTAGGAGCCAGGAACGCAACGTTACAAGGAATCGAGTGGCTGCGCTGCAGCGGAACGGTCAGCAAACACCTGTCGATTATTGCACCAAATAATGATCGGCACCTTGCTCCTATTGACGCACCTTGCCGAAAAAGAAACATCATCGTTTGGCTCTGCATTGCATGGCATGAGGTGAGATTGAACCTCAAGGGTATCGGTGCCTGTCAATCAGTACCATTATCCCAGCCTTTAGTCATTTTATGGGTTTGCTACCATTGAGGCACTGCTACATAGCCCATTTTCGACGACATCTCACTGTATTTATACTTAGCCTAGCCTCTCTCCTTCACCCTGCACCCGTTTTAACGTCTTTGTCGGTCCCTCTGAAGCCCGCTTCCCCCAATTCAGACATCATGTGGCTTTCCATCCTTTGGTTTTGCGCTTTCTTCTCTTTCACCCAAGCATTATGGCCTGTACCTGTGGAGTTTACAAGTGGCAATACAGTGTTGTGGATAGCACCGAACGTCAAGGTGACTTATAATGGAGGAAACGTACGATGGTCTCCCCAAACTTATAGCAAGAATGGTCAAACTGAGAACATGTGGATTGAACAGCTTACGACGAATACACCGGAAGCTCCGGCAGCATACACAAATCATTCTATGGTTGAGGCGGCAGTAGCCAGAACTATGCAAGCAATATTTACTCAAAATATTGTGCCTTGGAAGCTGCATCCGCGCAACGAGCTCTACAAATTTGAGCCGGCTGCAAATTCGACGAAGACGTACATCAGCAGCTTGACCATAACGCAGACTGGCACAGATACCGTAGATACCTTCAAGCCATTGGCCGGGGCGGTAGATGAGTCGTATAATGTTACAATCACAGAAGACGGCAAGGCCGCTATTTCGGGCGTCTCTTCAACTGGTATTCTTCATGGACTGCAGACATTTTCTCAGCTCTTCTACCAGCACTCGTCAGACGCCGGAATTTACATCAACATGGCACCTGTCGCAATCAGAGATGCTCCAAAGTTTTCCCACCGGGGACTTAATATAGACATCTCGAGGAATTGGTACCCTGTGTCTTCCATTACGAAGACCATTGACGCTCTCTCCTGGAACAAGTTCAACAGATTGCATTTGCACATGACTGATGCACAGTCATGGCCCATGGATATTCCAGCTTTACCAGAACTGTCCAAAAAGGGAGCCTACCAAGTGGGGCTCTCGTACAGTCCTGCGGACATCGCTTATATCCAAAGCTATGCACAATCAAGAGGTATCGAAGTCATCATAGAAATTGACATGCCGGGCCACACATCTGTAATTGGTCTTGCGTACCCTGAACTCATTGCAGCTCAAGATGCTCAACCATGGGATACGTACTGCGCGGAGCCTCCTTGTGGACAGCTGAAATTGAATAGCTCAGCTGTTGACACATTCTTGGAAACACTCTTTGACGATATCTTGCCAAGAGTCTACCCTTATTCTGCGTACTTCCACACTGGCGGCGATGAGGTGAACGTGCAAGATTACTTACTTGACGAGACGGTCCAATCCAATCTCACGTCGGTGATCAAGCCACTACTGCAAAAGTTCCTGGACCGTAACCATGATCAAATTAGAAGCAAGGGATTGACACCTATTGTGTGGGAGGAAATGCTTAATACATGGAACCTCACACTTGGAGACGATGTGTTGGTTCAGACATGGGGTGTGACCCCAACCTCTGTACACGACGTCGTAGCATCCGGCCACAAAGTACTGTTCGGCGACTCTAGTTTTTGGGTAAGCCATCACAATCGAATTCTCAAACAAAGGTTCTAACAACGCCAACAGTATCTTGACTGCGGCAAAGGCCAATGGCTCGATTTCACCAACGAGTCATTCCAAACTTACTATCCATTCCCCGACTACTGCTCGCCAACCAAGAATTGGCGACTTGTGTATTCATACGATCCGACTGCTAACATGACAGCCGAAGAGTTGGCTTTGGTAGCAGGCGGCGAAGTCCATCTCTGGAGCGAACAGACAGATCCCGTGAGCGTCGAATACATGTTATGGCCGAGAGCGAGTGCTGCGGGTGAAGTTTTGTGGTCTGGGAGACAGGATGCTAGTGGCCAGAATAGGAGCCAGATTGATGCTAGTCCCAGACTGGCGGAGCTGAGGGAGAGGATGGTGAATAGAGGTGTTGCTGCAGGGCCAGTGCAAATGGTGTTCTGCACGCAGCATAATGCTACGGAGTGCTCCTTGTAGAGGCTTGAGAATGTCTTGGATTAGCAGTTGAGAACATTGCACATATGAGGTACGATTTCAAGTTAAGCTCGGCTTCTAATTAGTATTATTGGAGAACAAAAAGCTGCAGTAGTAAAAGCATGGACTATAAGAAGTAATATATCTAATTCCTCTGAGTCTCAATAACGCATGCACAAAGCAATTTTCATGAGGAGAGGGAAAGAAACTCTAGCTCAGCGCCCATGACAGTGGTTCGCGGCCTAACAATCTAAGCCCAAGGTATCTAATAGAAAACACAGCGATAATTTAAGACAAGGCCATTCAAGAACTGAAGAAACATGGCAACATCAATCAAATCTCCATACTCATACAGCTTGATAGAACGCCGACAAGACCAAGACCACGCAATGCCCTTCAAACGCCAACAACTTTTTAAGCACTTCACTAATTCATACTACTCGAGTACGGATTAGCAAATACTCTGCACGGCCACACGGGAAGAAGTTCTGTAGGATTTCACGTATCCTTTCACAAAGCAACTCACTGCAAGTCTCTCAGCTTCTTCGTGGCGAATGCTGCGCCCACATTACAAATTGCGCCGATGAACAAACAGACGGCAATAGCGTTTGGTCCGTCCGTACTGTGGTGGTCTTCAGGATGAGCCGAGTCGGCAAGCTCGGGACTCGTGCCTGGCTCAAGAATGCTGAAGACGATCATACTGATGAACGTACCGATGAACTGTGGTATTGTGGCGTAGATGTTGAGAATGCCAAAATAGAGCCCGCTGAGTTCACCTGTTGAAGCGACGAGATCATCGGCTGGGCCGTCGTGTTCAAGCCGCAGCAGAGATCCTGTAGGTGAGTTCAGATCCATATCAATAGAGTTGCTCGGTGAAACTCGTCGGTAGGAGTGACCGTTCGCAGTCAGGGTTGTATTACTACTGAGTCTATTGACTTCAATACCTAGGAAGGTGCTTGGTGCCCAGCAAGCAACAGCCCATGGCCTGGAAAAGTGAGCATTGGTTCACGTACGAATTGAGTCGGAACATACAATCCACAAAGTGCCACCAGAGTGGTAGCAAAGCGGTATGAGTTTGCAAAAGGTGCTAGAATCATGGCCGCAGAAAACATGAGATGTCCTCCAATCCACAATGCTAGAAGATCAGGCTTATACTTGCTGAAGTTCGTGACAACGGCAGCAATGCGAGCAGGTGGTCGTGCGGTAAAAGAGGCTTCGTCGGGTGATTTGGTCAATATTGGCAAAAGAAACGCCCCTACGAGGGTGACGATAGAAAATACCACCAATGCACTGCTTCCGATTCTCCCGATATCTCCTAGAGCATCATTCGATTGTTTGACATCGTGATTGGCATCATATCTGAAATAAGTTTCTCCAACCCAAGTGGTGCTGTAGAACAGGAACGGAAACCAGCCGATCCAACTCCAGAATTGAGCCCAGCAAATAGCCTGAATCCGAGGTGGTAAATGTAGGGTTGCCTTGACGATCTGAGTAATGATCTTGATGCCCCTGGCTTCTTTCTCGGCTCCTCTGTTGGATATCAAAACTCTCTCCGTGACAGCCCAAGATGTGATGCCGACAGCAGCGAGCAGAGCACAGGCAGCGATCAGCGTCAGTTTCTTGAATTGGGTGTCTCCAAGGGACGTCCCAAATATAGAGACGAGGTCCAGCGTACCTACAACATACCCAATCAAATGGCCTACCGACACCATCCTGCTTGCTTTAGACCGTTAGTCTGATCTATTTGATCTCTATTCTGGCAACTTACCCCATGCAGAACCCGATTGCTGTTTTGGAATAGGCAAGGAATCCACAATAAGACTTCGGCAGCATGATTGGACTGTACTCATCAGCAGGCCGGTTGGCGAGGGATTGGAATCTCCTACCAGCATTTATCGCAAAGTCTACTGCGTAAATTGATATGACTGCCAAAGCAATAGTGCAACTCTTCCTTGAATCTTCATCCTGTATGAACACACCGACAATCTCCTTGGCCCACCCTAGTACGAGAAGACAGGCTGCCACCAGCAGTGAGCCTAAAACCATAAAAGGCCTTCGTCTCCCATATTTCGAGTGTGACCGATCCGAAATAACACCTACAATGGGCTGCATAATCAGCCCTGAAAGTGGTCCAGCGATCCAAACAAGGGATGTCTTGGATTTGGTCAAGCCTAGGGCAAGAAGATATGGCGTGCAATCTGCATCGACATTAGTATATCTGACGCAATTGAGCTACTAAAACTCACAAGTCATCTCAATTCCCCAAGTAAACCTGTAAGCTGGTGTCAACAGCTTCTTGTTGCGCGCAACCAAGTCAAGGCAGGGACAACTTACTGCAACCCAATCAAGGAGGTGGTCAACAGCGCCATGCGCATGGACTCACTACTCCCTTTGATATGTGGTTGTCCAGCCCAAGAAGCCATCTCTTCTGCTGAACAAACCCAACCCTCGAGATTTGGCCTGTCGTCTTCTTCAAAATGGTTGTTGAAGTAAGTGATGTTGTAGGTGTCAACATGTAGGCTCTCAGCCGTGTCTTCAGCCTGGTCCGCACTGACCCAGGCTCCCTGCAGCCCCTGCAGCTCCGGCTTCGTATCACTTGTCTCAGGCGTATCTGCCGCGTTTCCTTCAGCTTTCTCCATGGTAGACATGCGCTCGGAATTCTTCTTGGACGGTGGGATCAAAGCGATGGTTGAGAGATGAGGGGACTTCCATCCTAATTTCACGGACTTGCTAGACATTCATTCTTTGACGCGTTTCGAGGGAGATAATTGAGTTTGAGGTAGCCTTAGTAGGGGGCAGCCGGCATTGGTAAGGCTAGAGGAAGCCACCACGGGAATGTCACAGGGCTGACAGGGTACTTAGTCCGACAGGGAAACAGATAACATGAGATATTAGAACTCGAATGAAGATATATATCGGGGCCAGTCTCGTTTTGGGGGTATCTTGGAAACGCTCAAAGCTCTACCATCTTCTTTTCAAGCTCTTTGACCCATCCTTCTACAATCTTCATATTACCACCCATTGTCATCTCACTCTGCTTCATCGCCTCTTCCACTTTCTCAAGCCCTTCTCGCCATCTCTTAATTTCAGTGGCCATATCGGCCTGCCTTTTCTCGACTCGACCCAAACTCTCGCTTGCAGTAGCCGCATCCGCATGGATTGTTCGTAACGAACGCAACCTGTCAAGTAGTGGTGGTAGTAGCGGGGATAAATCTTCGATGGTAGATAGAGTTCCGTATAGAGCATTGATCTTTGAAGTTTGCTCAGATTCTCCGCTCTCTTCTGTATCCGCCTCGGCTCCAGCAGCCTTGAGAGCATCATGAGCTGCCTTTGCGGCCTTTCTCGTCTCTTCTAATCGTTCAGCTTCTTGCGTGAGGATGCGGACACGACGGCTGACATCGTCTAGGGATGACGGAGTAGATGTTGACAGGAGGGTGAGTTGACGCTGTAGTGCGTCCAAGGTTGGAATGACTGGTTGCGGAGTTCCGTCAGCCTTGACAGCCGACACAACCGCGTTCAATCCCAAAGCCTTTTCCAACATTGCGAGGCGGCCTTCGAAATCAGCAGCCTTGGCCAGAGCATGATTTTGCTGATACGTTGGTGCATATGTCACTGTGTATGTTGCTGGGTCCACCGGTTTCTCCGCGCCCGAGGCGGTGCCATTGACCTTTAGTCCATTTGCAAGATCTTTCACAAGCTTTGCGCCAGCACTCATACCAGCTGCTCCTTGGCTGGCAGAGATCCCGTCGAGCATCTTGCTCAGGACAGAGATGTCCTGGTGGCCTGGCAGGTCGGCTTCAACTCCGGCTTCTTTCTTCTCGGCTTCTCTCTTCCCGTATTCCTCTTTGACTTCTTCAATCTCCCTCCTCAATCTTGCAAGCTTCCTCTCTAAGCTTTCCCCATCCTCCTCGTCGCTAAAGTCCCCGAACTCTTCCGTGCCATCCTCACGTTTCCTCTGTCGCCGGGTAGAAGCCTTATATGATTTCCTCTTGGCAGTGACACGGTCTGAAAAATCGGCCTCACGAGCATCTATCTGGGCTGGCGAGAAACGCGATCGTGCTTCATCGGGGTGTAATCGTGAGCGGGATATGTGTGGGTTGTCGAATTCTTCATCCTCGAAGTCCTTATACGACGATGCGGCAGACTGTGAGCGCACTGTGCTTGTCTAGGATATGTGAGCTCGGATCGACAGTAAATGTATATGCTGCTCACGGGAAGAGTAGAGTTGTCATCTGTGAGCTCAGGGGTCTCGTAGGTATCTGGCGCAGAATCCTAGTTTGTCAGTTAGACACTTCAAAACTGGCGTGCTAAGAGGCAGAATACCAGATCAGGAAGTGCTGCGTACTTCCTGTTCAAAGTCATGACGAATGAATGGCGGGGGCCAGAAGTGACTGTAGAGAGAGGATAACAAAACTTTTGGACAACTCCTTGCGGTGTTGATGCTAAGGGTTGAGCTTGGGCCATCAAATCAGAATCTGGGGAAATGTCGAGGCCAAAAACACTTTGCAGTTTGATTTTGCTTGGATAAATTTCTTCCATTGCTATTTGAATAAGTAAATAGCTTCCTAGATGGCTTTAACAATCATGTCTATAAAACTCCGTACCACTCACTGTCTTTGAGTTTCTCATGCTCAATGCACTCAAGACAACATATCCATGTCGTTACTTCTGGCTGATAGGTGCACATAGCGTCGCGTAAACGTTCGCGTTAAACACCTCAACCGCAACGTCCGAAGCTCTTTCGGCATGGCTACGAGAGAGAGGCAGAACGTCTACCAGGGCCTCAACTTGACGGGAAGATCGAATTTCAATGCTCCCTTCAAACCTCCACGTCCCGCGATGCCGCAGTCTCGAAATGCGAGCAATTCCTCCCTCGTAGAGACCGAGCCGGGGTTGATAAACCCGATCGAGGATATTCATGCCCCGCCAATATCTTCTTCGGACGAGGATGATTGCTCAGCCAATATCAAACATACCCATTTTGGTTCACGAGCGAAGAGCAGAGAGGAGACAGCCAGTTCCAAACCCACCAGTCGATCGACTACTACTGCTATGACCAAGAAAAGAAATGCTGGATCAATTGCAAAGCCACCTCGACCTGGGCGAGCTCAAGAAAGTCGTACTCCACTGGGATGGACGCCTGGCGCTAGGCACTTGAAGAATAAGATACCAACTTATGGCAAGTCCAAAAAATTGAAGGCGGGGCAGTCTTTTTTGACATCAAGAAAACCGTTACAAGGAAATGGAAGTGGTGAGTTGAGATTCCATTTCATTCCTTGGCTATCTGCTGATGGAGGCGGTAGATGGTGAAGATTCCGTGGAGTTAGAGTCCCCCCGGCCTGCCAAATTACCAGTTATAGCAAAGAATAAGACCTCAAGGAAACGATCGATATCATCGTCACCGAGGAAGGAATTGATAGATTTCTCGGATATTGATGATACACCAGAAAAAACCAAATATGGCACACCAGAGGCGGGGCTGGGTTGGGTTGATCCTGCAGGAATATGTGACAGCATCTCACCTGAGCCTAATAGAAGGCTTAAGGATATAGCAAGCCCGCTGTCGAATTCTACGTTTATTCGTCCGGATTCCCTTAGTGACGATTCCTCTGATCTAGACAGGATATTGTCTCCTGCAGATGTCGATGTCAAGTCTACGCCACTTCGTCGCAAGTCAAGTGTGAAGTCAGGATTCGGTGAAAAAATACAGAGGCATAGCACCAAGAAAAGGCGGAAGGAAACCAGAGAGGAAGATTCCGAAGACGAAGTGCAGCCTGCTTTCGTGGTACCTGAAGGATCCGATATCGCGGAAACAAGCTTCGATTTCAAACCCATAGATTTTGGCGAAGACGATTCGCTTCTGAACCATGTACCAGATATTGCGAAGGCTATGGCCCAAGAGGATGGCTATGGTGAGCTTCTCAAAGGTCTTGATGGAGCAGCCCGGCGAAGCTCATTTTTAGCTGAGAGAGACGCAAATTGCACAACTATTTCGGGGATAGTATGTCCTGTCTGTAACGAGCCAGTGGATGAGGATGATCTGAAAGCATGGATTGAGAAAACTGGCAAGAAGAATTTGGATTTCACGCAGCAGACCAAGTTCTGCAGATCACACCAGAAAAAAAGTGCCAAAACGAAATGGCAATCGAAAGGATACCCTGAAATTAATTGGGATGAACTGGACTCGAGAGTTTCAAAACAACATACACTTATCAAGGTGCTGATCCGTGGCGGACCCTGTTATTATAGAACGGCACTGGACAGGGCAGTCAAGTCAGGAAAGCATCGGACCCTGAAAGAGATGAGTTCAGGCCTTGTTCCTGGATATTATGGATCCCGTGGTCTCCGTGTGATGCAGGAAAACATCATGAAGAACTTTTCCGCCCTTCTCAAGGAAAGAGCGATGAAAGATAGGCTCATTTCGGCACGAGGTGTTCCAAGTTTTGTCCAAGCGGTACTAGTCCTGGAAGTTGCATGTGTATTAATTATGGAGGATATGAAGATCGAAGAGGAAGAGGCAAGGACTGTTTTGAAAGACAGTATACGTTTGGGTGAACTTGTCAATGATGAGGCCAAGGAGTTTGTTCGAAAGCGCGCCAGTACTGACGACGAGCTCTCTGATTAGATATGGCTATGGCATGCTTGTTGGCGTTCGGGCTTACAAGGAGGATGCATCTTGGGCGTTCAAGCGATGTGCAAAAGATGACGGAACAGAAGCGGGTAACGAGATGAGCATTGTTGGAATTGATTCTACCACAACTGGTCTCCAGAACTTAGCATAATTCAATTCTGCTGTGCAGCTCCAAAAAGGTCACCGGCCATCACAGCTCAGGGGATGATTCGCGCTAGTCCCCGCGCTTGGGCAGCTCAACTCGCGTAAGTGCAACCTCGAGACATCAACCCCTCCAAAGCTACCGCTCTATCCAAGCAAAGCTACATCCAACCTCAAGAAAGCACAAGATGGCAGACACCGATGCCCAATTCGACAGTGCGCTGTACGTACACTCTCCAACAGATCCCGTTCCGTCAAGCATTACTAACCTCAACTCAGCGACCTCCTGCGCCGCCTCGACCCCAAACACACAACCACACATCTAAACTCCCTCATAGATCTTGTCCCAGCCATTACCGAGGACCTGCTCTCCTCCGTCGACCAGCCCCTGACCATCTCCCGCTGCCGCAAGACCGGCCGCGACTACCTGCTCTGCGACTACAACCGTGACGGCGACTCGTACCGGTCACCATGGAGCGGCGAGTTCGAGACACCTTCTGGAGGCTCAGGGCCCGGGGGGGTCGACGAGCAAGGCAACAATGACGGGGCTGGTGAGGGGGCGGTACCCAGTGAGCGCGTACGCAAGATGGAGATCAGGGCCAATGAGGCATTTGATGTCTATCGGGAGTTATACTACGAGGGCGGTGTTAGCAGTGTTTACTTCTGGAACCTAGACGACGGATTTGCCGGGGTGGTCTTGTTGAAGAAAGGTATGCGTAATCGCTTCAGGTCCTCTCCTATTCCCTGGCTCAAACGGGAAGAGAAGAGCGATGCTGAGGTTGAAAATCTGGAACTTTGACTGATCCGTACATTTAGTCGCTACGCCCGCCGGCAAGTCTCAGGGAACTTGGGACAGCATCCACGTCTTCGAGGCCGTCGACCGAGCCCGAACCGCACACTACAAGCTCACATCTACCGTCATCCTCTCCCTGGCAACATCATCCGACTCCCTCGGCGCCATGGATCTTTCGGGCAACATGACGCGGCAGATCGAATCCGACCTACCCGTCGAGGACGACACAAGCCACATTGCGAACATCGGCAAGCTGGTCGAGGATATGGAGCTCAAGATGCGCAACCTGCTGCAGGAAGTTTACTTTGGCAAGGCGAAGGATGTTGTCGGGGACTTGAGGAGTCTGGGATCGTTGAGTGAGAAGAACAGCGAGACGGAGAGTCATCGGGAGATGATTAACTCCATGAAAAGGTAGTAAGACGAGTATTTGGTTTGGAAGTGGAGACGTACTGCTGTAGAGTCGGGAGAGGGTCTTTGTGCATAGATTGCTGGGGATTCTCAATGATACACATGATTTCTGAATCTGCAATACTCTTTGATGTCACAAATGCAGCATGTAGACTCGCTAGGTATTGACACAAATAAAGCATATGCCATTGCACTATACTTTTAGACACGTGCATATGCATCACTAAGCACTAATGATTTCGATATGAAATCGTTTCTCTATCTTCAGCTAAGCTGGTTGCCGTCTATAAAATACCAATACTCATATGCACCCCGCCAGATTCTAATGAGTCTAAAAACTTGGCATGCCACTAATTTCCAAACACAAGGAAGGTACTGTTGCTATGCCTAATATCACAGAGCAAGCTCCTATGCTCGCTCAGCCCTTTGAAAAGTGGACTGTCAAAATACTGAAATGCCAAACCGCTTGCTTGAACAAATCAAAGTTGTGAAATAGGCTTACAACGCTAAACAAGCATGGCGTCTCCATCATCGTCGGCCTGGAAATCGTCATCGCCGTCGTCATTATCTGAGTCAAGGAACGAAGACAGCATAGAGCTCTTGGTGGAGCGTTTCCGTGTCTCCCTGGCAGCCGTGTTGGGCGATACTTTGATTATAGAGGTTGTGGTCGATGAAGACTTGCGAGGTGACTTGCGGCTATTCTTAAGAGTCTTATCCGTGGTTGCTATCTTCTCTTCTGCCTTGACGCCCGTGTCTTTCGGTGTGGCTGATTCTACTTCGCTTGAACCGATTCCTTCTAATAGCATGCGGTTAACAGCTTCGACACCCTTGGCTTCACCTTCTTCATCGTCTGCGCCTACTCCTGAGTCTTCCTCGCCAGCCACGCGGCCATCCAGCATTAACTTGCTTTGACCCAAGCTGTATATAGCCTCCTCCACTGTGCCCTTGCTGACCAGTCTGACAACTTCAACTTCCCGTGTCTGACCAACACGATGGGCTCTGTTTTCAGCTTGTCTATCGTCTTGAGGATTGAAACTGCCATCAAAGATGATGACTTTGTTGGCAAATGCGAGATTGAGACCGACTCCTCCAGCTTTGGTAGTCAAGAGAAAGGCCGTAATGTCGGTATCATCGCGAAAATTGTCGATCAAAGTCTGGCGCTCATCAATCTTGGTAGAACCATCGATTCGTGTGAACTGAATGAGACTGGTGTTGAGTACAGCCTCCAAGATATCAAGGACAAGTGCAAATTGTGAAAATATCAACACGCGGTCGCCATTCTCCTTGTATCCTTTGACCAGCTCAACAAGGGCGGTAACTTTTCCAGAATCCATCCAGGCCAAATCCGGGACATCAAATTTCTTGATGCTAGGGAAGTCCATACACCAGTTGTGCAGCCAGAAGTCAGAGCCAAGTCGCATTTCGTTAATCAAATGTTCCCGTTTAGCAGTGGAAGGGAAGTTCTCGGGTTCACGTTTACGCAGAATATCTGCCATCTTCTCGATCTTGTCGTTAGTGAAATGGCGGCGGAACAAGAGAGGATGAATCGAAGCCTTTCGCAGTTGCATAAGCGGGTTGTTCTCCTGGTTCTCGTTCTTGGTCATCTTGGTCTTGTTGACTCGAGCGCGAGCCCTCTCCTTTGCTTCCTCGATGTGACCAGAATAAATTTCCTTCTGTGCCGGCTCCATGTTGCAGTATTGGACTCGTAACATTTTTGCCGGCAAATGCTTCAATACCTGAGCCTTCTTCCGACGTAAGACAAATGGTGTAAGCATCGATCGAGCACGAGCAATACGTTGCGCAGACAATAGCGCTCCATGGTCCGTATCTCGAACCTGAATCTTGTTCTTGAAAATGATGCCCATCTCTTCAGCTTTCTCGTGAAAGACCTGAGGAAGGATAAAGCTGAGGAGTGTCGCGAGTTCTTGGAGGTTGTTTTGCAATGGAGTGCCCGTGAGTAGCAGACGAAATTGAGTGGGAATCTTGTTGATGCCTATGAATCTTTGGGAAAGAGGATTCTTCAACAAGTGGCCTTCATCAAAAACAGCAACCTAACATAATCAGCACGCAACTTTTCTGAAGCAATGAGCAAACGTACATCTGGCCTCAACATTTTCATAAACTTATTGTCGGGTCCTTTGACAACAAGCTCATACGTGGAAACAACCACATTAATCTCATCGCGGTGCTCAAGTATGTGCTCTGCCATCTGCAATCGATCCGCTTGAGCTCCTAGAAGGAATTAGTACCAGGGCAGGAAAGAACTTGAATGTTGGCATACCATGGTACGGCTCGACCACCAAGTCGGGTGAGAACTTCTGAAACTCTCGCAGCCAATTCTCAAGGACGGAGCCTGGTAGAACAACGAGATGAGGACCTTTGTGGCCAGACTCAACAAGATGGGTCAAGAACGAGATAACCTGACATGTCTTTCCAAGACCCATGTCATCAGCCAAGATACAACTGAGCTTGTGTCTGTACATCAGAGAGAGCCAGTTTAATCCCACTACTTGGTAGTCTTTCAACTCAAAAGTGTCGGCCATTGTCGTTGGCTGTTTGATAAACTTCGCATCTCGGCTTCTCCGCTTGCTACTGGCCGCCTTGATCTCATCGTCTCCGTTATTAGATGCCACTGCGCTAATGGGCGAACCGATTCCTGAATCACGCTGCGATTCTTTGTCGTCATCCTCCAAGGACACAAGTCCTAAACCAGCACCGTCCTTGGCAGCCCCAAAGACATCGAATCCCCATTGACTCATTTCTGCTGCTAGTGGCTTGCCAAGCTGCTCACATCGAGAAACAAGAGCATCAACAGCTTCGTATCCACGGAACATTTGAAGTCCTTTGTCAACAATCTTCTCCCCAATTGGTGCTCGCTTAGCCTTCTTGCCGCTCTTCAGTGGTGCTGCTTCGACAGACTCGGCAGCACGCAAAGACCGGAAGGGTCGAGCAGCTAACATGAGTTCTGCCTGGTCTTTGGAGATGTTGGTGAGCTCGATCAAGTCGTCCAGGCTGCAATCATTGAGCCACTGTAAGAACCGACCCTCTTGTTCAGGATCCTCCTCGACAGCACTCTCTACCCCGGAGTCCGTTCCATAGTCTGAAAGAACAACAGGTGAAGCAGCTTTCTTGGGCGTTGGAACTGCAAGGGGTGCAGGAGAAGGATTCCGGCGACCTTGCATCAACCTCTTCTTCGGCTTTGCTGGGGTTGCAGCCGGCGTCGAAGACTGAGAAGAACCCGAAGCGAATGGTTGAAGTTTATTATTGCTGCCAAAGGTATGAGAATATTTGTCTCGAATATTGGCGATTGGTTGGTTCAGACCACGCTTCATCTGAGGCTCAGGATTCTTGGTGGGGTCTACTATCTCAACCACGTCGTCATCATCCTCTTCAAGAGAACCATCTGCTAGTTTGGCAGCTGCATCCTCGAAGTTTCCTTTGGATGCATATATTGCATTTCTGGCAGTTGCTACAGAAATTGTGGGATATAACTGCCTAAGTCTATCGATCTTGCCTCTAATCATCTTCTCTGCAGCTTCAGGAAGCTCCAGGGTGATAGGTCTTGCTTTCTCGGGTTTGGTTTGAGCTTGACCAAGCTTTCGAGGTTGAGCGTCAAGGTAAGTGGTTGGCAGCTGTCCAAGATTGGTATTTTGGCGAGGTTTGAAGGCGCTAGGTGCTTGCAATGCAATTGGTGAAGCAATAGACTTTGGCTGGGCATTGAAGCTGTTATTAGGGCTGTATTTGAAGCCAGCCGTCAGGTTGGAGAAGCTCGTCTTCGATGAATCGCCTGACGTTGCAGATATCTTTGGTGCAAAATTGGTTGGCTTGATACTCGCTTGTGCGGAAAGCTCATCATCTGAAGAGTCGTCCATGTGTTGAGGAAGTTCGTCATCGGAGTCGAGGTTGATGAATGCCTTTGCCGGAGCAGTTTGAATGCCAGCTGGAGGTTTGTATGCTGTGCCTGCTGGAGCCATAGACATAAACAGAGGTGTCTTTGCTGTACCGCCATTGTGAAAGTCCGTATTCGAGTGGAACCAAGGCGATTGCCCATTCATTCGGGATGGTGTTGTTCTCGCAGAAGGTGATCCTGCTGTGCCTAGCTCAGAACCTAGAGCATTAACTGGGGTTCCATCACGACCTGCAAAGGGACTGCTTGCAGGAACTTGTACGGTGCTTCGTTGCGTAATTGGACTCGAGGCCGCAATAGGTGCGGCAGACCTATCAATGATTTGTGTAGGTTGGGTCTCGTACTTTGGTTGAGGCGTATCGGGTACGTAGTTCTCAAAGAGTGCATCCCCATCGTCAGCATCTGATGTGTAGCCGCCTGCCTTGGAAGTATTGAATCCTCCATCCGTCTTCTGACGCTTGAAAGCAGGAGAATCCATAGCGCAGAGTGTTGCGCAATCCGGGTGGTGAGAGAAGGTTCTCCTGGGCACGTATGTAGAAGTCTTGCAATTATTAGGAAGTGATGAAGGTCGAGAGCGTAGTGTGCTTGCTGTATGGAGGCGCGATTCAGTTCAGATCGAAATCCCGTTCCCCATTCACAAATCCCCCTCAACCGCAGCCGGCCCTACACAAACCACAAAAGCCAAGCAAAGATCAGGCCCCGCAGAAACAAACTACATGCAAACCAGAATAACAGAGACTCTTTGGTAAGTTGGGTTATTGTCGTTGGCTTTGACAGCCGTTGAAGAGGAGAATGGCAATAAGATCGGAAAGCATCAGCGTTCACTCAAAAGTTCAAGACCCGCGCCGTGCCAAGATCGGCGCTAAATTCTCGCGAAAATGCCATCTACGCGCTGCAACGTGAGTAGATTGGGGGAGCGACGCGTTGAGGTCTTCATCTCATCCAGGAAAACTCGTGACTTGCAAGCCCATAGATGTGAAGACATCTCTACTTAACTTTTTTTTCCCCTCACAACTCAACCTCCTCCTTGTTTGTCCTCGGCCACGAGGGTATTGCAGGCAAGATGGCAACAAGAAGAATCATTTCGTCTGAGAAGACAATCCTCGAGAAGGATGACAAGCATGACTTGAGCCCCGCTGCTGGAGAGAAGAGCAATATTGCACCAGCTGTACCAGCGTTAGTATTCCTATGTCAGGACATCCATTCTCATTGTGCTTTTGGAGATGCCCTTGCATATATTGCAGACTTCTTCGACGTGCTGAGTCTTGTACGCATTTGCGAGGAGTTTCATCTCTTCAGCGCCTCGCCAGCTATCACATCACATCTCACATTCTCATGCTTCACCTGCTCTCTCACACGAAACCCTCATCGTTATACAGACCGCTCTCCCTTTCCTATGTACGTCTTGCAAATCCAAGCACTAACATCATGCAGCCACGTAATCATCAAACTTCTTGGCTTTACATTCGCCATGATCGTGTGTCCAATTGGGTCCTACTTCTTAACACTAAACATGTTATTTGGAGGTGCATCCTCACGCTCCAGCGTCCCAAAGAAGCACAAAGCTAACATCTTCTAGGAAACTCAACCTACGCAGGTGCTTTCGCAGCCATCATGGCCAATGTTGTCTTGGTAGCATACGTGATCGTAGCCATGAATGAGGACGACAGTGAGGCAATAGAGGCCGAGGCAAAGAAGAAGAAAGGACTTTGAAGACAGAAGAAAGGTTTTCTTTTCAGGCGGTCGTATCTCCTCAAGTCTCATGCGGCTGGAGGACACGAGGGAAATTGCATGGGTTGAAGATGAGCACTGTACCTAAGGGAAGGAGAAAGCACCTTCTTGACACATACTAGACGCTACCAGATACTCAGCACGCTGAGATGTAGCCCAGTACGGCATGAACATGGGTCACCCTAAGAAATATTGGCCGTAAGACTTACCAAAGTCAATCGCTATGAGAGCTCAATGGCAAGAGATACCTAAAACGCCAACAAACCTGAAATCAATGCACATGCACGTGCAACTCCTTTTTTACTGCAAGGCCGGCGCTCTCAATGGTCATGCTGTCACATATTTGATTTCGCCGTGGGCAGATATTAGAGTCCAACACGATAATGCTCATTTCCTGCTACGTAAAGCACCCTTTCGAATTAGAAGGTTCCTAGAATTAGGTGGTTGGGAAAATATGACTGGTGCAAATTAAGATGTTCATGAAACGAATGATTATCAAGACCGAAAGTAAACAAAGGGGTGACAAGCAGATCAAGCAAAGAAGAGATCCTGATATTTCCTTAGGTACGCCATGCATGCACAAATCACATTGTGATCAGAAATCCCAGCAAAATCCAACCCATAACATCATTTCATATCCCACTGACATCTGTCATTCCCTGTCTTGCAGAATAGATTTGAAAGTCCCCATTTGTCCGTGGAAAATGTGTCGTAAAAGCATCATTACAGATCTTGAGGGGTTCTTTGTTCGTTTTCCAACCAAGGTTGTTTTAGGCGTGTCGAGACTAATATATGTCCAGGTATACCGCTTTGCATTTTCCTCTACCTCTATCTCCAAGCAGACCCCGTGATATTAGTCCTTTAAATTTACTTGTTCTTGCTCAGTCGTCGTCCAAACCAGCTCTTCCTTTTCTCGGGCTCAGGTCGGGGTGCTTCATAAACTGAAGATCCACCAATATCTCCGCTTCCCAACTTGATTGGTGCTGCTCTTGGCACAGCACTCTTTTGTAGCGGCGGAGGACCCTGGGCCATATAGCCATTGCCTTGGCCATTCGAGCTATGTTGATAATTCAACATGCCATGTCCAGGAGGAGCATACTGAGGGCTGCCACCAAAATTCATTCCGTAGGTTTCTGCAGGGTCTCTGCCGGGTAGACCGTTAATGCTGCCCTCACTGCTAGGATCCGTCGTATATCCAGCGGGCTCGCCATTGCTTCCACTGCCAGAAGCTGTGGTTACTGTCTCGTAGGAATGTTGGTTTCCATTGGGTGGATACACGCCACTCGCATTAAATTGAGGCTCGGATGCTGTCCGGGGGTATCGTGCACGATTGGGATGATAGGCGTTGCTTGGTCCAGGCGAACCATCACCATTGTTGCCATAATAACCATTTCCATTCCTTCCGCCATCAACGTAGTATTGGCTGTCAGTGCGGTAAGAAGATGCTCGTTGGCTTGCACCACCACCATAATATCCACTTTGAGCAATTCGGGGCCGGTCGTCCATGGTAACCTGAGTGCCTGTAAATTGATCGCCTGTTAGCGCCTGAGCAGCCGACCGATAAGAAGCAGCCTCTGACAGAGTCGGGCCGCCAAGACGAATGGCTGGGAAGCTAAGCATGCAAGCAGTGATGGATTTCTGGTTTTTTGCGACCACGAAACGCGCGGCGCATGATGTGCAGATGTAACAATTGCACGCCTGAAATCGCCCATGTGTACGTTTCGTAGTAGCATTTGCTCGACATACGAAAAATACGCACAGCTACTACTGCTTGAACGGCCACGTCTCTGTAATTGAGGGGATGGTAGTGAGAGGGAAAATGAATGAATGATAAACATACCACCCAAGTAACTGCTTCGTCGGTTCCATGTTGAGGTGTCTGATACGGATTCTGTATAGCCTCAATGTTAGCCCAGTGTTGCGGTGAAGTCTCCAGAGAGAGCTTCATTGGGAATTCTGACCGGGTCGCGCATAAGATTTTCTGCTATAATTACCATCGATCGCAGCTTCAAATCCGCGGATTGTGTCAAGAGGTCGCTCCCATCGGCTTCGGGTTGGGTTGGATCGATCAGGGTCGGCTATGAAGGTATTGTATCAGTATCGAGCTTCAGCTAGATTGTGGGAACGGGGATACAAACCAATTAGATTTCCTAGAGCATCTTTGTGTTGAATATCTCGAATTGAGGCCAACGATGATTTTTGGTGGCTCGCGACCGTAGCTGTTCGAGTGGTCAGCCATGCACGGAAACCGAAGGCTACCACCAGCACTCACAAGGTTCAAGCTCTGACATAGCCATGGTCGGATCCGCCTTGGTCTGGAGTCTTCTCGATTCTTTCTCGTCGTGAGTCTCGGAGAGGTCAATCTTGTGTCCGCTGCCTTGACTACTCTTGTGTGAATGGTTTGAACGAAAGCTGAAGGAAGACTTCGCTCGCGGTCTGCTAGACTGTGGGTAATGATGCTGCGCAGACTGGCCCGAGGGCGCAGGCGGTAACGGGTGTGCAGACATGTTTCTGGTCAGGGATTGAAATGCGCCGTGGTGGGTCGTGTTCGATAGTCTTGAAGCTTTGATCAAGACGTCCTTATCGTGACGGTGAAACGAGGGAATTGTGGAGAGGTCGCAGCGAGGCTAAATATCGAGATGAGACGAGAGGAGGACCTGGAGAGTGAAAGGATTAGAACGGATGCTGGTAATTTGGAGGTTGGAAGTAGGCTGGTAGGACAGGATAAGAAGATGAGAAATCAACAGGGCAGGTCGTACGCAGGAGTTTTTGAGTTGCGCAGGATTTCAGGTCCCGAATGGACGGGCGCGCGACTCAGCACAAAGTCCAATTGCGCTGGAAGGTCTGAGTAACCCAAACGAAGATCGGTTGGGCTAAGTGTGGTAGCGAGGGCGCGAGGGAACGAGCGACAAAAGTGATGATGTCGTCCAGTGATGGAAGCTGGATATGCTTCGAGGGAGGGCGGCGATGGGAGGAAGAGAGGGGGAGAGGGAGGGAGAAGGGTCCGCAAGATGTGGATGGGAGCTTGGAGATAATGAATGGAGGGCACGGAGAAAGTCAGATGGATGGTCCGGTCAACACGAAGTCGATTATGTATGTTCGAAGTTTCTCTCACTCGCCTTGCCTTGCCTTGCCCGACCTTCCTTGGCTGGGCGTGCCTCTGGTCTGGATACGGGGAGCGGTCTCGTTGCCTGAGTGGCTGTCTCCCGCCGTCGTCCAGCTGTTACTGGCCATGGCCTTTGCACTGGTGGGTTTGCATGATGCCGGTGCAACACGACTACTGGGGAACCACGCAAGCTGAAGCACCGCAACCTTAACAAAGTTACGCATGCTTGGCCTGATAGTGCGTGCCATGGCTGCGCGTGGTGCCAATCATCCGCAGCACCCAAAGATTGCACACTTGATGAAACATTCTCCGCGAGCGTGTCATGGAACTCTGTCATCATATCTGCGTGCTGGGCTCGTCGCCATTCGAGCTTCAATGGAGGCGGACTGAGTGAGAGAGCTGTAAACGAGCGAGTGCGTAAGTCAGTGAGTGAGGGACCGAGTGAGAACTTCTCACCCCCCAATCAAGAGAATCCTGCTCGGCATGAATCATGATTCACCTCACTCAAGCCTTGCTGCCCTCCATGCCTTCAGTCATTCATTCATTCGCATGCTCGTGCCCAGACCAATACTCCATCACCCAACTTTCTCCAGTCTCCAGTTTTGGGATGCAAGCAACAACACAGCCTGCCCGAACCCACCCTATGTAGGCGACCAAGTGGGAACCGCCCGAAAGGGCCAACGTCACGAAGTCCGGCCAGACGCGGAGATCTGTGGGCACGCTTTCTTTTTCCCTTCCCTTCCTTCCCTTCCTTAGTCTTCCAGGTCAGTCTTATCGATTGTTCTATCGGCGCACGGAGGAACTGCATAGAGGACAGCACCAGTATCGTATCGCTGACCCACACCGCCGTCACACGCTGCGGCGACGAAGAGCAGATCTTTCGCCTTCGCTTCTATATTTATCACCCCACACCCACCCTGTCCTGTCCTGTCTATCCTGCCCACCACCACCATTACAGCATTGTACAGCCCACCCATCGCCAATAGCCAGGCACCGACTGCAGTCTATTCCCATAGAAACGGATCCTTCGAACGGCACAACCATCCTCGTCGGCCGAGCTTGTTGCTGCTACAAATCGCCCCTCGTCTTTTTTGGGTTCTATGCTACGTGCTACGTGCTGCGTAGAGAGAGAAAGTAGCCCGATAGTAGTTCTGCCGTGACGTATTGTATACGCCTTTGCTCCTTAGCTTGCTCGCTCAGCCTTCTTGCGACGAATTTTTCGAGCGAGACCCTTGGGCTCAATTCTAGGGTCTTCCAGGGTCCTTGGTGTCACTGCTGCTCGAAATAAGTCTAGTGGTATGCCACTTCTGTGTCTCCCAATATTGTTGACTTGCAAGATGCAGGGCACTTCGCTACTGTACGAGATACCTCGGCGTGCGGTGCTTCTGCCTTACCCTGGGTGCCTCGAATGTCATTCATCGGAACCCTCGGATATCTGTCTTTCCATAAGATCATGAGGTCCCATGCTAAAAAGTCAATCATACCCCGGCTCCAACGCTTCTTTGCCTAGCCATTCCTAAAGCTCAAAAAGCCCCTCCCTTGAATGCCAGACTGGGGGTTGGGGGAGGCCTTTCGGCCAGTTGACAACACATTTGCTCAGAGTACAATATACTGCAAGGTACCGGAGCACCCAAGCTCCCTTTGAGTTTGCGCAGAAAAAGACAGAGAAGTCGATTCCCCATCGTCGGAGATTTTGTCCTGCCATATGTGATACCGCATAGTTGTGTCAGGGCTGAGATCGGCATCGAGAGACACAGACTCCCGCTTGACCCTCCTGCCGGCATGACGACAGCGGAATAAAGTGTATGGAGGAACAGACATTTTAATCTTTCCTTGGAAATGGTGTTTCGTTCTGTTTCACAGTTCAGACAAAAAAAAAGGTTAGATGGTGATGAGTGGGGCATCCCTTCCGCTTTGTACATGGGTCTGTGTGATGGCTTTGCCTACCTTCCTTATCCAATTCGGCCCATCAAGATGGCGAAGGTAACGACCGGAATGCAATGGTCGGAAGGCTACATTATGGCGCTA
This sequence comes from Coleophoma crateriformis, assembly GCA_003369635.1. Taxonomy (NCBI): domain Eukaryota; kingdom Fungi; phylum Ascomycota; class Leotiomycetes; order Helotiales; family Dermateaceae; genus Coleophoma; species Coleophoma crateriformis. The sequence goes on from PDLN01000008.1 coordinate 730,460, forward strand.
CACGTTTACCAACTACCATTTTCCCTTTCCGCAGCGCAAGACCATTCGTAGCGATATTTTCGACGTATCCAATATCCATTTGGTCACCGCGGAACATACGCAATGTTCGACAGCGGTAAGCTCTCTTGTCCAACATGGCTTCATACAACACCTGGGAGGTGATTAGATGTCGATTCGATATCCAAAGGGGAACAGAAGGTGGGCAATAGCTATGAGGCATTTTGTCAAGTAAGGTCGAGCTCTGGAACTCTTAGGTTGCGAAGTATGTGGTCTCGCCTTGACTGAAATGGTAACACACCTATACATCTTCTGGGGACAGAATGAATAATCCTTCTACTAAACCTCTAGCTAATATACCCTGGAATATGCTATTGCCAGATATCTATCAGTAAAGTCATAATTTCACTGCTTGTCTATCAGCTTCAAGAGGCCCGTATGCTCGGCATATTTCATAAGGTTCAAAGTAGATGGGCTTCTTTCTAAAGCCAAGGTCTGATAGTTCTTCACAGCCAGACCGTCCGTCACAGAAGCAACCTAGCAAGAAGGTCTACTAGAAATGCCCTTCGAATCACCAATGTTCGAGAAACAATGGTTGTCTAACTAAGTAATATGTTTTACATTGTTTCCACCCCCCTCTCCCCCGCTTCAAATCTGGGTATACAGATCTAGAGTGCTCTCTGAAACCCCCCCCCCCTACGCGAGCACGAAACAAATGCCTGCTTGTTGCTAGATGAATCCCAGAAAGGATATTATTCCACTAGGCGTACGTCACGCTTCTAGAACGTCCTTATAAACCTTCAAATAGCGAGTGGGTGCTTTAGCATTTTTTTGTCGGAGCGGACATTCCCGAAGGCCAAACTCTTGTCTCCATCCTTTCAAGCCCTTGACACCGAAGCAGTCGAGCCCAATCAATGTGCCCATGACACGGAGAACTCTCTCCTGCCCTTCTTCTTAGCAAGAATTTCTGGCTTACATTGGCATGCGCGAGCGCAGGAGAGCGGAAGAAAGGATTTCTGCACGATCAGATTCTCAATATGGTATGGTGCCGGGCTAGAGTTCTGCTAAGGAGCAGGGCACCCACGAGGGTCGACGAGTAGCAGGCGTTGCGAACGGTGATTCAAAATCCAAAGAACCTTTGGGGAGTTTCATTCTTTCCTTTCGGCTTCAATGTGATATAGCCTGGGAGAAACCTACATCTTTGCTTCAATATAGCCTTGATGTAGCGTGTGCAATCTTGCTAGATGATAACTCGTCCCATGGAATGCTGTGCTGATGGACTTGACATTTGGACTCGTAGTCATGACGTTATTTATGTCCTTGCTCACTCGTGCTATTCATGATTCCCCTTGTAGCTTATAGAACGGTAGGTGTGGCAGAGTAAGCTAAATCGTGTGAGTGAGGCAGAGGTTGTTAGTAGGCGTTTCTCTTATTAGGTTGAGTGAGTGATTGATATCAGAGTCTGACTCGCTGGACAGCGTCGAATCGATAAAGGAGGCTCTAGGCGGGTTAGTAAGAGTAAGTATCTGGAAGTGAAGATGTACGAGTGACTAAAAGGTGACATGAAGAGCGTGGGGGGAGTATAGTTAAGTGGACCAAGACTAAAGGAGTACATTTAAGTAGGTAGAGGCAAATGAAACGAGATGTGTAAGTAAAATCAAGCGAATAGAAGTAAGTGTTTGGGAGTGAGAATGGAGAAGTGTATAGGAGTGAGTACATGGAATTGGATTTGTAGTAGTGAGCTATGAATCTGTACATTGATATACTGGACGCCTAGTCCAGCACGTGTCAGTACTTTATGCAAGAGCGTCAAGGAACGAGCCAAGATGAATTCTAAAGCGCCATCAATGCGGAGGCTGAAATGGAACACTTGTGCCTTCATGAGACGCAATATAGACCCAGTCCGTGATAACTCAAAGGATAAGGGCATCCTTCAGAACGTCGAGAAACAAGCACCTGTTAGAGGATCAACAAAGTCATCATTGCAATAAGCTACAATTGCTCAAGGACTCCTGAACCTGCCATATCATAATCACATAAAGCCGGCAGTCCCAACCACAATCCACGAAACGTACAACAAAACAACATGCTCGTTTAGGAACATCACGACCAAGAGTCTGCCCATATTGTGGTCTTGTTTTTTTTCTTTTGGATTGGTATTTTGCTTTATTCGAAAATGCTACCAGCAAATTGATATGCACTCATTCGATTCCTGTCCCCATCGCAGTGACCGAATCGAGTCGACAATAATATCGAATAGTGCCGGCAAATTCATCAATCTGCTACCACCCCAGTTCCCTTTCCATGCAGCAGAAGAACAACTCCAGAAGAACCCGCACCCGCCAAAACCTCCATTTATATGGAGGATGGGTACAACATAACTCTGACTGATGCGCCGAATGACTTAGGAGGAAGGTTGCGTCTGAACTGTGCGCGTACTACACCGGAGTTTCCTATTCTCGATTCAGTTGTCTATCCATAGAGCAGCGCCTTTCAGAACACATACCGTGTGGTCGGGTGACCTTTCCCCAGATAACTCTAATCTTTGATCCTCTAATTTCCTTTGATGCACGGTAGACGAAAGCGACCTTCTTTCCGAGGTAGAAGCTGGCATCTTGTAAGTATGTGACCTCCTTCCAATCCAGAACATGCACCTACTTGGCGGCGTTGGTGTCATCAACACCCTCGATCTTGATCAAACTCGTTCCTGGGGTGGTAGTGCGCTTGCCACGTTGGTAGCTCAGGTGACGACCCCTAATCAGTCCCAGTCAGTTTCCGTCTTGATGAGTATTCATATTGCGCCCATATTGCTCGCCCACTCCTCCCTCAACTGTGCCCATCTTGCCTGCAGCGAAGATTGCTTCGGTGGTCTGGAATCGGCGAATACTCACTTGACATAGACTAAAGACAACATGTTAGCAACCGTACAATTGCGCACCAGAAAAACGCTCGGGAACTGAAGACAGCCTGCTCTTCTCCCCATCACCACCCTTTGCCGTCCTCGCGCACGCTGTCTCCAATCCTTTGCATCGTCCTGCCTAGCAACTCCTTCTCTCGAGGTCTGCACTTACGTCTGTGTCCAGCTTCTGAAGACATCTTGTCTGGTATCTCCGGATTATTGAATGAATCGGGAGAAGGGTCAACGAAAAGTCCTAGTGAAAAGACCTCGTCGATATGGTGGATTGCCGGTTGGTGTTTTGTCGTCCTGGTGAGTCGCTTGAATCTTGAGAATATTTCGATTTCGACAAAGTGTGGTGGCATCCACTACGCGCTAAGCGAGTGGCAGAAATCTGAGGCATGAAGTCAGGCATCTATTCTCGCAGATTCTAATCACATGATTTGATTGAGGCATGAATCCAGGCACAGCTTTTCCGTGGCTCTGATCACATGATCAGGACCGTATTGGCTTTAGCTTCAAGTCATCGGACCGCACTCGACCGGTATGATGAGGACGGCTGCCTCAAGCGAATCTCTACCGTACTATCATTTGTCACCTCCGATCAAGGATCATGGTTGATAGTCATCCGTTTGGTCAGAATGATGAGCACGCAGTCTGAAAGTCGAAGATAAACAGACTCACTCACTCACTCATGACTAGCACCCCTACCTCTTGTCGGCGTTAATGTCTAAGCTCCATATTTTAGTCATGTCTTGCGAGGAGGTCCAGGAGCCAGTAAAATGTTAAGGCATCATCGTCGGATCGCATGGAACAATTCCTGTGTTTCTGTCACCGTTCTTCGGACCTCCACTCACCTATGTAATACCGGTTGTCCGCCCTCCTACGGACTCCTACGGAGCAGCAGTCGGTATGACCAGCTGCAGAGGCCCAGGCTTAACGAGCAACGATGAGTGGCGGACCCGGTCGCTTTGCTGTTCAACTGTTGCTGCCACCGGATTGATAATCGTGAGACGGTTTGCATCGTTGCAGTGGACCGCTTGGTAGATGGGCCCTCCCCCCCATTTCCTGGAATAAGAGATTTTCCTTTTATGCTGCAGTGTCTTGGGTTTGCTCCGCCGGAAAAACAGGCATAAATACTTGTGATTACTGTGCAGCGTTCCAGTGCTCTGTCTACTACCTAGCTCCTGTGCTCTGTCTCCAACCTAGCTCGCAAGGCCGGCAACCGGGACTATTAGTAGCGGGGTTCAACAAACTCACCTTCAAGGGCCTTCTTCCCTTTCCACATCTACCTCCCATCACCACACACCCCTCCATTCCTCAATATACAACACGAAGGTCTTATCTCGCAGTATCACCCTTCGCAATGTCCGACACCGTTATCAAGCCTGAGGAGCCTCAGCATGCAGGGCAAGTACCATATTCTCCAATACTCGGCCGCACTACGTCAACAACAGCTTCGCAACCATGAAGCCCAACGCTCTAAACGTTCTCCGGATAGTCTCGCGAGCTCTAGCAGCTGGTGGCATGGTTGCAGGCTAATTTTTCCAACTCAATTGAAATGACACTCCTTGTTTTGTGTTGGGGGATGCTAACTCGCAACCTGCCCCACTAGGAACATTGAGTTGAAGAACAATACCGTCATCGTCGTACTGGGTGCGTCTGGCGATCTCGCAAAAAAGAAGACCGTAAGCTCTATATAGCCATTCTGCCATGTTCGCTTTGCTAACTCGCGATAGTTTCCAGCCTTGTTCGGTCTCGTAAGTCTTTCCCTAACAGGTCCGAAACCTGTGGCATAGCAAGCGTCTGACAATCATTTCCATAGTACCGCAACCAATTCCTCCCAAAAGATATTCAAATCGTTGGATATGCCCGAACAAAGATGGACCACGAGGAATACCTCAAGAGAGTTCGCTCATACATCAAGACTCCAACAAAGGATATGGAACAACAACTGAACGACTTCTGTGATATCTGCACATATGTTTCCGGTCAATATGACCAAGACGAGTCTTTCGATGTTTTAGAGAAGCATTTGCAGGAGCTTGAGGATGGCCGCGAGGAGAACCATCGTGTCTTCTACATGGCCCTGCCACCAAGTGTTTTCACTCCCGTGTCTCAGCACTTGAAGAAGTGCTGTTACCCAAAAAACGGCATCGCAAGAATTATTGTGAGCTTTCCCGGAAACCCTATAAGATGTTTTTCTGACTGGTTCTAGGTCGAGAAACCGTTTGGAAAGGATCTCGCAAGTTCTCGTGAGTTGCAAAAGGCATTGGAGCCAAACTGGAAGGAGGAGGAGATCTTCCGAATTGACCACTATCTTGGAAAGGAAATGGTCAAGAACATCTTGATTCTGCGATTTGGTAACGAATTCTTTGGCGCTACATGGAACCGCAACCACATCGATAACGTTCAAATTACCTTCAAGGAGCCGTTCGGAACCGAGGGCCGTGGAGGATATTTCGATGAGTTCGGTATCATCAGAGATGTTATGCAGAACCACTTGCTGCAAGTCTTGACTCTCTTGGCTATGGAGCGACCCATCTCCTTCTCTGCAGAAGATGTTCGTGATGAGAAGGTCCGAGTCCTCCGTGGCATTCCAGCCATTGAGCCTAAAAATGTCATTATTGGACAATATGGCAAGTCTTTGGACGGCACAAAGCCATCTTACAAGGAGGACGACACAGTGCCAAAGGATTCAAGATGCCCAACATTTTGCGCCATGACTGTTTTCATTAAGAACGAGCGATGGGACGGCGTGCCATTCATCTTGAAGGCAGGAAAGGCTCTTAACGAGCAGAAGACCGAAATCCGAATCCAATTCAAGGATGTCACCTCCGGTATCTTTAAGGACATCCCCCGAAACGAGCTTGTCATGCGTATTCAACCAAATGAGAGCGTGTACATCAAGATGAACTCCAAGTTGCCTGGTCTGAGCATGCAGACCGTCGTTACCGAACTAGATCTCACTTACCGTCGAAGATTCTCTGATCTCAAGATCCCCGAGGCCTACGAGTCTCTCATCCTTGATGCTGTCAAGGGTGACCACTCCAACTTTGTGCGTGATGATGAGTTGGATGCTAGTTGGAGAGTTTTCTCTCCTCTTCTCCACTACCTCGATGATAACAAGGAGATCATTCCCATGGAGTACCCATACGGTAAGTCTTTCGGATAGCATTTTTGCGTGCGATTTTAACGTCAATACTAGGATCTCGTGGACCTGCTGTGCTTGATGACTTTACTTCTTCTTATGGTTACAAGTTCAGGTAAGCTAGGCTGAACACTAAGCCCCACGCGACAGAATCATGCCGCTGACAACCCGGAAATAGCGATGCTGCAGGATACCAATGGCCAACGACCCAAACTGCACCCAACAAACTGTAAGTATGCGCTGCTTAGATCTAGATTGAAATTTCCGGTGTCGGGATCTAGGGAGGGGGTGAAATAGACAGATTAATGCATACATCTCCATCCTTTCATTCTTTTGTTGGCTTTTTCCTTGACAGCTGGTTTCTTGCGCCTCTTATTGGCCGAAAGGAACGCTGAGATTGAGTTCTTCTCTACTTAGCTTAAACACCAATGGAGCCTTGAGTCTACAACACCATCCTTAAAACCCATCTAGTCGACTTATCGAATGTTCTCTTGAATACATGGTTTCGTCATGCCGTCGGGAAATAAGGCCTGGCTCTGTTCACGCTTTACTCAGCTCATTCATTCTAAAAAGATTCTTCGCCTTATTTTTGAAGTCTTGGCTAGCTAGCACTTTTTGGGTTTCTGGCTTGTTTGGAGATGATGAGTGTGTGAGGCATTTTGGTTGTTGCTGGCCTCCATGGATGAAGCAATGGATAAATCTCTCAATCAAATGAAGGTCACGCTGGAAGTCACAACTGACGGCTGTACCAGTGACGTGATGGCTTACGTGTATATCTTTCCCGTCGCTGCATGCCACTATAAGCTGATTCTTCGGTGGTTCAGCAGAGAGAAGAATTCTTTCGTAAAAGATCCTGTGTTCACCCTAGGATAAGAACATGCTCTCATTTAGGGCAGGTAAGTTGATTAGTTAAATTTGTCTCAAGCGCACTGATCCTACGAAGCGGCACTAGCCGACTGACTCGAACAATATTTTACATCTAGTTCTTATTCTGGAAACGTGACCAATCATCAGTTAGGCTTAGGATTTTCTGTTTCTTATCAAAACTTTGCTACAAGGTATACAAATGCAAAGAAATGTATGGTGATATACTTACATTTGATTACGAGAAGAAGAACAGCCTACTCAAATAGAAGTTCAAACTCGATATATAGGCCCAAACCAAGGCATCTAGGTAGGCCGCTCTTTTCAAAGCCTTATCTACTTACAAGGTAACAATTGAAAGGAGATGAGCAACAATTAAATCGCTATTGCCTTCAATATTGGGCCCTTTCTAATTCTTGTACCACGGATGAGCTTTGACACTAAACTAAGGTTGAAATAAGAAAAGATTACTGTAGCTAGCTTATTCCTGATAATCGGAGAGTAGTAGCGAGCTACAACCTCGTGTATACAAAGGCAGAGTTTATCGATGCAGAAAGAGTAACGAATGAACAAGAGGGTAAGAAAGGCAGCATTTTAGGTCGAGTAGAGTAAAACCTGGGGTGGTTCAAATATCATATCACTTTTCAGTGGTAATTGAGATGTTTTGCTGCTTATAGTGCGGGTCTGCTTAGAGTTTGCGTCCCTAACTGGCCTCTGAATCACCAGGCACATAATTACCCACCCATTTCGACCTCCGAAAAGAAATAACCAGAGAGAGAGACTGAAGTATGACTGAACGGACGACTCATATTAACTTCTATGCTCACTTAATATCATGTCAGATCTACTCACACCACTGTCGTGAATCACTGAAGGGATTGTGCAAGCTTAAATTCGACAGTCTAGCACTACTTTTCTACTTTTGGGTTCTTCTCAACTGAAAACATCCATCAGACATGGAGCACAAGATTGCGGCCCTATTACATATTTCACATACACTACTTCACTAAAGGTTGTTTCGAAATGAGCTTTCCGAATCCATTCACAAATGGAGCGAGTCCATATCTGCTGGCGCTCGAACACGACGTTCCAGTACAACCATGGGAAATTGAAATGTTTGAAAACACAGATCCAGCATCAAATCCGACCCGAGATTTCCAGCATCAACGTCACCTCCCCCGGACATTACCCCAAGGTCAAGGGAGGAGAAACCATTCTGCGCTACGAGCCCCCCCACGAAGCTACGCAACAGCCCGTAAAACCACGGCACAAAACTCACACAGCCACAACTTCACCCATCCCTATGATTTCTATGGTCCTCGCGTTCTCTATGGACGAGCAGGACCAATGACCGTTTACTATGGACGAGAAGGACCAACCACCAGGCCGATCTATGCGGAACCAAGCCCGCAGTCGTACATGGAGTCTTTGCGGAATGAAAGACAAAACCGCATAGTGACCACGCCTCTCAATGTTTCAAGAGCTCCTCCTCAGCCGCAAAGGAATGATTGGCGACAAGGACCTGTTCAGCCATACTTCCCAGTCGAAGAAGATTTGGGGCTTTTTGAGACGGAAGTCATATCCAATACTGAGGTCGAGGCGGCAAACCAGGAACCACTGAGAACACAAGCACTGACACCTTCACATACCGTAGCGGAAGAGCAACAAGACAACTGCCCATTCTGCCAAGATACCATCACAGACAATGTCTTCTTGATACCGTGTGGGCATGCCTGTTGCCGGACCTGTCTCCGCGATTTCGCGACGCATCTGGGCATGAACTATAGTCCCATGCAGCGCCTAGAGAGGTACAAGTGTCCAATTTGCAGGGGGCTTATTGTGGATCGGGGGAACCTCTTGAGGTAGCTAGCGAGAGGAGGGTTGGCGATCGTGGAACGGGAGGGGAAGACTTGCGGGGAGACTGAGCGGAAGGGATGAGAGTGGCTCTGCGTGGATGACTTCTTCTTCTTTGATCGATGCATAAATTCAGACCTGCTAGCGCCTGCGGGGAGTTCCATGATTCTGGTTTTGGGGCACTTCTTCAAACGCCTTCAATTTTCGGGGTATTTTGAGCCTGGAGTTGCTGAAGAAAGTACCAATATAGGACTCGTCAGCATACTGCCCCACGAAAACCCCTGTGAAACTGTACATAATCACCCAAGGCTCTTGCCCAAGCATTCAGAGAACCTAATCAAAGTAAACAACAGATCTGATTGTTCCCTTGCATCTATGAGCTTCTAGCTTCAATGAGCTACTCGCTTGACTTTCCTGTAAGCGATCCTACTCAGCTCTGCTTGAGCCGTGACCTCAGCGCTGGGAGCAGTTTCGCGGAGGCGAAGCTGTGTCGTGAGATTATATCGGGAAATAATGGACATATCCTACAACGTAGGTTTGTATTACCTAGTTTCCTATCACACACGGCCAACAATGAGCCCGTGGACTCAACCCATACTGCAAAATAAGCACAGCAACAACGCCTGCCATGGTTTTCTGGAGGCGTAATTGTGTACGATAGAGTTCTTATTAGGATATTCGTATAAGTGGCTAAGTACAGGCTATTAAGAACTGACAAGAAACACGGAGCAAAAACAGGGCTTGACAGGTAAAGTACAGAAAATTGTTTCATTATAAGGCTAATTTGTTGATACAAAAAAACAGGACGGAAAAGCAAATAAGAGAAGGAAACGTAAACTTGAAATGCATGTCGCCGCCCAATACTTGCAGCGCTGTATATAACCAGGAAAAGAGGACTGACAACAAGAAACCGTAACAGCTTGATAATGGGTGTCATGGCTGAGATGTATATACAAGAAGACAGGCATTTGGCTCTTGTCTCGTTCAGTGTGGAAGTAGTGGATAAGAGAGACCAAAGAAATGACGATAAATATTGCGCTCCCTGGTATCATTCTGTGCTACTCGCTGACGTACTTTTTCGAGAGTGGCGTGTGGCTCCTTACTCGTCATCATGAGAATTTTCGTCGTATTGTGGTACGTGACCAAGTTCGTATGCGTTTGCTGTCCCGTACTTGTGCTCTTTAAATCAAAATATAAGGTCGTCGTCTATGCTAGAACTCTGTTGCTCTTCAGGCCTTCTTGGCTTCGGGCCACCATCCAATTCGTTTATAGCTTTCCAATACAGCTTCCAGCTCAGCCTTGTTGATGCTAGGCTTTTCGTGCTTGAAGCCTACAATCTTCTCCAGCCTACTGCCATCCATACTGAGATCTGTGTCCTTCAGTAGCTCTTTCTCCATGAATGGTGTTAGAGGACCAGGTCTAGTGATTCCTGCTTCAGCTAAGAGCTCTGCCCACGGTTGCAGTACCTCGTCGTTCACATCATCGACCACGCTGTCCATATTCAATCGTGCAAACGTGCTAATAAGCTGTCCTTGGAATCCAGTTTCAATGTTGAATATCTCGTGAATAAGTTCTGCCATGGTTCCTTGAGAAGTCTGTCCCTTGTCGACAACATTGAAGATCGGAACTTTACCCATTGACGCGTCGTCCCAATTTGCCTTGTTCTTCTCAGCATACCAATCCGCAATACTGAACAGTGCTCTCGAAACATCTTTAATGTGTACTGTGTTGATGCGGAGGTCCTTGGTCCATAACCATTTCATCTCCTCTTGTAAATCTTGGTAGACGCGGGCCATGCATAAGGAGGTTCCGATTGATTGCGATACATAATCGCCGTATACATGTGCTAGGCGTGCAATGACAAGGTTAAGTCTGCAGCAAGTTAGTCTATCATTTTTGAGACGAACACCTGGTTGCCATTATCCGCAAGACCTCAAGCTTTACTTACCCCTCAATCTTCGCCAGTTGCTCTTCCGCCTGCAACTTGAAGACTGCGATCTTGCTCCACGGCTTGAGCTTGTCACCCTCCTTACTCGGCTGGCTGTCGGGTTTGTAGACCATACCGGTACTCAGCTCCACGAAGCACTTCACGCCTCTCTTCGCGGCTTCCTTTCCAACTGCCACACTGAGAGCCAGTGACCGGACTTTGTAGACCTCATCCTCCTGCGAGTATCGCGTTTCCCCTCCGCAATTGAACACATAGTCCCACTCTTTACCGTTCGAGCGGTCGAAAATGCGGGTAAGTGATTCTAAATTCGAGAAGCTGATTAGTTCTCATCATTGGCGAAAATGCGCGTGGAGAGGCACAGGTGAAGGCGTAACATACGTTCTTTGCTGGCATCAGCTTGCATGAACTTGTCTTGGGAGCAAGCTTGTTCGAACTCTGGTGCTAGCCATGCTAATTGTGGTAGGACTTTGTCGACAATCCGAACTTCAGAGGCCAAGCTATTTTGTTGAATGTGAAGCGCCAGAAAACGGCCTACATAACCCAGACCTCCAATAATCAGGACGGAGGGCTTTTCTGCCATAGTGTTGCGCTTTGACAAGTGGCAGTATCAATTCGGGGTTAGGAGGGGGGTTCGTATGTCTAAGGTGGCAGAGACGGAGGTGGGTAGGGCGGACAAGCAGACGCGTGAAGACCGAATCGCACGCAGGAAATCGAATTGGAAGGAGGCAATTGGAAGGACGGTGATGAGACGGAAAGGCCGATGAGAAAGGGAATTTCTCGAGAAAGATGGATTGAGTGAGTGTTGTGGAAGGACTGTAGCTAGCGAAAAGGTTCGGGGCCTCTCTCTGGACAAGGTGCGCCGGTATCTGGCAGGAGCACAGGAAGTAGGGGCAGGGAAAGGAGCTCGGGGCGTATTATTAAGGTATTATCAAGTGCTAATTACGGGCTTTCTGTCTCAGTTGTGCTGGAGTCCCAATGATTTTCCCACGTCGCCGTCGAGGCCACCGTCTTACCTCTCTTAGTCTCAAGCTATCGCTGTTATTGAGTGTCTCGTCCTTTGCCCCCTTCTGGCCGCCGGTAGCTTTGGAGCTCAGCACTGGAACTGGGTACCAATCCGAACGGAAGGATTATAGCATGGTAGACGGGAAGGCCCCTCATCTGATCGACAATCTTTCTTGGTAGCGCCTGTCCCTATTGTATACAGCCGGTCCCTTGCCCGCCATCCTCTGTAATCTAACCAGAAGCATGGGCGTTGAGCAACACACCAGGCGCCACCATTACCGCTTTCTGCAGCGCCTCTTGCTGTCTTGATCGACCTGCATCAGCTCTTCACCCAGTGTCCGCTGGGTTCGTAGCACCTGTACCACTGGGCGGTACATGCAGATGCACACCACATCCCGCCGGCTGGTTGTGTTGGGAGCATGGCGGCTGGAGGGCCCTTCTGCGCAGCGGTGTGTGGTAATGGGTCTTCCGATGTGTTCAAGGAAGGCTTCCTCGTGCTTACGAGTCAGCAAGGACTCCGCTCAGGGGAAATGGAGCTCGTTGGCAAATCCGAGCACGTCAGCGAGAGAAGCTTGTCGGATGCTGGTCGTCGACTTTTCCAGAAGTCTTCTCCTTTCTAGCTGCCGCAGTGGAGAGCGTCTTGACCAGTTGACCTGCGCTGCGCTGTGCTGCTGCCCGACCCTTACCCGTTAGCTGCCGCTCCGCCGTGCGAATCCTGTACGAACAATATCGACTCTCCCACCCTCCAAGATTTCAATCCAGCGCCGCACGCGGTTCAATTCAGGTCCCGTCTCCGTCTCGCGAGCACGATCGTTGTCTCCAGATCCCATTTCACTGAACGTGACGGCTCCATCTCCATTCATGCAGGTGTTTCCTTCCTTTCGAGGCAGGAAACATGCATGCGGTTTGATCCTGCATGTTCTTGCATCTCCGGAGCGACACTAATGCACTGCAAAGGTTGTACCGCAACTTCTGTCAACTTCTCTTTCGTCTCCTTGATATACGGTAGGTCACACAAATGCGCAGCGTCTCTGCTGCTCATCCGACCTGATTTGTTTGATCGTTCTTACTTAGGCGGAGATTTGCTTCAGCGCATCTCCACTACTGTGGCCGCTTATAAACCGATAGTCTACTTTGAGAAAATGCTCGGGGGACTCACCTAGAACGGGTTCCAGTAGTCTAAAGTCACCACAAAGTTGGGGGGGGGGCAATTTTGTCCGAGACAGGGTGGGTAGTGCATCATATACCAGCAATTGGTGAGCTCAACATTCGCTCTCAACTAATAAAGCCACATTGGAACGAGGACAGACTCCCACGAGACAGCCTCCCTAGATCATCTGAGCTGTGCGAGGAAAAGAACCCCTAGGCTATAGATTATGCTTATTCTTCATCGAGTCTTATGACAATCGTTTTCCTGTACGCCGATGCACAACATGCTCGGACAGATCTCTCCTGGTCTGCACAACTCGAAAGATTGCTTGATCTATGCGATGTAACTAAGCGTAGTGACTTATACGTGATAGGCATGATCCTGCAAGAATGAAGATGCTGGTGAGAACAAGACCGCATTAATATTCCATCGGGGTTTTATGAGTATTTGACTAAAGAAACTAAAAGTATAATGACTTTGATCTTGTGGGCCTAGAAACTAAATTTCTGTCAAATCTTGTATAGAATATTCTCAAAAATCGACTGCTAAGGTACTTAATTGGTCACCTCATCGTGCTGCTAGTTTCGAGCAGGGTAGGAATCTCACAGAACAAATGTATACAATGCCTCTCGAATAGTGGCTCGAGATCTATATGACTCAATGACGCCTCAAAACTTTAAGTAATGGTTAGCAAAAAGATAATCAGAAGTCTGTTGAAGGTAAACAAGAGTAAAGTCAATTGGGGATGATTACCAACAACTCAAGGAATATGGGGGTAACTTTATGGGGAAACCAACGCCAAGGATGATATCCCCCAAAAAAAAACGCGCTTACCGCGGCTAAAAAGGTCAAGCTCATTGCCCATTTCGGACAGTCCTTCAACCTGTGACCTTTGAATGCTTTTATAATGAATCCTGCACCCTCTATATCACGAGCCTTACGGGCGCGACAACTCAATAACTACATTTGTAACAGCTGTACTCAACAGATTCGTCGACAGCGTCGATCATACGTCTCGACATCGTCCACACTCAAATCACCTGAGATCTACGATGTAGTCTGCGTAGGTGGCGGACCAGCAGGACTTAGTCTGCTAGCAGCATTGCGAAGCTCTGCAGCAACAAGCGGATTGAAAGTGGCCTTGATTGAATCCCAGGATCTCTCACGGACGCGGACCTGGGACCTACCGGAAGGACAATTCTCGAACAGATGTAGTTCTTTAACTCCTGCGTCTGTGAAGTTTCTGGAAGGCATTGGGGCATGGCAAAAGCTGAGGAAGGAGAGGGTACAAGAATATGAGGAAATGCAGGTCTGGGATGGTGTTACTGGAGCTAGGATTGGGTTCGAATGGATGGAGCCTTCGAATGGTACTGGCGAGGGGAAAGGGAGGACGATTGCTTATATGAACGAGAACGCTAATTTAACAAGAGGATTACTTGAGCGGATCGATGAGCTAGGAGGCGTGGATATCTACGACGGGCAAAAAGTGGAGGGAATTGAACTGGGCGAGGAGAGTGAGGACCTGGACCTTAGATCTTGGCCGGTGGTGGAATTAGCAGATGGCCGTCGAATGGCAGCTCGGCTCTTGGTGGGTGCCGATGGACAGAATAGTCCTGTGCGAACGTTTGCCGGAATTGATAGTCGCGGCTGGGATTACAACCGCCACGGAGTTGTTGCGACTCTGCTACTTGATGGACAAGCCAATCGCAAAACCGCGTACCAGAGATTCCTTCCCACCGGACCTGTGGCGATGCTGCCCATGCCTGGAGCGTTTGCAACTTTGGTCTGGAGCACGACTCCAGCATTAGCAGCCAAGCTCAAGTCATTGTCACCGATTGATTTCATGGCGTTGGTCAATGCTGCCTTCAGACTCAGTACCACGGATTTAGCATACATGCATACCCTGGAAGCAGGACAAGTTGACGAACTTATCTGGCGAGAGAAGCACACACCATTTGATGTGCAGCATGTTCCGGCCCGGGTGATTGGTGTGCAGGAAGGCAGTGTTGCTTCCTTCCCCCTCAAGTTTAGGCACGCCGATACATACATCGGTGAGCGTGTGGCACTTGTGGGAGATGCAGCACATACAATCCATCCTCTCGCCGGCCAAGGACTCAATCAAGGACAAGGTGATGTGGAGTCCCTCGTCCGGAATATTGTATACAGTGTCACGCATGGCATGGATATTGGCGCACAGATGAGTCTGGAGACGTATGTGGCAGATCGCTATACCAAGAATCATATCTTGCTAGGTGTTTGTGACAAATTCCACAAACTGTATTCTGTAGAGAGTGGTCCCGTGGTTGGGTTGAGGAGCCTGGGGCTCCGAGCTGTTGATGCTATGACACCTGTCAAGCAGTTCTTTATGCGTCAGGCTGCAGGGCAGGGCATGTAGAATTCTCAGCGATCTGTCAGAGCTGGGAACTCAAAGTTGTATATTATAATGTCACCCACTCTCAAACACACACCTCTTGTCATGGATGCTAAGAGCAATTCTGTACTATATATTTCCTGACTTGGATTGAAGAAGAGTCTTCGAAAATCACAAATGATAACCGCCCTTTGGGCAAAAGAAACGCCATGCAAGAATGCTAATTTATCCACCAGTCCGCCCGGTTCCCAATCTCACTTATAGAAACACCGCTTTGAAAGAGATTCGGACTTTATTGATATGCCCAGCACAACGAACGCCATTCCCAAGCCAGGCCCAGTCATTCCACCGAAGCTTTCCATATACAAGTAATTTCATGGTGCCTGTTTCGCCTCCAGATTCTCTAAACTGTCCCGTGGAAGGACATCATTAGACCGTATTGTCGTGGTAGTAGAAATCAATGTCTCGAGGTCGCTTGCGGTTGTGTTTCACAAATCCCTCATCACCTTCAGGTCGCTCATTCTTGGTGTTTCCCGTCAGCATACTTTGCAAGCTCATGCATATGCTCTCTACATTCTGCACGGGCGACCAGCCCTGCTGGCCTAGTAAATCGAGACAGATGATGCCGTTGGAGTAGATGTGGGGATGCATGGGGATGGGGCGGTCGGGAAGGTTGAGGAAGGTTACTTCGGGTGGTTCTATGAGGAAAACTGTGATCAGTATATGTATTTGATATCCGGGCTTCCCGAAAGAATCTGCGTTTGAAAAAAGGAGATGGACCGATGTTGGTGGGGCTGTACCTATTGGGTATGAGGAGCTGAACTTGAATTTTAATCGGTAGGTCTGGTTCATGTATAGCGGATTCGCGTCCAGGACTTTGATATCTAGCAGCCATTCGTCAAAGCCTTCGGCCTGCACCAGCTCGATTCCTGGAGGCAGACTTCCATGGATCTGCAAGATGCACCGTCAGTGACTCGTTCCTACATAGTTCTGGTGCCATGTAGAGTGCGCTCTGCAAGTTCGTACCTTGTGCAACTCCTTTGCCAGTCGTTTGGATGCGAAGGCCATGCCGGCAAGTAGAGTAGCAGCAGGTCTTGAACGTGGCTGTCCTGTCCTCTTCCTATGGCAAGAAAAATGCAAGTGCGTCGTAGATGTCTCGCCGGCTGTCGTCGCCTCTGCTCCACTCTAATGATCGAAGGATGAAGATGGGCTTTATCCTGGGGTCCTCGCCTCAAAGGAATGAAGCGTGCGGCGCGATATACTCTGCTTTTCCGGGCAGGCAGATGTTCAGAAGAGTAAAAAGCGGACCAGCAACAGAGTGAGGTCACGCAGGCCGGATCAGCTTGAAGGGGGAAAGCTTATCAGACGAGGTCGTAATCGGTTAGGGACAAGGCAGAGGCGGGGCAGGATGCTGAGGGTGAGGCAGGGCTGGCTTTCATCTGAAGACGGGGGGAAACAATGCGACTCTGCGAAATATATTTCCGCCCTCTCATCGGCCCTCTGCCGTGCAGGCGCATGGGAAGTCAAAGTCTTATGGAATGGAAATCTCTGCGGAACACCAGCTCCACCGCTCCGCTGCCCATGAACCTCGTCACCGAAGCAAAATGCGGCAAACTTCCTGAAGTGGCTCAGCCTGGAGATGCCCCTCTACCACATGCGGGCTTAGCAACCCCCTGGCAGTGTGGTGAGGCAGAGCCGTCAACACAGCTATTTTCAGCCCTCTTCCATAACTCGGCCCCTAGCTCTCCTGGAAAGTATTACAGTAGCAAACTCTCGCAATCCCGCTGGCGACGTTCAGCGCTCCTTCTCTTTCTTCCACCTCCCTCATCCTTGCTCGGCCCCCCCTAGAGCGCGGCTCCTCTCTTGACGAACCCCACCACCACGAATCGTCTGCTTCTCTCCCTCCAACTCCAACGTGCGTGCCCCGACACGAAGATCTCACAAGACCACCCGCGCTACAGAGAACGCGCCCAGGAATCCAGATTTGAGTTTGCAGATCGTTGATATTGGGCAGGCACGATGAGTTGTGAGTTCTAGGATCTCTACCCCACATGATACTGGCTCTCCTGAATGGATATTGTCCTTCCTATCCCAGCCTGACCACGCGGATTGTCGCCATATCCTACTCCTCAAAATGCTAACACCGCATTCTTCTACAGTCTCTAATATGCTTAACAAGCTGCATGGGCAGCCCGAGAGTTATGATAAAAAGTCAGCCTGCCAAACACGCTCAATCCTTCAGGACTGCGCTAATCTTCGCGCAGATCTAAATACCGCTTCGGTCGAACACTGGGCGCAGGTACCTATGGTATCGTTCGAGAGGCTGAAGGTCCCACGGGCAAAGTCGCTGTGAAGATCATCCTCAAGAAGAATGTCAAGGGAAACGAGCAAATGGTGTATGACGAGCTTGAGATGCTACAGCGCATGAAGCATCCACACATTGTCCGATTTGTAGACTGGTTCGAGTCAAGAGTGAGAGGTGCATATCAGCCTGAGCGAGCAGACTTGCTGATACCAAAAACAGGACAAATACTATATTGTCACCCAGCTCGCTACAGGAGGAGAGTTGTTTGACCGTATTTGCGAGCAAGGAAGATTCACAGAGAAGGATGCATCACAAACGATTCGACAAGTGCTCGAGGCAGTTGACTATTTACATGACAACAACGTTGTTCACAGAGGTTGGTACTCGTTTTGGGAAGTAACTACGACTTCAGCTGATATCGTATCTAGATCTCAAGCCTGAGAATCTGCTATACCTAACTTCAAACGCCGACTCTGACCTTGTTCTTGCCGACTTCGGTATCGCGAAGATGCTTGACTCCAAGGACGAAGTATTGACTACCATGGCTGGTTCTTTCGGTTACGCAGCTCCAGAAGTTATGCTAAAGAAGGGACATGGAAAGCCAGTAGACATGTGGTCGTTGGGTGTCATTACTTATACCTTACTCTGCGGTTACTCGCCATTCCGAAGCGAGAATCTTCAAGATCTCATTGAGGAGTGCAGCAGCGCAAGGGTCGTTTTCCATGAAAGATATTGGAAGGATGTCAGTGATGACGCCAAGGATTTCATCGGTCACCTGCTCCAGCCAGATGCAGAGGAGAGATCTAGCAGCAAGGTTCGCGCATTTTGAGAAGATTTGGGGAAGAGATTGTGCTAATTATATTGCAGGAGGCCTTAAACCACCCATGGCTCCGAGGCGACACTGCCACCGACCACAATTTGCTTCCAGAAATCAAGGCTTACATGGCAAAGGCCCGCTTGCGCCGTGGTATCGAAATTGTAAAGCTCGCGAACCGCATCGAGGCACTAAGAATGCAAGAGGACGACCCCGAGGACGACCTTCCCGAGGATTCAAGCGCAGCTGCTGGCAACGTGCCTGCCCTATCGACACCTGATGCTGGTGCAAGTGGGACACGCGAGAAGCGAAGTCTGAGTAAATTGGCCAAAGGAGCTATCTTCAGAGAAGTCGTCATGGCAAAGGTGCGCGAGGAGAAAGAGAAGGAGACACAGCTGAAGGTTGAAAAGGAAGCACAGGAGAAAGAGGCCAAGAGAAAGAGCTGGATTGCGGAGCAGTAATTACTCCTTTTGCGTTCTATTTGACGGCTAGACTCCTCTTGTCTGCCCTTATTTTTTATGTGTTCAAGGAGAATACAAATTCTCTTTTCCAAAGTCCGCACCACTTGGGAAATCTGGGCGGCAGGCTGGCAGACTTGATGGTCTTCTTATTTTGCTCTATTCCCTTTCAAGAAAGCGTTTTTTCCTCGTGTTGCTATTCTCAGCTGCCTTGTACGTCCTGCTGGATTGAGATGATGAAGGACGGACAGGATGGACAATGAATGAAATCGGTATTGAAAATGGAAAAAGTGGTTCCATAATGCTCAAATCACATACTCTCTGATTGGTGTTTTGTAATGGAACACAGCAATGCCTCTCCCTGACTCAAGATTATTACACGGTATGTGAGGATCCATATCAGCAATGTAAGTCGGCGATGGCCGTGCTGTTGGCTCCTGGTTCACAGACGAACGACCGCCTAGTAAAGACTGCGCGGCATTGGGATGGAGGGATAGGGTAGGATGGTGTAAGTCCCTGCGTTTTATCCCTTCTCAACTGCCTTCTATGATAGTGACTCGTATGCGTGCAAGATGATGGCGTGTTCTTCTGTTCACATTGACTATCATCTTATATGTCAATTACCATTGTAAAAATACGAGGTAGACCAGTAAGGAGCATGTATATAAGCGCACCATAAGACTACACGCATAATACAAGAAAAAGGTATATGCCGTATCTATGCTCATGTAGTCATAAGCTTAGTAACCTTACAAGCAATGGTAAGGCAAGCAAGCAAAGCCGAAGAAACGTAAAAGGTCCCGCATAAACAACAAGACTGAACTCCCGCTATGTGTGAATGATATATAGACTTCAAATCCTTGACCACCGCCAATAGGAAGAAGAAACAGAGCCTGGCATAGAAACTTCCATATACTTTGGAATCTCTTGTATGTTGTTACTACTCTACCAAGTCTTCATCGTCATCGTCGGGCTCTTTGTAGCCGCTGACTCGCTTTGCTTTGCGATCTCTCCTCTCCTCCACGAATGGGTCTTCGTCCGGACCTGGAACACTAGGGTGATCTCGCATATATTGCTCTCTGAATTCGGTGGCATCCTTCACCCACTGAATGTCCTGAGCGACCCAGTCTGACAGTGCGGCTTGATATGCCTTCTTATCTGTCTCTGCTTTCTCTTCGAAAGGTCGCCTCTCTTCAATCGAAAGTGCTTTCCACATACTTGTAACCATAGTTTTGACTTCGTTGCGAATGGGTTTACCTTTTCCAGGTCGACGACCTTCGTTGCATTTTCGTTTCGCTTCCTCCCAATTGGCTTTGCAATACAACCGGTAAGGATTGGGTCCGCTATTTGCAGGCTTGAATGGCCGCTCGCCATACTTAGCAACTGTGGCCGTCCAAATCTCCATCTCGTATGCTTCCAGGCGTGAAGTTTTGGGATCAGTTGGGGTTCTTGCCAGTTCAGCTGCTTTTCTTTTTGCAGCCGAATCCTTGGGAGTGATAAGTGGCTCTGGTATTGCGATTGGTCCAATCATAGCTTCGAGGACTTCTGATGCTGCACGAAGACCAGAGATATAAGCGCCGTGGACAGTCGCCGGGTGTGTACCACAGGTGTGCTCTCCAGCGAAGAATAAATTCCCGATTGGTTTCGCCATATCATCATAATCATGAGGTTGAAAGTTTGGCCCGGTGTATGCGTAGCTACCACGAGCAAATTTGTCCCTTTTCCAATGAGTAACCACAGCTTCAACGGGATGAGGAACCGCAGGTCCAAAGACACTCTTCAGAACCTTGGTAGCTTCAGCTACTAGTTCTTCGTCAGATGCTGTCTCAGTATAGAATGCTGCATCTCCGGCCATCAAAGCAAGCAAGGTTGGTAAGCCCGTTGTGTTAGAGCAGTTAAACCATTGGAAAAAGCGACCTCGTTGTTGAAAGTATTCTGCTTGCTTCAAGCTGAATCTGTTGAGAGGGTCTCGGAGAGTGCCCAATATATCGCGACTTGTATCCCAGAACGGTTCTTTGTAGACAAGAACGACCTTATTAAGAACCCCAAATCCTATACGCGATATCGGCCCTGTCTTCCACTCTGGCAATTTCGGCTCGAACTGAATATCTTGCTGTTTTAACACTCCGAGAGGGATGGTAGACACGATATAGTCGGCTTCCACCACATCGCCGTCTTCACAAATAACCTTAGATGGCTTGTTCAATGCATCAGAATCGTAGAAAATGCCTTTCACAGTGCTGTTCTTGCGAATAGTGAGAGGCTGCGGGCAGTTCATCAAACCCCTGGGAACTTGTTGATAACCTCCAATGACCATGGTATGTTTTCCTTCCCATTCGTTCCCGGCATCCAAATCCCACCCACCCAGACTCAATCTATTAATTGTTATAGCGTTGCTATATTCGAGGTTGGCTACATGCCAATTGATAAGGCGGAGGTCCAATGGTGCAAAGTCGACGAACTTTTCGAACTGACGAAGTGCCTCCTCGAAAACGGATCCAAAAGTGGCGTACTTTGAGCGTACGGCACTTTCGAGGTCCAAATCTTGCTCAATACCAATCCCGTTTCTCAACTTCCAGCCTATTTCTTTCGCCTTATATGCCGCTGTGTGCACAGCAGGAATGCCAGGCTCCACATGCGCTCTGCCCGTGAGTCTATCGGATGACACTGGAACCATCTGTAATAAGCTGGACTCAGTTGATTTGCCACGCCCGTTTGGCTGTGGAGGAAGTTCTCCAGAATCCTCTACCTCGCCAATCGTCTTCGAGCCTTCTCGAGTTGAGTCGCGGCCAGCATCTACAGCCTCCTTGTCGCCATCAACGGTTGGTGCTTGGGGCAATTTGAACTTATACTCGCTTACACGTTCCAGGATATAATTGAAGAGTTTCTCTGCGTTCTGGTCTCGGTCAAAGTCGACAGGCTTCCCGTTGCCATCGTAAATTGTTGTTTTAGGATTCAGCGCATGATACGGCAGAGCCAGTTGACCTCTTACAATGATGTTGAGCGGATTGCCTCGGTCAAATCCTGTTATAATCATGCCACCCATTTCTGCAGTATAGCGGCTCCCGTAGGCAAGAGATGGATGTTGTGGTTTCGATTTGAAAGCTCGTGAATAGACTCGGCCACCTATCCTGTCCCTTCCTTCAAGTATAATTACACGAGGACTTTCTTCGCCCATGCTGTGGAAGCGATCTTCGAATTGAGAAACAAGACCTTCGAGCTGCCTGGCACATCCCAACCCAGCCATACCTGCTCCAATGATAGCGATGGTTCTTCTCTTTCGCTTTGTAGGCTTGGGTAGTTTTTTGGACTTCATTTGCTCAACATGCTCCAAGCACCCATAATTAATATAGCCACGACGAGACAGCCATTCGTAGCAGACGTTAGCTACCTCAAACCATCGTGCATCTTTTGCGCATCCGATTGCTTCATCCCTCATGACTCTGATTAGCGGATTTCTTGTCCATAATCTCAAAATACCATTTCGGATATTGAGATAAGTTGTGACCTGCTGATGACTGATGTGTTTTCGCAACATAGAATGTTCTTCGATATGCAGACTATACGGATTCAAGCGTGAAGCTTCTGCTGCAGATATACACTGTCTTGCATATTCGCTTGGATGAATATCAGTAGGTATCGAGACCTTCGGCCGCACATTATACTTCGGTCGCTTTGACTTCGGCGAAGATTTCGTAACATCTCTAGAATCAGTAGCTGCCGGAGATGTTTCTTTGCTCGATATCGAAGAGAGTGAGGATGATGGCGGTGATGTATCTGTGACCATTGAAGAAGGAATGGAGTCGCGGAAGCTCTCCGTCTTGAGATGCAGCTTATCATGCAACATTGGATGAAATACGGGTGCGGATCTAAAAAGAAAGCTTGCGATTAGATTGAACAAATGAATAAAGAGAATACCGGTACTGATTGTGGAGTGTGTTGTCATAAGAGTCGTTGTACTTACACAATTATGCTATCGAAGTTCCCATTGTCTAGCGGATGATTATGGGGGTCGCTGTCAGACTCGAATTCGGGTGAAAAGTCCTTGTCAGGCTGATCTATTGCAATAACTGAGGCTGGTTTTTCCACTGTCTTCATGGCATCCTCAAAAGCAGAGTTTGATAGAGCACCAGGAGTGGATGACTCTCTGCCGAGATTGGACGCATCGAACATGGATAGATGCGAATCCAGCTCCTGCAAGCCCATCAGGGTATCATGATTCAGATTCTCATGATGAGGTATCTGCGTATCCAGCGTAGTTGCCATATTTGAAAACTTAATTCGCTTGTTTGGCCTTGATAAATTCGACATATATGAATGGCGTGAATCGGCAAGGGAGGGGTCACCGGTCGTGCTCGACGTAATTCCCGTCAACGCTCACATATAAAGGATTGAAACTCTCGTGACTCATCGAAATCTTTGATGAGTGGTTCTTGATTGAACTATCAAGTCATGTCAGTCTTGGTTCATATCACAATGTGAACATATGTCACCACGTGGAAAGGTCTGACCTGGCGCAATCGATGTTACCCATCAGTAGCGACGAGGGAGACTCGTCTGAGGGTTCCAGTGACTTCGTAATCCCTCAAAAGCGAGTCTTGAGGCTTAGATTGATTGGTCTCTAAGGTGGACTCGTGGTGTTGAAGAATATGGATATATGGTCCTCATCCTAAGAGCTCGGCATCTTCCCAAGTTGCGAGAAACGACGGGCCGTTTACCAAAGCGGGGATCACGTGACATATATCAGAGAGATATCACCCCATTATTGTGCCAGATAAGATGGGTACGGTATCATGCAAGATGTCACGTATGTTCTTGAAGCGTTATATATACATTCTGCAGGCTGCTTGCGATTCCGCATTAACAAAATATCATGTCTACAGCACATGCGTGTGGATTGTATTATTATTTCACGCGTTAAGTGGTTTGCTGACTGCTTCGGCCAAGAGTGCCAGTTTCTATGGCTGCATCCATAATTTTGTTTCCGCTGATGATTGACGTAGTGCAGATGATGATATGTTTTCTCGCTATAGCCTCTGGGTTAGGGTCTTACTTTGGATGAGGTGTTTGAGGGGGTTGGGGGGAGGGCTTGCCTTCTTCTTTTTGTGCAATGAATCTCAGCGCGGCGATCTCGGTGAAAGTGATCCCTCCAAGGAAAACGATGAAAACCGATTTCTTCTCTCCACTGCCTGAGAGTAAAGCTCTTGCCTTGACTGCTTTATCTTCGCCTTTCTGACTTTCATCAAAGGTTTGACCTCGCACATGCTTGACAGCTTCTTCGAATCCTCTCCAACCTTGTGCACTGCTCGCAGTAGTGACACCAGTTGTGTTTGCATTTCCGCCACGAGTGATTGAGTTGAGGTACTGTTTTTGGAGGATGCACTGTACGAGTCGAACTGAGAGAGGCGCATATCCACTGTAAACGTATGCGATGTCGTTTGGATCGTGCTCGTTAACCTCATCCACAATAAGACGAAGTTGTTTTCGTAAGTAGGTATAATTGGTCTTCGTGCCCGTCTGCGCAGAGGCTCCCGACATCGGAATCATTACTGCCATGGGAGAAGTGCGAGATAGGAGCAATTGGAGTTTCTCGAGCGCATCTAACGTCAGAATATGCTGGTAGCCGTAAGCTTGCAGAATCATCTTCTTGAATCCATCCAATGCGCTGGGCTTGATACCACCCGCTATGCAAGATTCCAGACACAAAAGCCGCAAGACTTCGGGTAAAGGAGCATCGCGAGCGATGAGCTCCTCGATTGCGTCGTGTTGGGACGAGGGATCAGCTCCGGCAGCAAGGTTTTGCTGTACCTCGAGAATTCGACTGAATTGGTCGGTTCGTGTATGCTTCATGATTTCCTCGGCAAGACCAGTATGGATTTTGAGGCTCTGCTGCTCTGCTTGATAGCCAGGTAATTTGTTCACGAAGTCTCTTAACTCTGCAGTCGTCTTCGTACTGTGCCTGCCATCATAATCGGATTGTAATCGTCTGGCAACCTTGTTGAGCAATGTTCCGACGATTGCGAAGTTCGTATCTCTCAATTGGTCGTACAATTTATCTGACGAGTCGAGTAGTATCTTCCGCTTCTTGGATTGCACAGGTACGGTTCCAACGACTTTCGAGGACCCAGGTGCTGGCTGCGGAGCAGGACCAACAATTGTAGAATCAACGTCCGCTTGGTTGTTTTGAATACCGACCACTTCATCAATAAGTCCTTCATAGGTCAACTGTGTGAGCAGCGGAGTGGCATAGTCGACCTCTCGATCGATGATGATGAGGCTTTCGATGGTCGAGCTGGGTGTCAATCCAAACCGGCTACTTTCACTGGTGTCTTCTCCGGCTACAATCTCTTGTCGCATTCGCGAAAGTAGATCTGCCAGTTTCTTTGCATTGTCTCCCTTCCCAGTGATTCGTGGAAACAAACCATGCTTTTCCTGTATCAACATTAAAGCACGTGCTAGAAGAAACGTCGGTGTAGGGTCGTGGTGAAGATATAACTCGCGGAAAGAGTCTTCAAGCTCAAGAGACAGAAGATCCCGCTCCATTGGTATGAAATATAATGGGAACTCTGCGATATTTACATCGCCCAGTACCCCAGCTTCTTCAAGGATCTTTCCTGATACAAGGGTCCTTCGAGGGACCCAAAAGATAGAGAATTCATGTCCAGTCTGGCTTTCTCTTTGCAGACGCTTTATATGATCTAAAGAGCGTCAGCACGAATGGAAGACCTGGCATGTTTCGAAATGAACACAATGGGATTAGAATGTGCGCTTTGGGTTGGCGAGGTCGTAGCTGTGATTTGCAGCCAAGCTTATGACTTCGCAGAATACATTGTATTCCCAGTTCCAAAATAAAAAAATGAAAAGGTTCCAAAGTGAAGGCCGAGATCGTACCTGCTATTGATTGAGCATGCTTGGCGGACTCGCCGCGAGCAATGAACACGACATTGCGTTGGCTGGTGTCGGCATTTCCATTCTCCAAAAAGAAGACCTTATCAACGCCATAATCCTGCAGAGTTGAAAACTTGACAAATATGCTAATTGGACCTGCTAAGCTCTTGTCCAGGATCAGATTCTTCTTGCCACGAACCTGCGAGCGTTGTGGTCAGTAGCTACCTCGCGCGCAAATGATAGCAAAGGTAGTCCTTACTTACGCCCTCTAACAAGTAAAGGAGGTCCTTACGGGCCTTATCCTTTACTTGATCAGTATCAAACCCAGCATGAGGAGCCATGGCGAGCTCTTCATACGGGCTGACGTTGGGTTAAGTGTTTAGGGAGGGAATGAGACGGTGGTTCGTAGTGGTGTAGAGATCAAGTCGATAGCCAGAAAGCGAGACGTGAACAGGATGACGCGGGGGAGCCTCTCGAGCTTGAGCTCTCTCGGCCTCTCGCTTGGCATGAGGGACACCACCAAAAACTTTCAGCCTCGTCCTGTCGCAGGTAAATATACCCGCCCATGACTCAATTTTGACCGGCTTAACACTCATTACTCACACGAAAGTTACTCCACGCGAGGCAGCGTGAATGAAGATTGTTATATCTCACCTGATAAGATCTGCAAGATCATCCCGGCCCCTCCTCAAGAAATCATCGCACTATTCTATCGCATCAAATCGAGTCATAGCCATTCAAAGTCTCTCTACATTTCCGCGACAGAAGCAGTCACTCACTCAGCAAGAGCCATTCGAAGACACCGATATGGCACCCAAAGCCCCCAAGTTTGAGCTCAAGACTCCCAAGGGGACGAAAGATTGTGAGGCCGAGGTACCCAGACATGATGCAACGAGGCTAATAGAAATGTATAGGGGAGGGCAAGGATATGGTCATTCGAGACAAGATATTCTCTACAATTACGGATGTCTTCAAACGCCATGGAGCAGTCACTATTGATACACCAGTCTTTGAACTAAAAGAAATATTGTCGGGCAAGTATGGAGAGGACAGCAAGCTCATCTACGACTTGGCAGACCAAGGAGGAGAAATCTGCTCTCTGCGATACGATTTGACGGTTCCCTTTGCCAGATGGCTGGCCATGAATAGAGATGTTCAAAACATTAAGCGATACCACATTGCTAAGGTCTACCGACGAGACCAGCCAGCAATGACCAAGGGTCGTATGCGGGAATTCTACCAGTGCGATTTCGATATTGCCGGGAGTTACGATCCTATGCTTCCGGATGCTGAAATCGTCAGAATTATCACCGAGGTTTTCGAAGGTTTAGGCTGGAAAGGGCAATATACCATTAAGCTCAATCATCGCAAAATTCTGGACGGTATCTTTGAGGTCTGCGGTGTTCCGGATGACAAGATACGAACAATTTCTTCGGCCGTTGACAAACTAGACAAGTTGCCATGGGCAGAGGTTAAAAAGGAAATGACCGAGGAAAAGGGCCTTGCGGAAGATGTGGCCGACAAGATCGGGGCCTACGTCGACCAACGAGGGCAAAAAGATCTTCTAGCTAAGTTACAGGCAGACGAGGCATTGATGGCAAATGCTTCCATGAAGGCAGGACTTGCTGATATGGAGTTGCTGTTCACATACCTGGAGGCTTTTGATGCTTTACCAAACGTTTCATTTGACCTCAGCTTAGCACGTGGATTGGATTACTACACTGGCGTTATCTATGAGATCGTTACAGAAGGCTCCAAAGGGAGTGAGGTGGTCGCATCAACCGGTGCGCCACCAAAATCTTCCAAGAAGTCTAAGACTGCTGATGCCGACGAGGACCGCTCTTCAGATCCCAGCGTCGGTGTAGGTAGTGTCGCAGCTGGTGGCCGTTATGACAACCTCGTAGGTATGTTCTCTGGCAAAACACAGATTCCTTGCGTGGGAATCTCCTTTGGAGTGGACAGAATATTCTCCATCACCAAGGCAAGAATGGCTGCAGACAAAAATGCAGAGGTGGTCCGAAACAACGAGGTTGACGTATACGTGATGGCTTTTGGAGGAAAGGGCTTCACGGGCCTCCTGAAAGAGAGAATGTCTGTCTGCGCAAAGCTCTGGGAAGCGGGAATCAAGGTAAAGTTTTAGTATCACAAATCGGAAGGGCGTTGTTCTAATCATGCTGCAGGCTGAATTCAATTACAAAGTCAAGCCTAAGCTGCCTAATCAATTCAAGGCTGCGGAGACCAACGGGGTGCCATTCGCCGTTGTACTAGGGTACGTATCCTTCGTTTTGGTCCTTGACCCATCTGATCGTGTTCGCTGATTTGAAGCCCACAGTGAGGAGGAGGTAGCTCAAGGTAAGGTCAAGATCAAGGAGATGGGACTTCGAGAAGGTCACCCCGAGAAAGAGGGTGTCTTGGTCGACATGGACGATCTAGTGATTGAGGTTAAGCAACGCATGAAACGGAAGGCCAATATCGACAGCATGGCAAAACAAGCCGAAGGTCTTAGGGTTGTCGGTGGCACGAGGGGTGAAGATGCCATCATGGAAGAGACGGCAGGCACCAAGCCAGAGGCTGAGGCCGAGGCTGAGGGCGCGGCACCAGCTGCAGGAGGGGAAACGGTTGCTCCGGACAACAAGGCAGAGGGCATCGAAGGTGCGCCCGCCTCATAGTCGGAAGTCTACGAAATGATACCAAGACATAGCACGGAATATGAACCTCGAGATTCTCTGCCATGCGCACCGTTATTTGAAATGGTAAGACATTTCCCAGCTGTGTCAATGCCAGATAACCTCTCGTGCATGCACCGTTCGTAACCCCTCATCCGCTCCCCTCCGTGATGGCGAGGAGTGGTTGCAATGCCTGGTCCGTTTGCGAATGCTTGGCGCGTATGTCAATTCCCACTCGCCTGTCGTCGCGACCGGCGCAAACCATCGTAAGCATCAGACGAACGGCCTTCCCAGGTCACTGCAGCGACATGGCCCCGGGCTAGTTATGCAGGTACACAGCTCTGACGCGAGGAAGCCAACCTGCTTCTCAGCGCACAGTCGACAAAGGGATGATGTGAGTCCGTGCAAGCAAGGATTGGGAGATACGATCAGTGCACGCAACCCTTCGGTCATGATCGAGACGAGTGGCCCTCGCCCCAAGTCCTCACGTCCTCATAGCAACAACAGATGACTATGCCATCTAGTCTGTTCTGCTGCCCTGCAAGGCACGGCACCTGCACGCCCTGGCCGAGCTGTCAATGGTCTTACATAGCGTCCCTCCTCCACCGAGTCTGGGCGAGAGATTATGCTCTGCATGATTGTATGTGAGGAAAAGAGGGAATGGTGTATATTATCTTGGAAGTCTCCAGGTTTTCTTCACCCACCGGCACACACGATTCTCCGCTCCCAAATTGCACCCGAAGCGTGGTAGCGTTTGTTGTACCTCTTTTCTTCTCCTCAAGACTTGGTGAAGATGGCTGGCCAGTCCCCCCTGCAGAACTCCAGAGTTTCTCTGTCTGCTCGGCGCATCTACTTCAATCCCTTCCATGCCCTTCATGCCAAACGAGCGGACCGGAAAGCCCAGGAGTTTGCGTCAACTATAGCTTCCTTCCCAGCGGTGCCTTCATCGTCTATGCTACATCCCAGCACCGACAATACAAACGACGACGGACCCTTCCAACAACAGTACCGTTGTCCCGTAAGAAGAGGCAAGACGACCGGCACCGGCATGGAGCGTTTGATTCCGTTGGTGTTGGGCTCCTCGGCCTCGAGCGTATCTTCCCGGAGAGATTCTGCCATTCTAAATATAAATATTTCGAGGTCTTCGTCGGTTGGTGCAGAATCGAGCCCTGTTATATTGCTTCCAATTATTCCTTCACCTCGTACTCTCACCTACCCAAATTCCACCACACCTCTGGTACCGGAGGCCATATCTCTGAAAAGTGATCAACGTCTTCCACCACCACCACGACCAAAGCCCGTGACGGACTTGATTATCATGCCGACTACGCGGAAAGAATGGCGCTCAGTGATGGATGAGGTTCGAATGTTGTATTTGAGGAGACAACACAAGCAGGTATGTGACACCAAATTCATATTAACTACACTAGGAGCTATGCTAACGTCACAATAGTGTTCTACACGATGCGAACAGATCCTTAGTGGCATCGAAGACCCAGTAAGTCTAATGAACCTAAGATACGCGACACAGCACTAACATAGCGAAAGTATCGAACTCATCCACTCTATTTAATCTACCTGTCTTTTTATGCTGGAACATGCATCGAACTAACCGCACGTGCTATGCATGCCAATTCGAGCGAGAAGATCCCCCTCTTACGAAAATCACTCAAATACTATGAGAAAGCCGAGTCACATATGGAATATGCCACCTTTTCTGCAGATCCAACTATCATAAGTGCTTCACAGAATCGAGATCTACTATCACAGACGACCTCAGATTCGTCCAGTGCTCGGTCCTCGATCGATTCGGTCTTTTCTCAAGACTCCACTGCCTGCTCAGATGCACTGCTCTCGCCGAACTCTCCCACCTCATCCATCTTTTCTTCAGGGAAAGAGGATGAGTCAATCCCCAAACCCTCATCACAAAAGCCTCAGACGTGCAAGACCCCCCGGGAATTCGAGCCCCTACCATTGAAAGTAAAGAAGACAGTTTCGTTTTCATTGCCTTCAGGCCTCTCCCGAAAGATTTGCAAGAGGAGTTCAACCTCAGAAGACCCAATCATGTCATCAGCGTCAAACGAGAGCTTGAACCCAAGTGCCTCTTCACCCTCAGAAACACCCTCCTATCTTCTCTCCCCCGCGCATGCGCGCTACATGCAGCACCTGACCAGCCTATCTGCCCAACTCCGCTACCACCAAGACTCGGTCCGCGAACTGATCCGAAGCATCCACACGTCACGCAAAGCTCGACGATCCAACACGCCGGAGATCTTCCACGAGTTCTCGCGGACGGCGGCCGTGGCTGCACGGGGAGGCACGTTCGAGGAGGCGAACGAGGAATGCAAGAAAGATCTGCAGCAGAGGATCGAGAGGTTGAAAGAGCGGGGCTGGAGGAAAGAGAGATTTTGCGCCGAGAAGTACCAGGAGTTATGTGCGCAGGCGATGGCAGAGTTGGATATGAACCGTTGGGATTAATTGCTTGGGCCCATTGCTCGCTCCTCGTTTTCTCTTTGCACCTTTCGATGCTTCGTTTGAGCTTGTTACATTTAGCGTCTGGTTGGCTATGTTTTGCGTCTTCAAATCTTTGCCTCCTGTACTATTTTTCACACGAGCTTAGGAGGTCCGCGTTTCGAGGCCGCACCTAAGCACCTTGGAGCTTGTTTCGGGCGTTTCTTTTTGGCTATGTTTTCTTTCCTCTTGGAGTTCACAGGTAGGGGCCTGGATGATAAGGAAAACGGATACCCTCATGCCAGTCAAGCGATATGACCTTATGCGTTCGGACGTTTTGAACTTGTACCTTTTATTTAGTTTCTGTATAATACTGGGGGCGCATAAGACGCAGTGGTGATACTGCCAATGGCACCCAAGCTCAACTTGGTATCTATATATCCTATAACATCTTGGGGGCACAGTGGTTTTGCTTGACCTTCTATATCTTGCTGTTTCTGCCCTATGTGAATTGGGCCACATCCCAGGCAATGGTAAAAAATAGATCGTTTTCTGACTGGTATTTCTGTGTAAGCTAAGGGAAGTTATAACCCATAAACGCTGTGATACCTATGGTAAAAAGAAGCGAAATAGATCAAGGAGCCACGACAAGATCTTCATGCTCCTTCCTATCTAGTGTCCCCGTTCCCTCGTTGTGCTTCCCAAATCGCTCGAGCATGTTGACATACTATTCAAAGCTGACGCCTGGAACATCTCTACGCCGCCTTGTTCGACGAAAAAGCTCATAATCCGAAATGGAACTGGTGGCGCATGCAGGAATGATATGCAGGAGACCTTGCATAGGGCATGACGATTGCTGATCTTCATATTCACTATGCCATAGTGACGCTGTTTTGGGTATCTTCGGATATAAATCATACTGACATACTCTCTTGCAGCCGCAGCACCTTGTCTTTGAGGTCCAAGACTTAAGTATTTCTCCCTCGATGATTCTTGTCGTCTTTAAGCTCAGTGAGGCCTGTCACTAGTCATATCGAACCCACACTTGGGGCAATATACTGCCTCCGTCCAAGTGTTCCCGTTCTGGCCTTTCCTGATATCTGTGATTGTGACATCCGGGACCATGGCATCTCCCTTGAAATCAGCCTTGAACTTTCCAGTGTAACATTTCTTGGAAGTCTTGGACTTGGCGAGCTTCCGCTTCTGTTCGTCGTCAAGGGGACCTATGAGGCGGTCATGCGTCTTGGTGAGGATATCGTCTAGTATACACTCCTTGTGTAGCCAAATATGACACATAGGGTTCTCGCAACCAAGCAGCGTCGTATCGGGATTGTAAGGCTGATCGCAGACACAGTGTAGACGTACACCCTAAATAAATTAGACATTTCAGCAAAACTTGTTGAAAATAGGGACGTACAGATAGCTCGTTATTCTCCTCATTGAAAGTTTGTCTCCAGTACAAGGGCGTCGTGATCGCGTCTTCGTCATCCTCTTCTAGCCAATGAATAACATCTACCTTCCCAGCGCACGTCAAAACGGGTATAGCATCAAGCACATTGCTCGCGATCACCTCACGTCGTCCGTGATATCCTCTACGGCCTGAAATCGGCTTCAATTCATTAGGTGCCTGACAGAGCGGTAGATCTTCAGGCCAGTACATCCAATTGACCTTCGCGAGTGGGTCAGTTTGAAGTCCAAGAAGATAAGCTATCAAGCAAGCATACCAAAGCATAGACATGAGAAGTTGTAGCTCCTCGAATTTCCAGTATCTTGCCAATCCAAAAGTCTTTCTCGTGCATGGTCTTGGTCTGGGGTTCTAAGCCGTGCTTGACCCAGACATACTCGCCGAGATGATACTTGACTTCGTCAATCACGAACGAGTTGTATTTGCGCATTCCCTGCCACTTGTCCGTCGGAGACACAATATAGCACCGATCTAAAGTCCCATCGGCCTGCTCTTTAACATCCGTAAACGCCGAGATGTATGGTTCTGCTAGACGTGCCCGTTTGTAGTCCTTATCCTGGGGGTCTCTGTAGCTTTGCATCGAGAGGTAGGTGACCTGCCAGTCTGGGTCTGGATCGGTCATACCGAAGGAGACAGATGGCGTGGGTGAAGCCGTCTTCCTTTTCTTCGATGGAGGTGGGGAGGATGAGAGACTGTCGAGCTCATGTTTCAAGCCGTTCTGCGCCATCTCGGATTACTGGATCGCAGGCACGATATCGAAGTGGAATAGCTGGGGAGGAAGGAACGCGTTTGCGAATTGCGCCGGCGGGGTTTAAAGGTGCTGATTGAGCGAAAGATCGAGTATGTGCCAGTGGAACAGAATAGTGCCGCAGGGATAAGGTAGGTGATTAGCTAGCCAGGTGGACAGAATGTAGAGATATCACGATGATGCAAAGCTGGGGGTGAAGCACTGTTGTCCCGCGAGAGAGGAGGTTGGAAGATATCCCAGGAAAGGAAATCTCTCGGCGCGTTGGTATTGACATCTATAGCTAGGGTGCTGTAGTAAGCGTGGCAAGCTTGTAGACTGGGTAGCTAAGCACCACAGTTCACATCCTGGCACGTGTGGAGTTGGCTCGCGTACCTTTATTTGGTTCACCTCTCCGCGGAGCATGTTGGATTTCTTTGCTCACGAGTGATATAGATCCGTATTTCCCTTAGACTGCAATGACCTATTGTTCTTACTCGGATGTAACAGCAAGTACACGAAGCATTTGTCATGTGTTGAACGCCGGATGCCTTTCAGATCTCTTGAAGAACCAACATCTCCACGTCTTCTAGCAACAGAACCAGGACCCCTCCCCCAGAACCAATTCAATTCCGTCGCCCATCCTATTCAACAGTCCTGTGTCAATTTTCTAAAAGAAGTGTCGTACCATGTTAATGACAAGCCCCAACCACGGAAAATGAGCTTCAAGTCGTTGAACCAGTGTCATCTCCATTGGCGGTTTGCCAGAGCTCAAGTCCAAAGGCTGGTTTCCCGTCTTGCTTTTCCGCTTCTTTCTTTTCTTCAGGATCGCAGCCGCTGGAGGTTCTGGCGGGACACTGGTCGTGTCAACCGATCGATAAACGTTCGAGCCTAGGAGCAAGGCGTCGGTTAACTTCCCTAGGTTAGAGAGTGAGAAGAAAAGAGACGGATGCAGAACTTACCAACAGTGAGCTCCTGCCGTCTCTTTTGGCTTCGTTGCTTCGCACGTTGGTTCTTTGCTTTCGCTGACTTT
Source organism: Coleophoma crateriformis (assembly GCA_003369635.1). NCBI lineage: Eukaryota > Fungi > Ascomycota > Leotiomycetes > Helotiales > Dermateaceae > Coleophoma > Coleophoma crateriformis. The sequence goes on from PDLN01000008.1 coordinate 764,497, forward strand.
CGGTTCGCCATCGTTTACGTTGGTACGTAGAGATCGAGCCGAGTGAAGAGTACTGTGGCAATGAAAGGAGGCTAGAGGCAGAGGCAGAGTAGATACAGCTGCAAGCTGCAGATCTGTGGAGAGGGTTGCCTTTTGACGAGAGATGATTGACCTTGGAATTGTAGTCACAGTTTCGAGGTTCAGCTAGAAAACGAGGGTTGGAGCCTGGAAGGCTGATGATTTGGAAGAGGCAAGGTTGGTGATGAAACAGAAAGATAAAGACATTGGGGGCAAGGAGAGAAATGATGCTGCCAACGCTCCCAGCTCTGCATTGCCAATGGAGATAGTTCACGGTATCCATGGTGGTAACACAGCTTCACGACAATTAGCCCAAGCCAGATCAATCAAGCTTCGCCGCCTGACTTAGACCTCACCCAAGCTTGGTCACTAGTCCAAACGCCTTTTCTTAGCAAACTAACCCAAGTCAAACGAAGCAAATCACCATTCAAAGACTGATCGACACCAGGAAGTCAACGAGAAAAGTGAAGCGAGCAAGCAAGCAGCCCGCAACGTTATTGCCTATCCGCACCCACTTCTAGGCCAATCAGTAGCTTGAGATGAATCCGAGACACAATATGGCGACACCAATGCAAAAAGGGGAAATTTGCCAGGCTTAGTAGAAGATTGGTATCAAGAAAATAAAACCCTCCGAACTCCCCATATTAAGGTCTCACGCTCCCCCGAGCTCCAAAGCAAGAATCTATATGCCCAACCAATCCGGACCAAACACCATGAGCTCATTCCCATGCATTCGTCCCCACAAGCTTAAGCCGTGGTGGTTTTGGCCTCCTTAGAAGCCTTGCTCTTGAACAGCTTGTTCTTCAGCTTATCAGCCAAGCCGACAGGATGCTTGGGCTTCTCGGCCGGCTTGTCGGCCTCGTGAATGTTTCCCTCGCCACCTCGTCCGGTGTGGTAATTCTCATTCTCCATGCTAGGTCTCAGAGCAGTCTCGGGAATCGAGTCGTGGTCTGCGCGCTTAGTGGCATCGATCTTGGGGGAGCCGATGTTCGCTGCTCCGCCGCGGCCCGTGGAGAATGCGCCGTCGTGGTGATCACCTACAACCCCCTCCCGGACAATTTCACCGTCGCCATATCTAGAGAGCTGTCAGCGCATTCTCAGATTCATAGTGCTACTTTGATAAACCTACGGAGTTGCATCTTCTCTAATGTTGCCAGCTCCTACCGGGGCATATTAATATGTGCGATCGTGGGCAGTAGAGTAAAAGAAAACGTACCTCCTCGGCCGTGGCTGACTTCTACGCTGTTTCTTGCGCTCATGATTGCGATTGGATATGGAACTTGATTGACTTTGAAAGATCTAGAGAAGGAGTTAGGACGAAGTAAGTCCCGAAGTCCGGTTTGCAGCAAAGTAATATGCAGGAGACAGGAGAGGAAGAGCAGCAGAAAGTCGGGAGGTCGGAATCAGGTGGTCTTTGGGGATTTGCCAGAGCGAGGCTTGCTCTAGGCCCCCCCTATAGTTGCCGCACTTTTCCCAGTGACTGCTGGACGATACAGCGCACGCAGCTGCACCGCGTAACGCTGGTTGCAGCAAAAGCGCAACAGAAGCATACGGCAACGGCGGTACATTCTGAATAAAGGCAAGTCCCGGGCAAATATAAGATTGCGAATCAGGGTACGGGGCACACACCTGAGAGTAGACAAAGTCTAATGGTTTTACCGTAAGACAGCCAAGAAACTTTGGTAGAGTGGAAGAAAACAGATGCAATATTGCAGGTGCTGTGACTCTTTAAACACGGCGGACTGTCGGGTTGGCCATAAAAATGCGTGAATGAATGAGAGGCCGAAACTATGACGCAATGGTCACGATCTCCAGTCAGGACCAGGTACAAAATTTATTCTGCAGGGGTGAGGCGGTTTGCCCATTTTCTTTTCTTTATCTTTCTTCAAGTCACACTATCCAGTGCAGCAAGGCATCCGAGGTCAGGTTGAAATGACGCTTTGATCGATGTCATGATATGAGATAAGAGATTACCTTCTGTTAGCTCGATGAGATACGATAAGTTCCGCCTGCCCCGTGCGGGAGTCAGTAATTGTCCTGGAGAATTGTCCAATCCCCATCCAAGGTGCACGCGACAAGCCAATAAAGCCACAAAAACCCACTGATACGAATTGGCTTTCGTTTTCAATCGTCGTACAAACATTATTCATGTTATGCTCTTCCTATAGCCAGTATATCATAAAGGAATGCATGGCAGGGAATGGGGAGGTGAGACGAAAGGGCTGTTGGCAAATCATTTAGATACGGCAATACCGCACACTAGACGGGTCTGAAGGTCAAAGCCAAACTGGTCACATTGAGGTATGAATGCCATCGTGCAAAGACATGACACTAAGGAAACCCGCGATGCATTGTACTCCATCAGCCGCCAACCCATTGTCTGCGCTCTTAGTGTTTCTCTGTTGGTGGAGCTGCACCTCCTGTCGTAGGAAGTCCCATGAAGATCTTGAAGTAGTCCTATTATGAAATCAGTATTGCCGAACGAAACGATGGGTATTATTAGCACCTACGTAGATCATCCATTGAAGACCAGTCAAAGTACCGATCATGACAATTCTGACTGGAAGACCATTCCACAAACCGGAGAATCCGATGTCCTTGTAGATGCGCGACATAGCTGCACCAAAAGCCTCTTGGCTCTTGCGCTGAGCATTGAGCTTGCTGACCTGTCAAAGCTATTAGCATTGCGAGCGGTGTTTGCGAGGATTGTATCTTACCATGACATCTGCAGGATGAGAAACAATAGCACAGAGAATACCTGCTAGGTAACCAGCAGTGAATGAAACAGCAGTCTGGGCACCCTTGCCATAGTCGGACTTGGTGCCAGGAAGGTAGTCGTAGATAGCCTCTACGATTGTCTCGAAAGAGGCGAACTTCATCATGGTGTAAGGAATTTGACGGCCCCAGAGTGGGTAAAGACCTTTGTAAAGACCAGCATAGCCTTCCTTGGAAGTGATAGTACTGATACCGTTAAAAGTACCCTTTGCGAATGGAGGAATGGTTGTTTGCATGCGAACCTAGGTCAAATTAACCAATGCTCAGAAAAGTCAGGCAGTATGGCAGATATACCTTGACGGCTTCGAAAGGACAAAGAGCTACGTCAGCAATAGCTTCGGCGGATGCACTGGCCATGAGGTATAATGCAGTCTTATATTTATACGCATTCTCTGCACCAACCGCGTCGGAATAGAATTTCTTAAAGAACTCGTATCCTCCGTACTTGAAAGCTCCTTGGGCCGAGTACCCGAAGAATGTAGGGCCCCAGCCAGTATAGATACCACGGAATCCCTCAGCACGGCCAATCTTGCCCCAAGCTTGGAAATTGCCGGTGTACATCTTAGAATCGACCTGACGGCGACATTTCACGAGATCCAATGGAGTGACAGCCGTATGAGTAAGGCCCTATAATCTTATCAGTTGCTGAGTATCCTGCTGTGGCAGGAAAACCTACACATGCTAACAACCCACCAAATGTACATGCGGCGTAGAACTTCGGAGAGTACATCTCAATATGACCCGTCTTTGCTTGAGCCTTCGCACTGGCTTTCTCAAACTCCTTGGTCGCCTCAGCGCTCAAAGCATTCGCTTTATTCTTGGCATCATCGACGACAGACCAGGTGGGATATAATTCTGAGCGAGCCTGCAGAGGAGTTCTTTTTTGTTGAAAGGTTGAGTTGTACTGAGGTTCTAGTCTGGTCTTCCCTACAGCGGTAGGAAAGAGATGGTGGAACGCATCTTGGGTAGGGAATAGGATCGGCATCTTGTCTCGACTACGGAACTAAGATAGGGATTTGAGGATTACGAATAAACGCAGTGTATTTGATGAGGCACGCTGGCGCGAATTGTTCTGGCCGAGGTGGTCACTGAGGTTCAATAGTGAAGTGGCTTGCAAAGGAAGGCTCGACACAAGCTATGTAGCAAGGCTCGAGCACTGAAAGTAGAGTTGTTACCTGCGCCCCAGTACCAGTCAGTCTCAAATAGCTCAGGCAGTAAACGAGATGAAAGTCAGTGGATGAAAAGACGGGGAGAGTTTTAAGAGAGGTCTAATCCTCTGCCCCAGAAGAGACGTCCAATAATGAAACAATAGTACGACCGTAGACAAGGGTACGTGCCTCTGAAGTAACTGAAAATTGACTCATACGTTTCGTTACTTGCTGTCGCGATGCCGTAATTCCCGAATGGGTCAGCGGGTAGATAGGTTATCAGCCTGGGTTTCAACAATGAATCTTTCCAGGACGTAAGATCAGACTCAATCGGCACAAGAAACAAGCAGCGTCTCCGGCAAATCTTTCTGGGCCAACGATGTACCGTGTGGATGAGGAAAGGCAAAGATGGCAGGAGAGGTCTGAAGGAGATAAGAGGGGATTATGGGGAGAGCTTGAGCTTAAACTTGGTCTGGCTCCCCGGGGGAGGGGGGGGCGTCGCTAAAACTGTGTGACGTCGCTGATATGAGAGACAGCTGAGGTATCTTACTTGCTTCTTTGCTACTATGTGAAGCCGTACATCCTCAAGATTAATAAGACCAAGCCAGACCGCGCCTCACGAATGCAGATTCTCTTCTCTTCTCTTCGTCCATACCTATCTGCTTGTGGATGAAGACCGAAATTGCCCCAAAGTCAAGCTCGTACCCCAGCAACGTTCGCTGGGGGGAGGCATCGTACACGTGCAGGGATACAAGGTTTTCTTGGCATGGGGAAATTTTGAAGCGGCTGCTGCCCCTCCAAACGAACCACAGGTCAAGTGGTAAGAAGAGCAAGAGGCGAAGCCAAACACAGCACCACCTCGAACAAAGGAACAATGGCACAGGCAATGCCAATCAGTGCCAGCAACGGCCCGTCTGCCAGTGTAGGAGGAGAAGACCCTGCTGCTTCCCCACGACCAACATTATCCAAGTTGGCGCAGAGATATAGAGGGGTACCGTCTTCCTTTCCAGCCCGCTACGGGAGATGGCTAAGTTACTTACTTTGATATACAAAAATGTACAGGCCACAGTTCAAGATCTCGATCCTCCATCCGCGCTCTCTGTCTCGCCCAACGACCCCATATCTTCGGCCCTCCTCGCCGCCTTCGAACGCGATTACACGCACCTGACCGTAACCTCTACCGAATCACGTACACTAATTGGGTACCTTTCAATCCCACATCTGCGAATCCTGCTGGATGTTGGTAAGGTCCAAGAGAGCGATGAAGTGAGCAAGGCCATGGTGCGTTTCAAGCGTAAAGGCCGGGTGTACCAGGTCATCACCATGGACACGCCGCTTGAGGAGTTGGAGATGTTCTTTAACGGCGGCGAGGATGGCGCGGCTGGGAGACAAGAGTTTGCGGTTGTGACGGATGAGCGGAGGCGTTTCGTTCTGGGTGTAGCCACCAGAAGTGATCTTGAGGAGTTTGCCCGGAGGAGGCCCGCGTAGATGTGTTATTGGGGATATATGCATGGGATTCCGGAGTTGAGGCATAGAAAATTGGCAACTTACCACCCTTCTTCAGTTAGTGGAACCGAAATATGCGCCAAACCTGAAGAGTTGCCCAGATCATCAACAAGCATTACCTATAGTGTCATGAAAACCAGCAATTTAAGTCTAATTTTCTAATTGTATGGACTAAGTTCTGTACGGCAGAAAATGCGTTATATCCAGTCTGTCTGTAAATATGCAACTTGGCATAGGACACAGAAGATCCCCACGTTGAGGATGACGAGACCGCTGGGGCTAACTATCATATCCTGACCTCCAGATGACTCCTGACCCAACCGGCCATTGAAGAGGCAGTCACCACTTCCATGATCCACTCCACCCCTTGTAAATGCATTGCAAACGCTATGTCAAAGACGGAAAGGAATACAAGAAAAAAATTTCAGGGCCGAAGTATGCTGGTGATAAAACCGAGGAGCCCAGAGCAACTTTCAAGTGCAGCGGATTAAAATCTTTGTACGGTAAAGCTCTTTCAGAACTCCCAGTCATCCTCATCCTCGATGGATTCGATGGCCCAGGTGAACTTCTCGCGAAGAGTTTTGGAAAAGAACTTCTCGATCGGTACGTTGAATTTCTTTGCAAAGACGACGGTGAGGCGAGGATCAATGTAGTTCTATTCATGGTCAGTAAGGTCCTCTAGACAGAAAGTGCATAAACTTACGATCTTACTTGTGCCAAGTGCGACTTCCTTGTTGCCCTCTCGGTCCTCTGCTTGAACCATCATTGTAGCAATGCGCTGGTCCATCTTCTCAATGGCCGCCAAGTACTTTTCAACATTTGCACTTTTTCCCTCGGCTTCGACCTTCTTTGTTTTGTTTTCCTTTTTGAACTTCTTCTCGAGGTCACCCACGACTTCAAGTCTTTCAGTGAGTTCTTTCGCCTTCATTTCCTTCTCGCCGTCTGCAACAAGTTTCTCGTTCTCCTTCGCGAATTTCTTCTCAATCTTGGTGCGCTGTTCTTGGACGAGGAAGGCTTGATGGTCAAGGATCCAGGCTTCTTCAAGATCATCATCCAACTCAAACCAATCTGCCCCCTTCTTCTTCTTCTGCTTTGGATCGACATCCAGGATCATCTGCTTGGTACGCCATTTCTGGTACTTAACGCCCTTGATTCTATCTGTCATTTTCTCCATTTGAGCCTCATGGCCAGCACCAACAGTACGCTTGTGATTGCAAAGAATGGCTACTTTGCGATTGCAGTCGTTGTAAAGCTTGACCTTTTCCTGAATAGAAGCATTGTTGTTCTTGAGCTCCTTCAGAAGGGTCGACATCGTGAAAGACGCGTTGTAAGTACGAAAAACCTTGGCACTGAGACCAGGCATGTAATTGGTCAAATGCTTGTTCAGTTGCCCCGTCTAGCTTGAATGTCAGCGATATCAAGGAAAATAATTGAAGGGGTGCTTACGTTGAGGCGATCAAAGATATCATCACCATCGGATTTCGGAGCCCTCTTGAAGAGCTTCAGGTTTTTGAAGACCTGAATATCGACGGTGACTTCATCATAGAATCGAATACTATCCTTTCCAAGGAAATCGAAAATGATAGTATTAGGGGGCTTGAGGGTAACATGCTCGTACTTCAATGAGCAGCATCCAACTGTCTCGGCCTCGTTCTCAGCATCTTTCTCATTACCAGCACGCAATGCAAATTTGTCAATCAGGTAGACGGCAGTAGCTCGTTGACGATCAGCCATAAGCTCGGCTTTGAGATCTTTGGTGTAGTCCTTTCGGATCCGGTCGATGTGTTTCTTCAGCTCTCTCGCCTTTTCGAACTTCTTGAAATCGCTTTGGCCCTTGATACTCGACTTTGCGGCAAGCATAACATACTTGTAGGCACCGTTGATGTTTTCTTGCCACATCGCAAGCCAAGTGGCCTTGTTGTCGTGCTGAACAGCTTTCCATTTGTGGCCTTCTGGGGGTGCTGGGACTGTCGCTTCCTTGCCAATATTGATTGTGATTTGCTCTGGAGTCACCCTTCGCTTGACTTTGCCAGTCTTAGGGTGCTCTCCACGACCACGGAACAACCCAGGAGGTTCCACACGGAAGTTGCCCACCTGCTCCTTACGGCCATCCCAAATACAGGTGACATATGGCTTTTCGAGCTCGTCCTTGGCTGCCTTCTCAGCTTTCTTCTCAGCTGTTGATCGAGCCTTTCGTTCTTGACTCTTGCCATCATAGTACTCGAAGATTGGCTTGAAGTCAAGCTTGGAAAACTCTTTGATTGCGACTTTGTTGCCATTCTTGTCCTTGGCACCTCCAGTCGCCTTGACCTCCTCTGTGAAATCGGCAAAGAAGTTCTTTTGAAAAGTGGGGTTCTCAACATTGTGTGTCGAATTCAGCATGGCTCCAAAGAAGCCGGCGATTTCTTCTGCTTCAAGCGACAAAGTGACTGGAATTCCGTCGTAAAGCAATTTGACGTTTTTTGGGAGTGGTTCGTATTCGGGAGGGAAGATAACGCCATTGTGCTGCAGAGTTTCCCACTTGATACTTTCATCCTCCTTTTTTGGAGCATCCCACCAACGATATGGTTCCTCAACATCTTCACTGCCTTCTTTTATCTTCTTTGCAGAGGCAGCTTCCTCCTTCACCTTCCCATTGGCCTTTCTTGCGCTTGCCTTTTTGGTGAGAGGGATGTCAGAGTCGGACTCTTCCTTTTTGACACCATTGGCCTTCTTTGCAGTACCATTCGGCTTCCGCTTTGATTTAGGTTTGACATCATCTTCGCTAGCTGATTCTTCCTTCATTTTCTTTGGAGTGGCCTTCTTCGCGCCGTTCTCCTTCGCTCGAATTGCTTTGGCTTCCTTCTCAGCCTTCTTCTCGATGCCTGCTTTTTGCTTGGATAGTTTAGAGGTTAATGGTTCGTCATCATCAGATGAATCCATTCCCATGGCAGCTGCAGTAGCTTTAGGAGGTAATTTGCCAGAGGTCTTCTTGGCCAGTGGTTCATCATCGGAATCCGAGTCCACAGCCTTCTTATAGGTTCGTTGTCGCTTGGCCTGGTTCGTCGTCAGCATATGAATCGATGCACAAGATATTCCTCAGTCGCATTGCTCGTATTTCTGACGCAAGGAAACAGGTAATTCGCGTACCAACGGCACCTCATCGTCACTATCTCCGTCACTGCCTGTGTCTCTGTAGTTCACAGCCTTGCCTGTGCTAATTCGTGCCTTGCGCTTCGAGGTACCATTTGTAGCAGATTCGTCGACCTCCATTGAATCATCCATAACTGGACCGTTTCGCACCGAGACTCCCGGAGGGGCCATCTCTGAGTCGTCGATAGCCTTGTCCATGGCCTTGTCGACACTTTTGGGAATATGCGCATTGGAGACTAAGGAATCGAGGTTAGCTATGGCGGGAGATGTTGATAGTGTGATTCGAGATGCCGCATTGAGGAGAGAGATGAAGATGATAGTGGTTGGTAAGTGTTAAGATAAGATCAATCACAAAAGTTGGTATAGACCCTTGATGGTTATTGAAGATGAATTGAAGCCACTTACCAGTGCCATTAACCCTGGCAAGAGGCATGTCATCGTCAGACAACTCGCTTGAACTCATCTTGGGAAGAGGTAGATGCTGAAGGAGACAGATGCGTATCGTAAGACCAGAGTAAGAACTTGGTGGAGGTTAGTAGGTGTTGATTACAAGCGTAAAATTCAGGAATGGAAGCTAAAGATTGCACCTCTGAGCGCGTAGAATCGTTCTGCAGACTGAGGCTTGTGGTTTGACCAAAGGAATAGTCCTGAAAAGAAAGGATGGTGAAGAAAAGAGGCGTTGAAAGAGCATACAAGAGTTGAGTTTGGGGGACTTCGTGAGATTCCGAAGCCAGACGCAACTCGATTTTCTAAGTACGGCGTTGAACGTTAATTGGTTGAGAACCGTAGAGTGGAGACTTTAGCTGGAAAGTTGATGCCTCAGTCATGAAGAGGTGGAATTTGAGGTTCTCAAATGATCGCAGCCGAGTACCCGACCAGCAGCACCATCTAATCAATTGATCTCGTACGCCATCGTGATCAATTGAGTCTCAGTAATTAAAGGCTCTCTCAGATCCTCTTCTTCCCACCAAGATGCTTTCTAGAGCTGCTCGCCCGGCGTTGAGAGCAGGAGCTCTGGCTTCTGCCCGGTAAGAAGCCCCCATCGAAAGGTGTTTGGACGAAGAGCTTGCCAGATGCTTTACGGGAAAGCCGCGCCCTTTTGAAGCATCTTCGCTGACAGTATTTATGAAAGTAGGCCTATTGCCCCAAATGCCGCAACCTTCGCGACTCTCCGTGAGATCGAGGACAGACTGAAGTCCATCCGCAACATCGAGAAAATCACCAAGACCATGAAGATCGTTGCTTCCACCAAGCTTACTCGTGCTCAACGTGCCATGACCGAGTCTCGAGCCTACGGATTGACTTCCAACGAGGTCTTCGAACAAGCAGAGACCAAGGCTTTGGAGGGAGACGACAAGAAGACCTTGTACGTTGTGGCCAGCTCCGACAAGGGTCTCTGTGGTGGTATTCACTCTGGACTGTCCAAGTGGGTTCGCAGAACGCTCGCCGAGAAGCCAAATGCCGATATCGTTGTCCTGGGTGAAAAGTGCAAGGCTCAACTTTCTCGATCCAACGGCAAGAACATCGTCTTGAGCTTTGCTGGTGTTGGAAAAGATATTCCAACTTTCGCCGATGCCCAGGCCATCGCCGACCAGATCTCTCTCCTCCCCACCGACTATGCCTCCATTGTCATTGTCTATAACAAGTTTGTCAACGCCCAAAGTTACGAGGCCACCCCAATTGAGGCTTTCTCAGAGGAGGCCATCGCTGGATCCCGTAAGTTTTCGTGCTTGGCCTATTCAGGAAATTACTAATCGGGTTAACAGCCAACTTCTCTGCTTTCGAGATTGACGATTCTGTTCTCGCCAACATGCGCGAGTACGCCCTTGCCAACTCTCTTTTCTGGGCTCTTGCCGAAGGCCACGCTTGTGAGCAGTCCGCTCGTCGCAACGCTATGGATGTATGTTGAACATTACTCTACTTGATGTCAATAGCTAACGATCTCTAGAACGCCTCCAAGAACGCTGGTGACATGATCAACAAGTACCAGATTCTCTTCAACCGAACTCGTCAAGCCGTCATTACCGGCGAGTTGGTTGAGATTATTACTGGTGCTGCTGCCTCTGAGGAGTAGAGGAATGGATTGCGAATATGTACTCTAGTCAGCTTTGGGTCGTCATGGACAAAGTAGAATTGATTCCCTTTGTGTACCTATGAATATTAGCCCTTGTCCAAACATGTCTCGTCTTGTAAAGTGTATTTCCAAATCCGCATAAAAGGGGGATCGTTTAAGGAACGTGTAAGGACGCAATATCTTACAGCATCTTGAGTTTATTCAACCGCCGCAAACGATGATGTATGGAGTAGCACCCATATCACACCAACAGTAATCTGATATTTTCATCGATATGCGATCTGGCATAAATTACGGAACAGCAAACGCCACAGCAGAACCTGCCAACAAAGAGACCAAAACAGGGGTATTTCAGGTGCCATCATAACTGAGAGTTCACTAAGTAAGGATTTAGAGTCTTTGTTTCCTCCTGTTATATGTCCTATCTCCTCAACTGCACTGTTCCTTGGTACCATGTTCCAAATCAAATAGGATTTTGTGCCATTACAACTTCGGCGTCTTTGGCCTGCGATGTTGATCTATGGCCTGCCTAGTAGTAAACTCAGTAAAACAACCTGCAATATCGAGCTAGGAGTCCTGGAGCTATTTGAACAAAGAACACTTTCCTCGTCTATTCGATGGAAATCTGGTCCTTCCCCAACCTACTCTCTCAGCTCGACACCTCTTTCTCATAAGCAGATTATAACAGGAGAATACTTACACTGGCCATTCTCTAATGTTTCTTCGTGCGTACTGTTAGGTACCATGTTTTATTCGGCGATTGAGCCGAGTTTTGGACATGATTAAGGTGTTCCCAACTGTTTTCCTGCAAACACTGCTCAAGTTTCAGTTATGTGTGAACTGTATTCAACGAAGTACTGAAGGTGAACCGTCCAAACTACGTCAAGTGCAACAATGTTATGGTGAAGTCACATACTTGACTTAGACAGCATATCCAAAGTATAAGCCATGAGCAGGACGACTGAGTTCATGCACTGTGTGCCCGAATATAAGCTTTTTGGAACAGCACAACCTTCCTCGTCTGAACTCAAGGTAGATGAGACAGGTCATATTCAGAGCATGATTTGCAGAAATCACTAATCAGGATTATTCGGCGGAACCGGTATCTCATGCTCCACTGAAACTGAGAATGTTCATCGACAAGAGCAAATAATACGTGCCAGAGCTTCGATACTGACGGAGGTCTCTTCTTTGATTGCACTACCAGGTCTTAACGGCAGTATGACAAGCTTTCAGTGAATCATTGAAACGTGAATCCTCCATCGTTTCTCGCATATCGACAACGTCAGCCAGTAGTACTGGACCTGCAAAACACATCAAGCTCACCGATGGTGATCCAGCCTTTGGTATATTACTGAAACGTAACCACTCCGCTGATTGTTAGATATCGACACGAAAAAGCTTCTCAAACCTAGAAACGCATCATACCACACAAGAAGAAAATGTGTGTCAAGCAATTCCTCGGCTTCATCTGTGGGCATTGCTCAATACCTACGTTGAGAAAATGCCCCGTATCTCTCCAGATCGACTCATACCCGGCCTGTGCCATTCCTGCAGAACACCCCATCTGGGTCAATGACTACTGTCCCGCGTGCGGAAGGGTTGTCTGGAACAACTACGTCCTTGCCCAAGAGAGAGAGCACGAAGCGCAACATGCACGAGGCGAATGCCATTGTAGTACCGATTTCACCTTGCAACGAGAATACCCATTGAGAACAATTCCTGATGCCCAAACATCCCAAAGAACTGAGCTTGAACGCACTTCGGAACCATGCTTAAGGAGCAACCCCAACGTACACGAGAAAGGAAGACAAGAGAGGCATAGAAGTGCTCAGGATCAGTCGGGAAGTTTCCCGCACCATGCATATTTCCAAACACAACCTGGGTCTTACCAGAAAACCGAGTATTATGGGGGTAATTTGGGGAACGCTGCAATGCAACAGAACATTTTTAGAGTAGCTGACCAGGAAGGAGATCTAAGCAGGAGTGCTGGTATGCAAGCTCAGCAATCTGGCTATGGAATCCATGAAGCGGCGACTTGGACGCGAAATCCCCGAGGTAGACTGAGTTCTAATGTTGGTAGTTATCAGGAGCACGGAAATTTGCACGCCAATTCGTATGGTCAAGCGCACTCGAGCCAGGAGAGCTGCCCGGTTGAGGACTATATCCCACATAACTATGGTTCTCACAACGTTGCTGGAGGTCTGCGATACTATTCAGTGAATACGAAGACTGATGACACCGCCTGGCAGCGGTTCCGGGCTCCCATGCATGGGTTGAATCATGGACATCATCTACCGTTTCCAGATCAAGGTCGAGAAAATAGACGAGGAACTTCTACACTGGGTTATCAAAATACTAAGACTGGTAAAGGTAGACTGAGAGGAACCAGGTCGACAAAGTCTTCAACAGGATCCGAGGGAGATAAGAGCTCCCCAATATATACAGCAGGCAATCAGGTAAGAGGAGCCAAAGCACAAAAGGCACCAAGTACCAAGAGCTTGGAAAAGACTAACTTGTTTCTGCAGACCACTAAGTCTCAGGACGTACAAACGTTGCAAGCTAGCGATCGTGATAGAAAGTATCTCCAGCCTGTTGTCGTATGGAATCCTAGACTGTCCCGTACCCTTTCACGAAACTCAGTCTAGTTGACACAATCAGATGCTAATCATCTGTGAGTTTATCTTTATTTCATTCAATTGGTACAAACATGTGAATTACTGACGTAGCAGCACATGCTTAGAGTCACACACAAACAGAGGAAAATGCGCCAGCAGTATTTATCGTATGTACAACATCTACTATTTCTCATCGATCAACTTCTCCGAACACTAAAGAAATGACAGGTCAGCATGACAAAAAAACGAATAGTATGGGGAGGAGAATCTTACCCAAATCCATCGTGCCAATGATTGCAACGGCATCAGCCAACAGATGTCCTCTTGATATCTGGTCAAATCCTCCCAAGTGAGCGAAACCTGGGGCACGGATTTTGCATCTGTACGGTCTTTCGCTGCCGTCAGAAACAACGAAAACACCCATCTCTCCTTTGGGTGCCTCAATTGCTGAGTAGGTCTCTCCGGGTGGGACGGTATAACCCTTGGTAAAGAGTAAGAAGTGATGGATCAAAGCCTCCATATTCTCCTTCATTGCTGCTTTTGGTGGTGGAGAGATCTTATAGTCTTCCACACGGATGGGACCAGCAGGCATCTTGTTCAAGCACTGGTGGATAATTCTCAGGGATTGTCTGAATTCCTCCATTCGACAAAGATAACGGTCATAGCAGTCTCCATTGACACCAACTGGTACGTCAAAGTCGACTTGATCGTATGCATCGTAAGGCTGACTCTTTCTAACGTCCCACGGGACACCAGATCCACGAAGCATAACACCGGTGAAAGAATAGTTCAGAGCATCGGCGGCAGAAACAACTCCAACACCCTTGGTACGCCCAATCCAGATTCGGTTATCAGTCAACAGTTCTTCTGTCTCGTCGATTCGATCACCGAATTGAGTTGCCCATTGGTAGATATCATCAAGGAGACCAACTGGGATATCCTGATGGACACCACCCGGTCGGATGTATGCGGCGTGGAGACGAGCACCAGAAACACGTTCATAGAATTCCTACAGTTATTTTAGCAAGCGTTTTGAAAAGTATCAATAGAGCCCGGTTTACCATAAGCTTTTCACGTTCCTCGAATCCCCACAAGAAAGGAGTAAGAGCGCCAACGTCCATAGCATGGGAAAGTACAGACATAAGATGATTCAAGATTCTGGTGATTTCTCCAAACAGTGTCCGAATCCATTTCGCTCGCTCCGGAATCTCAACATTTAAAAGCTTCTCCACGGCCAAGGAGAAGCATTGCTCATTTGTCATCATTGAGACATAGTCCAGTCGGTCAAAGTATGGGAGAGCTTGAAGGTAGGTCTTGTATTCAATCAACTTTTCGGTACCCCGGTGCAACAGGCCAACGTGTGGATCAGATCGCACAATCTCTTCTCCATTGAGCTCCAGAATCAATCGCAGCACACCGTGAGCAGCTGGATGCTGAGGTCCAAAGTTGACTGTGTAATGCCTGATCTTTCGATTCTCAACATTCTCGCCATCGTGCAGATTCGAGTCGGGAGTAACATTGATGTGTTGTGGGTCGTCAGGATTGGTAGGGTGCGAGAACGCAGCATCGGTAGGAATCAATCGAGTCCCTTCGTATGGCTGGGCGTACTTCCAGGGAACTGCAGCTGAGAACGCGCGCAGAGAGGTTCTAGGAAGAGAGCTTCGTGAAATCGAAGTTTGTAGACATAGCCGTTTCGCACTTCGGCCGGCCAGCCGGGTGATGGATGCTGCCATTGCGGTCGAAGACAGGGACAACAATAATGATTGTATCCAGACCTCAGACTTGAGCAATTGGGTAAGAGGAGTGGAGATAGTCCTGGTCTTGAAGAAGGTCGCGCCCCTCTGATTGATCGATGAGCAGTCGACTTCAACTTGAAAGCTGATTAGCTAAGCTCCTTACGAGTTTAAACTAGGAAGCTTGTCATTGGCCACGCATCATCGTTTGGCCGAAAGACGTTCCGAGATCAAAAAAATATCTTGGGATTCTTTTGCGATTACACCCCGCCAGAAACTGTGCATGGTTGAAAATGGCACCTTTTGTACAGCCGTCCGAGGCTGAAAAACAGCGGCGGAGAGTAAGTAGCTTGGAACATCAGAATTTGTAGTTAATCTAACCATACACAGATTGTCGGAGTCAACGCAGAAACAGTTACAGATGTTGGCTCGACTGATTTCCCAGGCCATTATCCAGGCGAGGATCATTCTTGGGATGCAGAGAAATTCGCAGATACCTTTCAGGTCAATTTCCACAAGAATGAGAAGTTCAATTCCTCCTTTTCGCTCGTTGGAATCGACGCCGCAGTTGCAAATGCGTTCAGGCGCATCATGATCGCTGAAATACCTACGGTCGCAATCGAATACTGCTTCGTCATGAATAATACTTCCATTATCCAGGACGAAGTCCTTTGCCAGAGAATAGGTCTTGTACCTTTCAAAGGATCTCCGCAGGGAATTAGGGAGTGGCTTAAGTGGTATAAAAAGCCTGCAGAGGATGCGCCAAAGGACGACCAATTCAATACATGCTTCGACTACAATACTATTCGTTTAACTTTAAACGTTGAATGTACAAGGAATCCTGATGCTGCTAGAGGAGAGACGGACCCGCACAAAGCCTATCACAACGCTCATGTTTACGCAAAAGACATCAAGTATGAGCCTTTTGGCAGACAGCACAAATACTTCAGCGGCGAGGGAGCCATTGCACCAGCTTATCCCGATATTCTTATTGCAAAGATGCGACCTGGACAATGTATCGACATTGAAATGCATGCTATCAAAGGTGTAGGGAGCGACCATGCGAAATTTTCACCTGTAGCCACGGCTTCGTACCGTCTTCTTCCGGTGATCAACATCACAAAACCAATTTTGGGGAAAGATGCAGAGAAGTTTGCACGATGCTTTCCTCGAGGGGTTATTGGACTCGAGACTGTTTCCGAGAAGGAGGCAAAGGCTGGTACACCATATGAGGGACATGCTGGGGAGAAGAAGGCTGTTGTACTGGATGCTATGAAGGACACTGTCAGCAGAGAATGCCTTCGACACGAGGAGTTCAAAGACAAAGTGAAGCTGGGCAGAATACGAGATCACTTCATCTTCTCGGTGGAGAGTACTGGTCAATGGGAAAGTGACGAGCTTTTCTTGGAGTCTATTAACCTGCTGAAGGCAAAATGCCAAAAGCTGAAATCTGCGCTGGACGATATGAACGTTTGAGGGGTGCGTGGATATGGCAATCTTAATGGAGCATTTGCAGGAGTTTAGGATCATGGCGTTGACCGATAGCGAGAGCCCATACAGGTTTGGAGGTAGACAAAGGCGAATACTCATAAATCATGCAATCACTTCCATCATATATATCTCAAGCTATGCAACGAATAACGCAATCCCCGGTATCTTGCGCCATATTGCGGTATAGTGCAGATACTTGTGCTCTAGATTGTGCTTTTATCGCCAATACTTCATCTATAATGAATGGCGAATCTAAATGAAACCGTAGCAAAAGCAGGATCAGTAACAGCCAGCTCGTGTCCATTCTCAACCAAGTCCCTGAGCTTCTTTTCAAGATTTGGTCGTGTCTTTAGCTCTAGACTCTCTGGAGACTGCATATACAGCGACTTTCCTTCTGCTGTTCGCACGGAGGGTTTCTTGAGCTGAGCATCGGCTCGTCCTGCTAGCGACTCTATGAATTCTTGCAAAGTCCATTCAGGGTCCACAGTTAGATCTTTCGCCTTTTGGCCACAAACAGGACAATCCTCTTTCTGCTCATGCTTGAAGGTATAAGTGTAAATGCCCTCATTACCACTGTACATCATGTAGTTATTCTCGCCATCTCCGAGTGAGGGATTGGACGTAGTGGCAAGCTTGAAAGCCTCGTTACAGCAGCTTGCGGCGATGATGGCATTGGTGGATGCAATCGCAGGTATAATATTCTTGACAACACCTTGGGTCATTGAATATGTAACACCAGAGATATTAAATTCCTGGGCACGAGCAAGTGCTTTCTGGTAGAGCCAGGTGATATGTTCTGGGTCGTCATTGTCTAGCTTATTGTCTACGTCAGGAAAGGGCTTCTCTTGATCCCAGGCGATTATATGAGCCCATTCGATACAATGCTCAGGTTGCCGAGGTATGGTTGCAAGAGTACAAAGCGGAACGGCAGCTCGGGGAGCGTGCATATCCAGCTGACACTCAATGCAAGATGTCATAGTGGGCAGAATTACCCTCGACTGGCCCTTGAATCCTATGAACGGTCAATATTGGCTGTGATGGCCTCTCCAAGTGTTTGTATATCACCTTCAGTTCCACCATCTATTAATGGTTTTAGACTGTCCGAAATGCCCTCCTGGAGCTGCTCTTCGTCGACCATATTCACAAGTGTAGCGTTAATCCATCGTCGAGCCTCGATGCTGTCCAAGCCGCAGATGATGCTGTTGAATTGTAGGTAGAAATCCTCATCTTTGTCCTGTATTCTGCAGTTGTGGGGTGTGATTGAAACGCCTTTGACTCTCTTCTCTACAAATTTTGCTGCCACTTCGGCTTTCGACTTTCCAACGTCGCTGTGGCGGAAAAGAAATTGACGATTCAGATTTGAGACATCAATCGTGTCCATGTCGATGACATGAATTTTTTTGAAGCCAGAAAGTGCCAGATTCTTCAAGATTTCGCATCCAAGACCACCAGCACCACTGCACCTGTCAGTGATATGCCTTCGTGTGGTACTGTTGGACTCACATTACTCTAATAGCAAAGTCAGTCGAAGAAGTTCAACACAAGATATAATTCTACCCACAGTATTTGCATCTCTCCTAAAGCTGCTACTGCCTCTTCACTTGGCTCAAACATTTCATGAGTGAAAGGACCAGTACTCAGAAGGATCTTGTCCCGAAAGCTCCTGCAAGGCAGTCAGTGAGATGCGTCCTTCTTTCGTTGGGAGAGTGCTTGGACAAACCATCTTGATGGTGCAGCACCGGAGCCCAGCTCTCCAGGTACCACAGCAGATGGCGACATTGTGAGCGAAGAGGTTCAGAATAGCTTCCTGTAAGTTGTCGCAAACGGATTGGATGTGCAGCAGGCATGGAGGATGGGGAACGAGAATCAGTACATATCCTTATCGGCGTTGCTATCATAAGCGAATCAAGAGTCTAAATATCAATATCTGAGCTGACTCTAGAATACCTTCGATCTCAAGCAAGTGAGTGACCTTTCCCCTTCCCCATTTGCATCCTTGAAGCAGATGTGACCATGGATGAGCTGCTCAACCCTGTGAGCACCATCTCCTACAAGGATACGGGAGAAACCCGCGAGAACCTCTTGGTAGAGGTTGGCCAGTCTGATTCTCGGGTTCAAAAGCCCGCAGCAAATTCCAGATCACTAGTTGCCTCATCCACACCACAAGACATCCTGGAGGTCCTTCGCAATGCCCCCAATCATGATTCTCTGATGTTAGCTCTGAAGCTGCTATCCGATGAGAATGCGACCTTCAAGGTCACAGACCCAAGCCCTTTGGCGGCACAAATAATCCACGTCTTGGTTTCGGATGTAATCCCAAATTACTGGCATATTCTTGGAAAATCACGGGGAGCCCAACGCAGAAATACTCACAGCAGTAAGACTGTAGACTGGGATATTCTTGTGCCTCTCAGGAGTGTGCCTGGTTTGAGCTCAATCTTACTTCGCCTGAAGGAACTGATCCAAACCTGCAAGGAGCATAAAAACAGGGTTGGAGGACCCGATGTTCCCGCAAATTTGGACATCCTTTTGCAGCTTGTCACGGCCGTACTCACAGAGGACGATAGTGTACTCAAAATATGGGACACCTTAGGGCCAATAACGGCAAAACAGAAGGCCTTAAGGCATGAGTTTCTGGGTTTGTTTGGAAGCGGGAAACTTCTGGGAATTTGTGCTGAAGCGGAAGATATCGTCAATGATGGGGGAAAGTCGACCCCTAGGAACTTCTGGATAGCAGATGGAGCATTTTACAGCGAGTGGTTAGGTTCTAACATCACACGATGGGCTAAAAGCCTGCCAGCCGATTCATCTGATGCCTGGAAATGTTGTGGAGAACTACTGAGCAAAGCTTTTCGTTTGGGAAATCCAGGTTTGAAATCCCCCGAGACTAGCCTTATCAAAGTCTGACAATTTCTACAGAAAAAGTGTTAAGAGAGATTGTGTCTTCCTTGCTGTTGTTGCAAACCGATGATAAGTCGTTTTCATTCTTGAGTTTGATTGACTCTTTACCAAGCCTAGAGCAGAAAAATCTGCTTCAGACTCTTCTCAAGCTTATTTCGAAGGACTACTTCTCGGCCACAGTCACATCAGAAGATGACTCTGAATGGTGGAAGGCTAATGCCTATCCTGTATCAGGAGCTGCAAATTTGATCAGTAGAGTTATCTCTACAGAGCAAAGAAAGGAATATATAATAGATTGGCTGACAGGATCGTCTGGAGCTGGAATTGGTGACGGCATTGCAATACGACGGGCTGTTGTGGTGTCAATTTCTAATAGCAAGAATGACTTAGAGACCGTTCTAGAGAAAGGTTTACAACAATTCGGGGATCAGCTATACATTAGACATACCCCAACTCTGCAACAAGAAGGTAGAGTCTCTCCGATATCTCATGCACTCCCTATACTGACATAAGTTCTAGTCCACGCACAGGTACTACTTCTTTCTGCAGGATACATACACCGAAGAGCACCCCTACGTCTTGCTATCCTTTTGAGATCGGGAGCTCATTTAAATGCTGTCTCGAATAGACTTGCTGCGTCGTCTCCGCGAGCACGTTTCTTGGGCATGATTGTCGGCGAGGCGTTGTCGAGCCTGGTTGACAAGGTAGATAATAAGATGGACTTCAAGGTGGACGAAATGTCAACAGCAGAGGCTAAATGGTTCAAAAGCCTTGTCTTTGTTCAAGACACCACAGGCTCACTTGATGCTCTCAAATCAAAGGCTATAGTCGAGACGCCCAGGAGGAAAGAAAAGTCGAAAGCGAGCAAGGGCAATCCAATACCGAAACCAGACGTTACTAGAGGCACTTCGAAAATTGTTTCTATTGAGGAAATTGAAGATGATGAAGAAGGAGAGGAATCTGATGACGATGGCCTGGTTCCATACGCAAAGCCAGACTCAGACGTCGAAGACTCAGATGAAGACCCGACCTTAATCAATCGCAACAAACCCACAGCTCCAGTCTATGTTCGGGATCTGATTACATATTTCCGCGACATAGAAGATTACGACAAACAAAAGTTGGCGTTGGCCACCGCGCCATCACTCATACGACGAAAAGCCAACTTCGGCACAGAAGTTAGCTCTCACGCTGAAGAATTGGCAACGCTCTTAGTTGGATTGCAAGACAAGTACGACATGGAGGATTTCGCTGATATGAGACTACAAGGAATGATAGCCATCCTTGTATCCCAGCCTCAGAAGATGGGACCGTGGTTCTCGAAGACATTCTTTGACGGAGATTACTCACTATCGCAGAGAGCTTCAGTGCTGACGACAATTGGCCTTGGAGCAAGAGAATTGGGTGGCTTCGGCTCAGCAGATAAAGCCATGGGGAACTCGTCAACATCCTTTGCCTCCAAGGCACTGCCAGAGAAGATGCAAGCACTTTACGCGCCTCCAGCCCAACCACCCCTCTCGGCCCTTGAATCGCTTTCCACGGATATGACACGTACTATGATAGCCCCTATGGCTACATCTCTAGCCGATAAGCTCACTGGTCCAGACATCCTGAAAGTTCGCACATTCTCCTCACGACTTGAAGTAGAATCTAGACGCAAGAAGCCTGTTACCAATACGCTTGCTGCTTTAGTATCTAACTCCTTCTTCTTTCCATTAACAGGACGATTCTTTATTCATTTGAAAGCTTATGGATCATCACGAGCGAATGTAGTCTTCCAACCACATCTCCTGTCACTCTTCATCAAGACGCTTGCCCTGCTCCTCCACTTCTCCGGTCCCTCCACGCTCTCCCTCCCACAAATGACGTCCGAATTTTGGGACTTACTTCTTAGTCTCCGGATGCAAGCTGTGGGAGATATCATTGTGGTTGAGAGTATCCTCTTCGCCTTCATGACTATCTTGGAAATGAACGAAGACAAACGCCGTTTGGTTGAGGTGCATGGCCGGCAGTTGTTGGAGACACAGCAGTGGGTAGAAGGCATATTCAGTAGGATAGGAAACGGTGGCAGTGAAGAAGATATGAGGATTAGGACGTTGGCTGCGGCCGCGCTGGTCAGGATCGGAGAGTGTGTGGAGAAATACCAGGCTTTGTTGATGGGGGATCTGGCAAGCTTTAGAGGATAGCTGGTGTAGGCATCCATAATCATAAAAGGTCCATGTTGGAACTGGTGTGCTTCGCTCACGCTCATCTGGTGTTAACAGATCCATATATGCCTGATGTCTACTAAGTCATTACCACTGATGCACCGATATTCATAGTACATGGCATCATCTCAGAATCACAGCACGAATCACAACCCAAGACCAGGTATCCGCAAAAGATTCATTGATGAGATGCAGCTCTTATCAGAGACTCAAGGATATCTATATCGACTGGCATATTTGAGTTTTCGTTCTATGATGCCCATGCCGATGCTGTGCAGAACAATCCTTATCAGTCCATCCCAGTCCACTTTCACGCCGCCAGAAAAATGAAGAAAATCAAAATAACAAAACATCCGAAATGAAGTTCGTATGTATTAGGTGGGCTCCATACCGCTTCCTGTTTATCCGTTGACCATCAATCCCTTTCACACCAGTTGAAAAGAGAGAATTGATTCCTTAGTCTAGCAGGGCCAAGACTATGCAGAATCAAGCGTGTCGGATGGAAAAGCAGTAGGTGCGCGACATGCAAGGGCAGAGAAATTCTGCAGATATAACTGTCAATTCCTCTTAAATTTCAGGAATTTTGCCTCAAGCAAATTTCACTTTGACACTACTGATTGAAAGGGGAACATGACTGCATAGTCTTTCGAGAAGAGATAGACTCAGAATTGGACGTGTCGACTGAGAAAGTCTCCCTTCGTAAAATGTAGCAGAACTGAAAAAGTGGGTTTCCACATTCTTTTATCGTGTGCCATAAGACTTATACGGATATCAAATCGAAGTCTGTAGCACAGACCCCTTAAGCTGGAATTAAAATTATGAGAGAGCTGCTGCAGCAGGTTCCTCTTCTGCCTCGCGTCGTTGACTGGGTCGACGAGTAACAGTGATCGGCTTGAGTTGTTCATACGCATGCTTGAATGTATGCAACTGCTCGCTGAGGCCGTCAATCATACGGTGAAATTCCATCGCCATGTTAGCATCTGAAGCTGTACCAGATAGCGCTGCAGCAGATGGAGGAGGAGGAAGGTCAGGAAACTGGGTCATCATGAGAGGATTTTGATTTTGCGCGCTTGAAGAAGGGCGGGGTGGCGGTGGCATTGAAATATGATCCGAATCAGAGGCTTCAGAAAAGAATTTTTCTCCGTTTCTTTGGGTACCCTCAACATCAGAAACCGAGAAATCTGATACATCTCCAAGATCACGAGGCCCGCTGCCAGTCCTTGAGTGTTCTGATTCCGGTTGCTCACCAGTGATGTAAATTTGAGGATCAGCTAAGTCATTTGGTCCATCAAATTGGGGGACCCTGGAAGCATGCCGTTCAAATTCGAAGGGATTTCGTGATGATGCTTGTTCACTTGTGACCGATCCCACATCCGAATTTGCTGTTGAAGGCCGAGCACTATAGTCGATTGGTGCAGGTACTCGGATGGCATCGTCTAGATCAATCATTAAAGAGTATGCCGAATCTCTCGCCGCAGCGTTGTTTGCTGAAGGCATACCACCAAAAAGTCCACCCAAAGGCTCTGTTGGATGATGTACAAGTGCTGGGCGATCACCAGACCCGGGCGTTATCAAAGGTCGTGGTATTTCATAGCTTGATGGAAATCGGGAGATTTCAGGATCCGCAGAGGCCGGTGGAGCCATTGAGGGAAACTTCCAATCCTGTGTCCGGCGATTATTGTTCAGCTGTTCGGGATCGCTTAAAGCTGGGCGAGAGAAACTCTGCGGACTGGAAGCATAATCATCACCAGCGTCATCTCTGTCACGACGACCAGCCTTGATGGTGTCCATATCTGGGAAGCTTGACAATCCGGTCTCGACGTCATGGCCACCCAGATCAATCATAGTGTCTCTAATGGATGTTTCGTTATCATTATTACGAAGTGGCAGATCCGAGGTCGGTGGTGGCTCCTGTCTGTTTCTGTACTGTGCACGACTATTCTCATCGTAATTTGAGAATGTGTGAGGATCGAACACTTTTTCAATTGGTTGCCGGAAGTTCCGTCCCATGATCTGCGGAGGGGGTCGTCGGCGTCCTTTGGGACGAGAGGAGGATTGCGCAAAGCTGGCATCTAGATCGATTGCAGTTCCATAAGCGTCAAAAACATCCTGCGCATTCTCACTCTTTTCTACTTCTCGCCCAAAGTCGTCCGTCGTGCTGAAGTTCCATTCAGCAGCACCGCCATTGCCAGAGTCTGTATCCGAAGGTCCAGCAGCGCCACCGGGATACATCATTGACCGCCTGCTTCCGCCATGATCTTCCCAGATCTTGTACGCTTTAATAAGTTGCGTAAGGGAGGATGTTGGATATAGCTCCGAGGTGCCAAAAATGTATGGATGCTTCTCTACGTCTTCAATTGCTGGACGGGCACTTGGTATTGGCTCCAGGCAGTATGCAACTATATTCTGAAGTTCGGTTGAATAGTTGTCACCTTCTAACCTAGGTACCGACTGCTTGAGCTTTAGACCAAGTTGCTGAAATTGTGTTCCCGCGTTGGGTGGGAAGCCATGAGCAATCTCATAGGCCATTGCACCAAAAGCCCAGATATCAATATCTTGGCCATAGACAACTTGATCATCGAAAAGTTCTGGCGCCATCCAATTAGGTGTTCCAATGAACGTTTTTCTCTTTTCAAGTTTGCTCTCAAGAATGCTTGCGATTCCAAAATCGCAGAGTTGGACTCCGCCCTCTTCGGTGACAAGGATGTTTCCACCTAAGGAAGTCAGTATATTGTGCGGAAATGCTTCAGGATTGTAAAGATGTGCTCACACTTTATGTCTCGATGGATCATCTTCACTGAATGAACCCATCTGATGGCTTCAGCAACCTCTCTCAAGATGGGAATTATCCATTTCTCTTGAAGACCTCCTGGTCTAGTAGGATTCATCTGGTTTATGTTGGTGAAAGATATTTAGAGAGGGCCAAGCAACTTACAAGTGTGGAAACACTCCCACCGGCGCAGTACTCAGTGATCATCCACATGGACTTTCCAACTGGTAAAGCTTCAATGACATGGTTAATGTTACGTGCCTTAATTTCACTCAGTGCTGTTAGGGCATTGACTTCCTTCAAGAAATCGACATAAGCGTTTGCCTCTCGTGGATTCAAAGTATCGCTTTCGTCAATGTCAATCGTCTTTACGGCGACGACTTGAGCGGTAACCATGTCCTTTCTATGAGGCCATCAGTCTCTTGATCCAATTCCATGGCTAAGGCTACTTACGCTTTGTAGACTCTTCCAAATGACCCTTTGCCAATGAGCTGGAGTAGATTGTATTTTGGAGGTATCTTCCCCGTCTTCTTGCAATCTTCCATAACGGACAATTGCATCTTCTTAGCATCATTCATCATAGCCGTAACGGCTTGGGGCCGAGACGAAAGCCTAGAACTGTCCATCGTCTCGGACTTGCCTAAAAAAGACACTGCTTCACTGGGTTGTATCGGAGTTTGAGCAGATTTCAGTGGATATGAACCCAAATCACCAGTAACAGAGCTTGTTTGACTGTCACTGAAGTCTTGATGCAACGATGGGCTTGGAGTAAAGTTCAGTGGTCTACAATTTGAACGGCGGAGAGGCTCACAGCTTGTCTGCTCCGGACTGTGTCGCTGCCGTGGTGTACTTAGATTCTGAGAAAAAAATCAATGACTTTCGATGACGATTTAAAGTGACGAAGCTTACCTGGTGACTTTGGGGTGGATAATTTGGTACGGGTGGAGGTTTTACTCTGGTCTGCTTCTTGTTCAGTATACATAAAGGATTCAAAAGCAATCATCAAAAGGCTTCGCTTACACTGAGTGGATTCTCGCGCTTCCCTGAAAAAGCACGAGATCTACGTAGTCGTCCGCACGGCCCTGAGGCAAGAGGTAGAGGTAGAGCGTAGTCGGCCTCTTCACTGGATCTCTTATGGCAAGGAGACGAGACTTGATATGGGGTAAGGGGAGGTGTAGGTGGGCTCGAAGGAAAATGATGTCGAAGGTATGGGTAGGAAGTCGACTTCGAATTCGAAGTTGCGTCGACTTGTCTGGCGGAGACAAAGCGGCTCGGAACCTGATTAACACCCCTTGTAAGAAAGCTCGCTTCAGTTGTTGGGGTGCTAGTATTCTCACTCTCAATCTTTCGAGTGCGCCCTTCAATGACTAGTAGCTGGTGATTTTGTTCAAACAGTTCCTGCTCAGTAAGCGCCTCTCTGTTTTGTGGAAAAGGACCCTCTTCGCTGACGAGCAGATGATGGTTTTGCTCAAATAGCTCTTGCTCAGTAACAAACTTTTCGTTTCGTGGCAAGGTCGTATCTACAAGGGTCAAGGCGACTCTCTCTACAGGGAAGCTGTTCAGCGCTTGATATCGTGGTCGTTTTGAGCTACGTCGTGGAATTGGAGGTGGGTAAGGAGACTGTGGTGACTCCAGTGACAAGACAGACTCGGTTGGCGAAGCAGCATGTAACCGTGTTAATATTGAAAGTGGTCGGGCGTTACTACTATGGCAGCGAGACAGTGGAGGCTGAGATGTGTAGGGGGTCGTTTCGGGTGAAACAGTCTGCAGTCTTGTCAATATTGAGAGTGGTCGAGCGTAACTTCTACGGCGCTCAAGAAGCCTCTGACGTGGTACTTTCACGCCGTGTACAACAACGGGAGGCTCTTCTTCTTTGTCTTCTGGAAGATTGACTTCGGTAAACTCGCCTGTTCCAACGGTTCTCGGCACAATTTGATCGCCTGCTTGCTGTTCAGTTGAGAAACTAGGTGTACTCGAAACACCAGTTGGGAGACTTTGAGTGCTAGACCTTAGGGGTTCTTCAAGAACGAAGACTTTGGCTCTTGAGCTAAGCGCTTCTTCGTATCTAAGGATGCTTTTGTTCGTCACAACAAAGTTTTTGACTGATCTGGGCTCAAGATTCGGGTCGAAGTACTCTCCGTCTGGTGCTTGAACGAGGGTTCCTTTTGGAAAACGCTGTTGGAAATCTGTAAAGGAAACTAGTGAAGGGAAATCTGGAGCGTTATCTACACCTTCTAAGGTTTCGTCACAGACAGTCTGTGTCGAGGCCCAGGTGTTTACTCGAGATCCCAGTGTCGAACCAGAGAGTCTGGTAAGTCGAGACTCTGAAGCAAATGTGTTGATGCCGAGACCAGATGCTGGCACCGGTTCAATGTGGGATGAGCACTTCCTGTTCCTGCTCAAGTTGTATTGTAGATCTTCAGAGATTCGAGTTCCGTCACAATTGATTTCAGAAGCAGGCTCAGAAGATGGGATGCACGTTTTTGGAGCACCTAGGCTATCGCTTGAGATGCCCGATGGCTCTACGCATGTAATCGAGGTTCCGGTGGTGGGTGCTTCGGAGGGAAATGGCGAGGATTTGGGAGTTTGGACCCGAGATGAGGTGGAGGAAGAGAAACCTGGAGGTGTTGCGCCTGCGGAAGAGCTTTGGCGACCTCTAGGAATGTATTGTTTTCGAAGTACCTCAAACTCAAGATGGGTCTGGTGTGCCTGTTTCAGCTCAATCTCTCGCCTAGAGAGGTCTGCAGCTTTGCTGGTCTTATAATCTGACAGATACCTAGACTCTGCTTCAATGTGATAGAGCTTCTGGTGCTTGGGATTCAAGCTAGGAAGAGTGCTTGCCAAGATTGGGTGGCAAGAAGACTTTAGGATTGATTTTGAACTGAGTGCGTTCTTTTGCGAGGAGGAACAATTGCCGTCAAGGTTCCAGCGCACAGACTTTGGTGTGCTGGGAGTATTGCAGGGAGTCGTAAGGAAAGGTTTGTCGTTCTGCTCAATTAGAGCTGCTGGACAAATTTCGTGAGGCTGTGCAGGGACTGCGTTTTGTGCCTTGGATTGATTACCGTTGGAAGTCTGTTGGTTTGCGGAACTTGATCTGCCTACAGATGAAGGCTTAGACTTGTAGCAGAGATACGCTTGATCCCAACGGAAGGCGTAATCTGTGGCAGTTGGAGTAAGTAATCGCGGATGAGTATCAGGAATACAGGGAGCTTTGAGAGGGGTTTGCGAGATTTCAGACTTCTGGAGTCCAACCTGGTCCAGTTCGGTGCGATGCAGAGAAATAGGCGGAGGTCGAGAACATGTGTGTAGGTCGTTTGTCTGCCGTAGTCGTCCTTGTATTTTCAAGTACTTTGCAGATTGCTTGCGCTCCTTCGCAAGTGCTTCAAGGTGATTGTGGTGCTTCTTGGCCACAACCTCTGGTGGGTTATAAACCTGGGTTCGGTAGCAGTAGCAGATGCCGTCGACCTCACAGTGTCCACTAGTAGCGATGAAAATAGCAGGCTGAATTGGCGGAATGTATCGTGGAGGAACAGGTTGATGATTTTTGTCGCCTATAAAGCGTGTGAGATCCGGATAGTAGTTGTTGTTATCTGGACGAAGGGCCTTTGGTTTGGGTTGGCGTTGGAGTTTTCTGAACAGGCGCCGTTGCTTCTCTCGAAGTGACTGTAAGAACACACTCTCTGAATAGATTTCTCGGCCACGTGGAGTGTTGGGAAGTCTCAGGACAACTTTGTTGCTACTTCGCCAATTATTCAACCGACGGTAGAGGTATGGAAGATAGAAGTGATTGCCTCTGAGTCTGAGAAATTGTCTCCTCCAGTTGCTTGGCTTCTGGTCCCAAACCTGCTCCGCTTTAGTGTTCCAGTGCCCGTAGTCCTCGTGCTGAGGTGATAGCGGAAAGTTGTTTTGATGGGCTTTCAACTGGTTAGTCGATTGCTTTGTCACTGTACTGGCGCTAAGCATGGCGTTTGCAGAGAGTGTTGCTCCAACAAGGACTGCACCTGAAACGACGGCTTTGCAGGAAGCCCTTCTAGCAGCACGAGACTTTCTACGTGCTAACAAAGATGAAGCTCCGCGCAAGAACAGAAGAGTGCGTGTTGGAGTCATATTGAAGAGAATCAAGAAACGTAGAAATGAAGAGAACTGCAGAATGATAGAAGGAATAGCGGACTCGATAGCAGCACATTGTTCAATAGAGATCAACTCTAAAGAACAATGTGATGCCGACGAGTAGTGAAGGCTTCTTCAATTCATTGTTGCGTGGATTGAAGAAGACGGGTGATTGAGCTGGTGTCTTACGAAGGTGAGTGAGAAGTTCAGATCAACTGGAGAGCGCCCAGGAGTTTCGAGAATTTGAAAAGTATAGACCGTGGGTGCTAGAGGAGGAATCTCAATATTGTTCGGTATAGCTTCAGTGGTCACTCACATGCAGCCCAGTCCGCCTCTCACATCAATACAACACAACCTCACCAAAACACAAGTTAATTAAACCATCTTGACGATGTAGTGCATATCAGTATTACAGGTTTTCATCTGGCCAGGACTTGGAGCTGAATCGAGGGTGGTTTGAGTCCACAGTCTCTCAAGGAACAGAGCGCGGATCCTGGAGTAGATGTTTGGCATCTGCAGGTTGTCCGAAGCAGATCTTAGCGCGAAATTAGCCGAGGCGCTAGCACTAGCTTAATACTTCACGTGCTTCGTCAGGAGGGAATCAGTGAAACTGAACGGAAGCCGAGATCATAATAGATTGAGAGATGGAAGTCGTCCCACAATCGCCACGGCTTGAATTTTGATCTAAGCTTTTCCTCCATGTATCAACCCTGTTTTGCATCACCATGGTTTATACCATGAAGCGATAGGCGACGAACCACATTCAATTTATCTTGCCATTTTGTCACAGCTTTGTTATTATTGTCTGGATCTAAGAAATACGGTAGCATGATTCTTGCTTGTCCTAGCCTTCATTGTTGATCAAAGGCGCACGCGGAAAGAGACGTCGTGTGGGCAAATACACCAAATATCTATATCCCTTTTCCATTCTTCCCTTCATCGCTATTTACCGTGCATGGCCCTATGATCATTGCTGTATACTTCACAAAGTATCCGGCAGGATTGACAGAACAAACTCCTCCAACGCGACCACAGAAATCGCCAATGCAATACTTTTTCACCCAGATGCCCGTTTTTCTATTCCGCTTGTTATGAGACCCAGAACGCCACGCTAAATTAGCACAAATTGTTGAAGGAAACACTCCCGCGAAGTAAATCAGTCGTCAACCTCATCATCGGTGGCTGTATCCTCTTGCAGATCCACTTCTTCTTCTTCTTCTTCATCCTCTTCGTCTGCACTGTCATCATCATCCTCATCCTGGTCGAGTCCAGGAATGCCTTTCCAAGGAACGTAGTCGTCCTCAACCCAGCGTTTGGACACCGGTAGTTGATATGGATCGAAAGGGAAATAAGCATCGAGTTGATGCCAACTCTCGCGGTTTACGCCACTTCCAGTCTCTCTCAATGCACCGTTTGTTACTCCACTGGAAAACTGACTTAACCTGATCCTCTTGTTGGTCTCCAGAAGCGGGTAGACATACATAAACCGCAGATGGTGAGCAATCTTCGCAAATTCTGCTACAATGGGCGGAGAGCAGACTTTGAGGGGATTCATGTTAGAGTAGATAACCCTCATAAGCATCTCCTTAATGCCTGGTACCCAGGTGAGCTCCTGGCTAAGGAAAGCAGTAGGGTCCTCGTCTTCGAACACATCGGCTGATGTAATGAGGTCGCGCCAGCGGAAACAGAAGATGTAGAGCAAAGCTTGTGTCGTGGCATAGAAGGTGCCAAACCTCCTCAAATCTGGCCCGCGACATGTGATCTCGTTCTCGGCTCGCAGCATATCAAGGTTGGATCCAATGGTATCAAATACGACCCTCACAACCGAGGGCTGAACGTGGGCTCCTCGAGCTACAAAGCTGGCGAGATATGCTGCCGATGCTTGGCGAAGAACTGCGGGTCTGTTGTCTTCAAATGCCAGTTTGACGCATGTACCTGCAAATGAATCCACTAGGTACTCAGCCTTTTGTGCAAAGTGAAAGAGCAAGAATTGGGTGTGTCGAGAGTGATAAGTTGGTAAAATGATGGTTTGGAAGTGACCAAGTAGACTGTCAAACATGGTAGCAGCTTCAATGCTATTAGGGTCTGAGAAGTAAGGCTCGTATAAGGAGAACAGCAGGTCCAATATCGCATCCATCTTCTCAACATTGTCTTGCACTTCTTTGATTCGCTTTGCGTCGTCGTGCGATTCGTCATCGCTTGTGGCCATATCGTCATCGCTCTCCTCGGAATCCTCGTCTACTTCATGGATATTGCCTGAGGGAGGTTGCATAGATATGGCTTGCACTATAGTTGCTGCCACCTCGTCCTCGATGTCGTCGAGGTCAGTCTGCATTTGCACGTCGATTTTGACGAGTCTATCGGTAATAAGAGAGAAGATGTCTGACTTCAGCTCGGGTGCGTACTCTATAATTCGAACTAGATTCTCAATGTATGATATATGCGCTTTCTTCGTTTCATCGGCGAAAGGAAATTGTCTATCGAGTATAGGAGATAGGGTGGCGCTCGCAGACGGTATAAGCCGAAGAACGTACTTCATCGCATAGTGCACCCTTTGGGTTAATTGAACTCGACTGACATCTGGATAGCCTGGAAGACGTCCGCTGGATATTCGCACTGTGCCACATATGAGTATATGTTTGTAACTGACATCGGAACCAACTCACCACCTGGGAAAAAGTCTACAAGTTTAGAAAGAACCAGAGGAACGTATGTCCCTTGCGCGCTTGCTAAGCTGCCCAAAAACTGCACATAAGCCTTCAAGAAAGATTCATCTCGTCCTAGCCAGTCGCAATCGAGAACAGCTTTGACGAGTCCAGAGCAGTTTTTCCCCAACAAGGAAACATAGTTGGTAAGTGCATGCACGTATTTCCTGATTTCTTCGTTTCCTGTTTCACGTGCTGTATCCCGTCCTCTTTGCTGTGAGGCGAAGACTTCTTTAAGAATATCGTACTCCTCGCTGTCGCCTTTAGTGTGACCCTCGATGGCCCTCCTAACTTCTGCCTTAATCTGCTCCACACTCCTGCCCTGCATGACTTTCTCCTCTACATGAGGATTAAATGTAACTCGAGCTCTCTTGCTTGGACTTGGTGGTACTGACAGCAAGTCTGCATCTAGTTCGGCATCCTCAGCCTTGCGGACTGTTCCAGAAAGTGTAGATCTTCGAAGGAGAGGTTTTGTTGGCTTCAAGGCTGGAAGCGGCGCAGACGGTCGTGCCATAGACGCAGCCGGCATTTCGCAGACTTCAGCGGAAATACGTTGATATCATAGAATGTTGTTGGTGCAGAAATGTATATTCTAAAGAGGGTGTGGCCGAATTTGGAGATTCTTTGCAGATGTCGTGTGCCTAATCGTCGGGGTTGTTAAAAAAATCCCCCAGCTAACTCCACGAACCTAAGAGTCCTTATCTAAGTCACACGTGACTATAAAGTATCCTGGACCCTTACCGTAAGAAACCCATGCATGGAAGGAATTAATTTCAAGCCTGGAGGATCGAAGACCCACGGCTGTGTAAGATCTAAAGTGATCGCCGTAAATCAAGTCAAGACGAAAATTCTCGATACCTAATTATGTGATTGTTTATGTATCAATAAGAGATGTGGGCTGTTTATCCTACATTCTTCCTGTTACCTACCTACCTTACTGCCCAAATTGTCCCTAAAGCCTGTGCTTGAGCTACCCTTATCGGGCAAAAGAAATCTAAGAAACACAATTAAAAGCCGGAGACTTTTGGCCTGTCCTTCATGTACATGCAATGCTCAAGTAGGATATATCAGTACCAACCATCCATTCCATCCAAATACCACCCCGTACCTAACACCTTTTCCTGTAGACAATACAGTTGATGGAACGTAAATCATTCTATCTCCGGCAATATGAGAGATTAATCATTCTTCCCAGTAAACGCTTGTTATATCATTCACGGATCAACTCAATAGTTGTCTCCAGCCGCGCCATTATGTCCACCCTGCGCGTACAAACCGCCGTACGCATTTGGATCGTGCTCACCACCTTCTGCTTGCTGGCCTCCGAGAATACTGTTGGAGCCCTCAGCACCACCTTGGAAAGTAGCTCCGGTAGATGCAGCTGATGGATTTGCACCGGCTGCAGTTGAGCCAAATCCTTGGCTGTTGGGTCTATTTTGCTGGTTTTCGCCGCGTGCTGATTGTGTCTACTCAGGGTTAGTAAATCTTTACTATGCATCATCATTGCCATTCAATGTTGCAGAAAGTGTGTTTCCGTTTGTAACCTACTTCTCTGTATTTGGAAAGATAAATTTTCAATGCTTCAGCATAGTTTTCGAACCCCAAGGAGGTCATGGCGAACAAGATATCTTCTCCGTTCACAGTCTTCCTTTTCTCTTGATGGCATTTCTCCGAGGCTATTAACCAGCTTAGTACAATTCCATTGTCCGGTGCACGCAACAAACCTTCACTTGTTATGAATGAAATGAACTCGCTGACGCATTCCTGCATACACTCCTTTGCTTCTTTGGCGATTTTTGCATTCTCTGGGAGAGCTGTCTTCATGATTCGAGCGACTGGAGCAAAATTACGAATGTTAGCGTCGGAGGAGCTATTAATCATTCCAGATTTTGAAGCGCCAGGCGCATCTGAAGAGAGGGGTGAAGAAGCGTGGGACATGATAGGCGGTACAATAGTAGTAGTACAACCACAGAGAGCGTTTGCACGTCAATTTCAACTACTGGTCAAAAAGGAGAACATGCGCAAGTGGTAGATCTGATATACGAAGCGATACCAGTCACGGCAACGTTCGATATGCAGAAAGACCACCTGGCGCGCAAATCAAGGAGAAAGAAGACTGACCATTCGCACTGTGCCTCTACATTAGCAAGTCTGTTTGTTCAACCAGGCCTGGGGATACGTACATGGGTAACCATCTATCTTGTTCTTTTACTTCAAACTCGTAGCCAGCCAGTCCAGAGGCATGTGGGTCCTGAGGATCGTTCATTTCTGCGTCGGTAGGCGACACAGCGTCCTTCTCTTTCTCGTTGGAGTTCGAAGGGGACGACATTCTTAATAGGATAGCTGCAGCTGATCGGGAAGTTCTCTTGCAAATTCCTTGGTTCTAAAATGCCACGCTGTTCGTCTGTGTTGTCCCACTCTCTCTACCACGTACGTCTAGTGAGGCGATCGTGCAGTGCCTCGAGCTACGCCAACCCTGGACAGGAAGGGCTGATAGCAATGCTTACACTTTCCTACCCAGATCTGGCTGGCAGGGGTTTGATGATGCAGCAGGATGGTACACCTGAAATCGAGGCTGGTGGTATTGGAAGAAAAAGCGAGTCCTTATGCAGGTTTCCTGCTGCAGTGCGTCAGAGATGGCTCGACGCAGAGGAGTCGGAGAATTCTACCGTCACCACAAACAGTCGCGGTCGAAGATGCGGTCGAAGCGGGGGTGGGTAAATGCACGGCGCGTGTAGGCTTGAGCCTTGGTACCACAGACTTTGAGGAGGGCGAATTGGGGGGAGGAGTCGGTGTGGGAACGTGGTAGATGTCTCGTGCTGTACAGCGTATGCAGCAAGATCGCGGTGGTACAAAGTGGTGGGAGAATACGGGGGGACACAAGTATCGCGTCTCCGATGTTTTGCTGCTCTGGCTCGCGGACTTGAGAGGCTGGAAGGCTGGAAGGCTGGCTGACAGCTACTTTGCGAAGCGCCGAGCTAGATTCGGGGGGGATCGGCCCTTCCTCGCTTGGCCCTAGTCCGCAAGTCAATTGGAAGCGCGAGAAACGAGACGTTGTTATCAAGGCCACAGCCTCGTGTGTCGGAAGGCTGGGTATGTATCAGTCAACCCATTGTTGGGGGCTGACATCCGCGGTATAGCATCATCATTGTTGGGCTGCATACGCGTTGCCCAATCATTGCGGTCTCTGAGTGGCAGCCTTGTTTGTCTGTTTTTACTCTGCCTATGCACCGGGAGGGCTCGATGGTTTTCTGCTGCCTGCCTTAGTGTGCGGTGCTTTGCTGGGAGGAGACATCGCTTGCGAGCCTGGGTCGGGGACGTGTAGAAGAAGGCTACCGTTTCCCGTCTCTTTAAGCATCCGCATGGCCCCATCCCACTAACTGCATACCTGTACGAGCACTGGGCACTTGCATGGCCATTGCAGTTCAATTTGATCCGTTTCATACTTTGACTCCGCCTCGTAATTAAGAAGTTTTCGCACCGCTCACAGTTGCGAGGACTCGCCCTCGTACACATGCACCATTTTCTCAAGCACTAGTCCAGTGTCCATCCCCACCGCTCCTGTCAGCGTAGTGCGGGGGTTGCGCATCTGTCATAGCTATGTAAAATTCCCGGGGGAAGGCCAGAGAAGACATTTTTAGTTATGGCAAGGACGGAGATGATATTGCGCTATTCTATCTCTTGCTGCCTCCCATGTTGGAAAGCACGTTTTCTGTCTGGCGAGGGCCCATCAACACCCCTCTGAGGTAACCGGGCACACCGTAACGATGGTCCCCTGGTTCGTGCATTATGCACCTGCTTCAAGTTATCGTACCCTGGTGGCCGATGCCATCGCTGAACTCACCCTTTGGCAGCCTACATGATTGGGCAGCAAAACATAAGCTGTGATTGCGCCGTTGGGCCTCCAAACGCTGCAGCCGCCCTCGAATGAAATCCAAGCCTCACTCAACTGGCTGTACAACGCATCAAGTGCCTCGCTCTTTCCGTAAGCTTTCAAGTTGCCGTGCAAAGCCCCCGTAAATGTGGTTTCATGCCACTTAATCCTCGGAAGCCTTATATCTACCTCATGGAAATATTGGAGATCCTGACAGATATGCCCACTGATGTCACCACTTCCATGACTTCATTCTGCGAGATGGTGATGGCGGGATCCGTTAACCATTTTACTTCATTGAGATGGCCTTCCTAGCTGTGACTAATCGCGATCTATTGCTGCACCACTTGGATGTTGTTCTTTTTCTGTACAACGGCACGGGTCAGCATCCGGTCATTCTTACGGCAGTGCGATGGCCGACATACCTTCCACTTCTCCATCTCCGTCTGTTTGGCATTGTACTGCTTGACCAAATCCTCCAAGACTTTCCGCAGCCCCTCTGAGTTTGTCTTTAAAGCAGGAACCACATCCTGAACAGTCCGCTCCACCAAGACGCCATTTATCATTCGGAAGCACTTCCTATCTCCGGGTAGAGGATCGAGAGTTTCAAGAACTAATCTGTAGGCACACAAGCGGTGAGCACATATTCTCCAGCGGTGAATATTTGTAAGAAAAAGGAAGGAAAGCTTCAGGGTCGAGCGCAGCAAAGCCAAAATGAACAAGGGCAGATGCTGAGAGGAGAACAGGACTGACTTGTGCTCTTCTGCTTCTTGCTCGACGTCACCGATTTTCTGCGCGATTTGCTGGAGACCATTTTTGTACGTGGAGTATTGGTTTTGAAGCTCTGAAGTGACTTTAGTAAGAAGATCGTCATAGGAAAAGTAAGGAAATCAAAGAAACCATACCCTGCTGCTTCCGTTGCGTGATCTGTTGTGAGGCCATGCTTGTTTGTGGAGGAAGCACTGTGGTGCTACCCTTGGGAGCTTGAGCTTGAAGCTAGAAACGCGCGAGAAAATGCGACTTGCGCTTGGCGAGCGAGACAGAAGCCGGAAGGCAATTGGAGCATAACAAATCCCGACGACCAGATCCTCTCAAACTTCAACAGCAAAACTTCTTGGGCGAGCCTCGAGCGACAAGTTGTGAAAATGCATCCCCATTTACATACGAAAGACAATACTGGTACTATGTCCCCTGCCACTTGGTGATGGGCGCATGCTAACACGCCACAGCTTGCGAGGAAGTGATGAATATCTTGGACGAGTGCCACGCGCGCGGATTCATGTGGAAAGCGGTGGGCATGTGCAACGATGCAAAGACTCAGGTCAACCTGTGTCTTCGAGCGCAACGACTTCAACGCACGGCTGCGAATCGAGAAGCTGCTAGAGGCAAGAGACAGGAACTCAAACAGAAATGGGCCGAGATCGATGCGAACTCATGAGCTCGAAATATTAGAACCGCAGAGACAGTTTTTGGGATTGTGTAATACCGACGGGGATCTACAAGGAGTTCTTTCAAGACCAGATCGGCCTGGCTGGTCTCGAGTTGTAGCATTTAAGGCATTATCAGAGTTTGGATCGTGTACAATAGCGGAGAGCATGGCAATACTCCCATCACCCGAGACTCTCTCTTAAGGCAAGACCGGAAAGGTTGAGCTGCTGGCAGATGTAGCAGTAGCCCCCTGATCGGAGTTGCATACAGGGGCTGAATCTACCTTAACAAGCACGAGATGACATAGTTTACATACTGTAATGACAGTGAGCACAGAAATGCTGTATGGCCTTTTCACAAACTGTTATTTCTATCATACATCTCGACCATCCCTCCTCAGTTCCGGATTCTCCAGGCGTTGCCGAAGGTGTACAGACCAAAAGCAGCCAGAGCACTCAAACCAGTTGGCAAAGGCTTTTGACTTTTAATGGCTCGAGGAATTGAAGATCCAGCAAGAATGATAGAAGCAAGCAGGCACATTTCTAAACCATACACTTGCTTGGTCTGGATGCGATAACCACCAACCAGGTACTAACCACATGTCAATTGTTACAGGGCCTTGGTTGAGCTATGCCAAAGGTCACATACCAATATACCAACAGTCAATCCTGCTGCGATTGAAGGCACAGATCCAGTTTTGATGAACCCAAAGGTACCACCTCCTGCTGTTAAAGCACCGATGATATAGGCTGGAGTTTCGAGAGGCTGCAACAGCAATGTAAGTCAGTGAGTATAGCTATAGCTGCTGTAGCAATCAACAAGCTGGATCTCACATACCATGTTTCCGTCCTATTCTACGATTGAAGTCTTAGATAGTTTCTATTTGGAGTGCAGAACTTGAAAATTATCGAGATTATTTTGATTACAGAGAGTGAAATCAAACAAGAATCAAGAATGCATCACTGGGTTGTAGTCAGACTAACTAGCTCACGTAGTTACCACTGGGCGGGGGCATCGGGGCAAAGATATTGCGCGCCGGAAGCTCAAGAGTGCGTCGTGTCTCTTCCAAAGCTCCAGCAAGGTACGATTTACCAAAGTTGTATTTCACTCTTTAGCAGACATACACAATGGCACCAAAACGATCAAATGCTCGGGAGTCAACCCCATCTACTACGGCAACAAGCCAGATCTCCACACCAGCAGCGACATCTACCCCATCGGTGCCAGTCAAGAGCACTCCCAAATCAAGCTCCGGCAACCTCTCCCCCCAAGAAGTCGCCCTGTCCATATGGCAAAACTATCTTGACACAACGCCACAACGAACGAAGTTGATCGATGTTTTCATGACTTTCTTGGTCGTTGTAGGAGCTCTGCAATTCGTATACTGCGTAATTGCTGGAAATTACGTATGCACCTTTCAATTGCTTCTAAAATCATAACTACGCTAACACTTTACTATTTAGCCCTTCAATGCATTCCTTTCAGGCTTCTCTGCTACTGTTGGACAATTTGTGTTAACTGGTATTTGGCTTGTCAATGGACTATGTATAATTACTGATAATCCCGAACAGCTTCTCTGCGAATCCAAACGAACACAGAGAACAAGGCTGAGTTCACTTCAGTCTCGCCAGAAAGGTAAACCTATATCTTCTACGAGAAATGATTGTACAATGGCAAGCTAACATCAAGATAGAGCCTTTGCGGATTATGTTTTTGGGAGCCTGATCCTCCACTTCTTCTGCGTCAACTTCATAAACTGAGCGATGACAATGCAGTCTGGTTGGGGCAGTGAGGAATTGTATGAACACATTGAAACCGAGGAAGAAATGTCTACGAAGCATTTGCGAGATAGACGTAGCAACTGGGCGTCGGAGTTAGGTCTTGTAAATACGAAATGGATTTGACGACAAGCGATCTATTAGTCTACACCACTATCTTCCGCTTCCTCGCCTGCTGGTGGTGATCCTGGTTCTGCTGCTACTGCTTTTGGCGGCGGCGGTCCAGCTCTGGGAGGTCCGCCGGTTTTTGGTGGAGGCGGCGGCGTGTTCTTTACGCTGGGAGCATGATCGAGTTCCCGACTCTTCTGTTCTCCTTCGTTGAAGTAGTCATCCATCAGCTTATTCGGCCCATGCCCATGCTTCTTCTCTTTCTTCTTTGCAGCTGGAGAAGCTATAGGTGGTGCGCTCATCTGAGCTGGAACCAGGAAATCTGCTTCAGTAGCAGCAGGAATAAAAAACTGAGAAGCATCTCCAGCATCAGTCAAAGGTCTAGCTTCCTCATTCGAGAATCGAGCGTTCTCCGTTTCGAATAATGTCTCTCCAGGTGCAGCAACTGGCTCGTGCAACGGTGCGGGTAGCCTGTGCAACGCGCCATATCCCAGTACACATCCCAAAGCCCCCTCCCCTCCCCAATCTCTGCTTGGATGAATAGTGACCTCCCTTGTGACATTGTATTCATTGTTAAAAACGTATAATCGCAACGGGCGACCAATGTGATCTTCGACAAGCTCTCCCAACCCACTCTCTCCATGTAAGACTCCTTCGGGCGTCCCCAAAATGTAGTCACTGTAAGGCAGAAGTCCAGCAAGGTCGGCAGGGCAATTGGCAGGAACATCGAGGATATGCCATATGTTGGCGACAACACTAAGTGAGGACCATTGTAATGCCAAACCCAAAGAAGGAGATTCCTTGGAGACAGGAATATGTAGCGTCCTCGTTCTTTGGCCCTAGATTCGAGTCAGTGTAAGTATCCAGCTTCTCTACCACGGACATACCTTTGCACTCCATATTCCCAGAGTAACTGTACTGCCTCCACAGTTGCGGACTTCCTGTGCGAACAATGCTGGGTCGGAATCATCCTATATCTTGTTAACGTAAGTCAAGGGAAAGCCGTTGCTCTCTTACAATTTGACGGCCATTGATTCCAACAATAAAGTCAAACCATGGTTCAACGCCGAGTTCTGGGTTCTTATTTCTTAAAACTTGAAAGCCGAACATGCCAAAGCTGTGATTAGCCTTCTGGCCTGGACCCTCAGAGTCCAGGCGGGATATGAACCTGTTAAGCGCGTTGAACATCTTGATTGCTTCCTGTCAATTTGATGTTAACACACTTGTACCTGACATTAAGATCGCGAGGCAGCTGTAAGGCAAGCTGTCATCCTTATTTGGATTAGTGTCAGTCAGCCTTGCGCCAAAAGTCTATCACGTGTAGAGCATGGATTTCCTCGACTGGGAATTCCATCCTTCCTTCGAGAAGCTGAATCATTGTAATCTGGTAGTTTTACGCAAAGTCTCTGAAAATCCATTTCAACCAACTACTCGGAGTGAGTATTTTATGCTTAAAGAGTTATCTGTCGCCGTCTTCTTTTGTTGCAAATTACTCTTCACATCCTGTCAAGAAAAAACCAGTAAAGACTCCTCCATATGTTAATTCGCTGGTATATTTCTCTAAATCCACATCCTCAAATTTTGTAAGCATCATACCGGGAAGCAAGAATTAGGTGTTTGACGGTAATATTGAAATCTCGTTTTGATAGCGGAAGAGATCTTGTCGAGCCCAGCAACAAGTGTTAGAACACTCCCAGCACCTGAAAACAGGTTCATCAAGAACCAAAGCAGTAAAATAAAGAAAGTCACAGAGTGAGAAGCGAAAGGAGGCAAACAGTCCCATAAGAAGTCGCGAAGTCTGGAATTTTCTCGTGTTGACATATTTTCAGATCCAAAACCTTGCATGGGGTTTAAGCTGTTCTTTCAATACGAAAGTTCGAGGTCGTCAGCAACCAAACACACCCGACCGACCACGTCTTACGAAGTCTTGTATTCAGGATCTCAACAGCGTTCAGGCCGTCAATATCAAGACCACGTATTTCAAACAGCACGGAACAGCAACAGCAAGACGCGATAACCTCATCTGGAACCATAGTGCGATGCGGATAACAGACGAGATGGAGCCTACTCACCCCACGAAGGACGACCGTAAATTACAAGACTCGTATGCCATTTCAAGTGAGCTGGAAGATACGAGCGCCACGCTTCCTCTAACAGACGAGTGCTTTCATTATTCACATATTTCTCAGGTTCCTTGGGACATACAAAAGTGAGTGAGCATCAACTTTACCTTCCAAGCAAAACTGATAATGAATTAGATATTGGCAACAGCGACACAGCATCTGGTCGGCTTATGACGATGGTATATACATGACGGACGACGCTTGGTTTGGCGTAACTCCCGAACCTGTCGCGAAGTAGGTCCTTCTGCTCATTGCAGTTGGGATGATCATTGACTGAACTCGATAGTTACGTTGCATCTGATCTTGCGCAAAGTACAGATGCATCCAAGACAACTGTTATCGATATTTTTGCTGGTGCTGGAGGCAATGCTATCGCCTTCGCGCTTTCTGGACGTTGGTCACAAGTCATTGCCGTGGAAAAGAATCCCGCAGTACTTGCATGCGCACAGAACAATGCAGCCATCTATGAAGTTGCCGACAAGATCACATGGATCAATGACGATTGTTTTTCATACCTGCCCAAAGCAGATATCAATACCAACGAGACAGTAATCTTTGCAAGTCCTCCATGGGGAGGAGTGGGTTACAGCGTGGACAATATCTTTGATCTGAATACTATGCAGCCTTACTCTGCGAAGCAAATCCACAACATGTGTAAGGCCATGGACACGGCCCTTTTCCTCCCTCGAACGAGCGATCTACGCCAACTTGCCAAACTTGTACCGGACGATAAAAAAATCGAGGTCGTGCAATACTGCATGGAGGGTGCAAGCAAAGCATTAGTGGCTTATATTCCAGCAGTAGCAGCCGACACGTCTTCGGCGTTTTGAAACCTAAAGAGAAGCGAAAAGTGTTGGAGCAAATTATAGAATGAGGGATATCTCTGCGGTTAACGTTGAAGCCTGAACGATGAGGTTATCACTGACGACATCTACGGGTTTTTTGTTGCACGTCTAACCTCGTCATGGCCTGAGGATTATCAGGCCATATCGCTGTCAATTGACGCTGGCGTGCCTGGCGCCGCGCCTGACCAACGTTTATCTTCAACGGTTCATTCCTAGAGACAAGTTGGTATTTGTGTAGATAAGCATGATAAGGCAAAAATAAGTACGAGAATTACATTTCCTGCAACATAATCTCATTCTCTGGGTGCTGAAATTGTCATTGTTGAAGTGCTGTGTTGTTTACCATGAGCGAAGACTAGAACATATTCTCTGATCGGTAGAATTCCAAAACAAACTACCTCATACGATAACGCTTCGGCCCTTGAGAAGATAAAAAGAATGCACAATTCTACCCCCAAAAACCCAATTGATTGGACACATCATCGAAACTCCTTCTCATTGATTGAGCGAGGATAAAGGTAAGGAATTAATCATGAGGACGTAAAAATAATTATCTAGATAAATAAGATATCTAGTATTGTTTTCAGCTATTTTACAATGCTTTCACAACGCTGCGTTCATCAAATAAGTCCTTCAACAGCCCAGCTCTACACGCCTCCAGATTTGGTACACCCATGGCATACGTGCTCTCAAAGGCAAAGATACTCAATTGGCCAAAGAATGGTCGCAAGATTTTCCCGACCAACTCATCCTTCCTGTCCATCATAATATCATCGCTTATCCCACCAGGACCGATTAGTGGTGTCCGAGTAGCAGATTGCGAAATCAGAGATTCTACTGTGTTCATGTTGGGCATAGATGCAAGTGCTGTGGATCCCAATTCCTCAGAGAGCTCGTCTACGAGGGCAACAGGCCGGAAATTTGGCGGTCTGTAGACCGCATCGATAGTATCGGTAATGAAAAGCCATTCGTGAAGTTGGAAGTCATCTGGAGCTATGCAGATAAGTGTATCCAGAAGCTTACATGCCTGGAGAACGGAAAAACTGTTAAACGTGTCCGACGCTAGGCTGTGATCAGGCGCTGCGACAGAGGCTATAGCTGCATGCAACTCGGCATTGATGATCGGCCACAGCATTGCTAAATGAACCGCTGAAGTTTTCAGCGCAAGTGCTCGGAGCAAGAGATAGATGTCAGCTCGTGTTGTTGATGATGGTGATGATGTTGATGTAGCTCCAAGGAGATCGACCATCTTTTCTTGCATGGTTGGAAGATCAATAACAAAATTGTCGTCCACAGTGGCAAGAACAAGTGCTGCCACCCGACGAAGATTGAGCTGAGTCTTTCTATCTGCTTCCAACCTGGCTGAAGTAGCACCAACGCCGAAGACAATGCCCGCCGTCGATGGTGCTGTGAGTCGAGAGAGTAGCTCGGGCATTCGTTCTTTATCGCTCAGAGTCCATTGCTTCAGTAGAGGGAGCCAGTCACTCTCCACCAGCGAAACTTTGTTGGAGAAGAATCTTGCGTCGTTGAAAGCATCTCCCAGATCTTTTTTCCATGACTTTTGGGCATTGGGCAACCTTGCTAACTGGTACAAAAGTACCAAAGTGCTTTTGGTGACATTTTCGGGATAGGTTCTTGATTTGAACGTAGGACCAATGACGCTAGCTGAAATCGTGTTCGCAGCAGACGCTACACGATCAGGCTCTACGAGAATTTTGGGGAGATTCGGTGCGATAGAAGCTAGGATACTGACAACCTCATCGCTGTCAGATGGCTTTTCGGAAGTATTCTCAGCAAAGCCCATAGGTCTTGTTGTAAATATTGCTATGAGTAATCGAAGAAATATATCCTAGCTCAGTCAGTTTGGACGAGATATTGTGAGAGACAAAATAAACTTACTCCAAGCTCTCGTCGCATCCTACGCTGCTCGCCAAAATTTGTATTGTCAACCTTCTCGCCGAGTATAGCTGCAAAGTTTAAGAGACTTGGTAGAGTCTGACGATGGGGAAATGGATTGGCTAGCAAATCCTTGAGAAAGGTCATGCAATCCATCCAGATTTCATCCATAGCATCATCTTCAATTGATCGAGCATACTCAACCAGGAACACCACAAGGTCAACGTCGCTCAGTGAAGCTGTCAAGGTAGACTTCCTGGATGGGTCGAGAGCATTTGGGTTTGTACGGCTGTAGATGGCGTTGAAGATTGCTGGGATAGTATGCTTTGGCCTGGAACCGTCCAGGACATGAAGAAAATTGAATGCAATGGGCGCCCTTGGATCATTAGTGCTCTTAAAATTTTGCCATACTTCCACAACAGTCTCCAGGCACTCAAGTGCTTCAGCAGCAAAAAGGTGTTCGAGGAGTCTCCTGGCTCGATTTCGCATCCTAAGAGACGTATATGTGAATGAGGCACCGGATTCAACGTCTTGAATTCCACTATCATGGCCCTGGCCTCCCCATGACCAAATCAAG
This sequence comes from Coleophoma crateriformis, assembly GCA_003369635.1. Classification (NCBI taxonomy): domain Eukaryota; kingdom Fungi; phylum Ascomycota; class Leotiomycetes; order Helotiales; family Dermateaceae; genus Coleophoma; species Coleophoma crateriformis. The sequence continues at coordinate 808,353 of PDLN01000008.1, forward strand.
AAACATATTCGAACGGCATCTTGAAATGACAAGAGGACCGTGAGCCTGTTATTGGCAGTAATGCTTCGTGCTTGAGGAGTCTCAGATGCAAAAACTCCAGATACCATGTTTCCGAAGAAGCCCTGTGGTTGATCAGGACTTTTTACGATTGGCATCCGTGACTCGTCTTGCAATAGCCTTTCGTGCCCCCGTGCTAGAACATGCTCTAGGCCATTCAGCAACGAGATCAGGGTAGACTCTGGCGCTGGTGCTTTTCCCATATTGAGTCCAGATTTTTTGAAAATTCTTTGCAGATTAGAAAACGTCTCCCCAACCTGAGAGCATAATGTTTCCACTAATGGGATCAAAATCTGGAAAATTGACTCGGTATAGAATGGTAAGCACTCTGTGAGAAAGCTAACCCAACTATCCAAAACTGGCCGACTGCTTTCTGCCGTGAAACCAGCTTGCAAGCACCTAACCAGTGAAGATGGAGGTGCTGGTATAGAGGCGCGAACTTCCTGCTCCATCGTAATCGAAGCCCTTGGATTAAGACCTGCTTCATATATAACAGACCTTTTGCGTTCCAATGTAGGCGAGTGGGGAGGAGTTGTTGCCTCTGCCAGCGCCGCATATTTGATTTTCAAAGAGGCATAAACTACATCCAGAAGTAGCACTTGAATAAATGGATCTGGCCCGTCAAGCGACTGCGCCAGTCTGTCAATCAACACATCTTCTAGATGCAGTTCCGCTAAAGGTAGCGAATATGGTCCGAGCAGTATCTGATGCAGTGTTGTCAAAGCTGTGCGTTGGAACTGGATGACACGAGCTCTCAGCTGGCCATCCTTCGGTTCGCAAGATCCACCGATCGCTCGTAGGCAGACGTGCAAGAAGAATTCCAAGAGAGTAATTTCCCCATCACGTGCAGCTGATCGCAGTCAGACTAGCCTATCCGCAAATGAAGGAAAAGGACTTACTTATGCGATAGAGTGATTGAAACGACTTGTCAGTCGATATGGTGTTTTCTGCAAGCGCTGCCCATGTGCTGTCTGAAGACCAGCGCAAGATATTTGAGAGCGTAAGAAGATAATACACGCATTGATCCAGGTCATCTTCCTCCGTGTACTTGTGTACGGTATTGTCAATTGTACTGGAGTTCTCTGTGACAAGAGTCTGCAGGAAACTGAATCCAGAAAACTTCGCAACGAATAGGTGGAAAAGTCTTTTCATACTGTTAGCTGAGTCTCCCTTTGTTGAAAGCCATAATGGCAAACACACCTATCGATTCCAACCAGCGTTTGTAACCAGGTCCTGACCGTCATGAAGAGCTGCGTACGTTCGTCTAATAGGGCGTCTAAGAGTATGAAGAGTGGTCTAGTAAGCATCAAGTCATAGTTTGCAATGCTCGAAATTCGTGTGATTGATATCACATCTAACATTGAAGCTTTGGAAGGTCGACGATCAAGATTTCCAGCATTATCGTGCAACGTGTGCGTCCATAGTATGCTGAAACTCCTGCCTGAATCAGCATTTCTAGCCGCGAAAGTGCCATTGACATCGTCCTCGGTCATCAAGGAGCAAATTGCCGCCTCTATTTCGCGATTCGACAAGGAGAGAGCAGCCTGAAGCTGCCACAAGCAGCGAACCGTTTCGACGTGGTACTTCGGCTGGGAAGCAGACAGATAAGACCACGCCAGACGGACTAACGGGTCTACAAGATTGGAGAGGTCTGCTTCACTGATGTAGTGAGTTGAGAAGAGGTTCGTGGCAAGATAAGTAATAGATGTAAGAGCCACAAATGGTAACTGAGTATTCTTGGACAGATTGCTATGCATAGCAGCGAGAAGCTTTGGTGTGTCGAGGCTTCCAACCTTAGGGACCTTTGCAAGGATTGTTACAAATAGCCTAGTCTTAGACCCAGTATCAGCACTTGATAATGAGTCAGACAAGCTCTGGCATGTAATGCTGCCGGCCTCCCTCATCAGTAGCTCGCTGATATTTTGAGATGAAAAGGGAGGTGAATAAGCATCGAGATTTCCTTGATCGTGGACGTAAAAAGTCTTGATCTTCTCAACGATCTCAAGGTTTGAAATAGATTGAAGCTCGCTTGGGTCCAAAATGATCTCCGACTGACTTGTGGATGGGCGAGTTTGAAAGGCACGTTCTGGCACGAGGTCGAGTAAGTCCAATGCAACATTGAGCGCTATCCTCGAAAGTTCCTTTGAAGAGCGGGGCGCTTGAGCCGATGATACGGTTTCGTCTCTGATGTCCTCAAGCATAGACAAGATAGCCAACGTCGCCATTGGAGCATGTACTAGGAGCATTTCCTCTTCTCGTACGTTGAAATGCGTGACTATAAATTGAACCAAAGCCAATTTGTCGAGTCGTTCTAACAACGTAGCATTCCCAGGGCCGACAGCTGTTGCAATCAGGTCTACGATCTCTCCCCAAATAAGCCCGCTTTCTACGCCGTCAAAGAACATACTTGCGCTCCGGAGGACCTCAGCAAAATCACTCTTGCTGGCTGAAGACCGCTGGTAGTCGCGCACACTACTGACGATAAGCAAGAAAATATCAGGAACAACTAAGCCACCTATCTCCCATCGATCCATAAGCGATAAACATATTCGAAACGGGCGTGCTCGCTCGGCTGGGTTGTTGGGTTGTTGATCTATCAACTTTATCAAGGCGCGGATCAAAGGCCGTAAACCGTAGCTCTCAAAGTATTGCGTCCTAGAAAACATTTGGGCATTCATGGGGTCGCCAGAAACGGACAATGGAGAATCAGGGCCATATTCTCCATCGTTTTCATGGCCACTTGGTTCAGGTCCCAACAGCCAGGTCCAAAGCCGCCGGTTCAGGCTCATATCTTTTCGAGTAACAACCCCAGATGCTGCTGCAACCAAAAGCTCGAGGTCAGCAGTCTTCACCCTGGTTTGTAAGACATTGGCATGCAATGGGAGGTGAGTGACGAGGAGATCCAGGAATCCACGCTGTATCAGGAGCTGTTCATCTGCAAGGCCTGCTGCAAAACATCTCAGGAGTAAGCCAGGTTCTGGGGAAGTCACAATTTCGGCCAAGTCGCCTGGCTCGACAGCACCTTTCCCATTCTGCGACCTGCTTTCTTCTGCACTAGTTGGAATGGGGCCCAAAACTGGCAGATTTCGGACCATATATGCCAAAGCCCCAAGTCTTCGACTATTCCCCGTAATGGTCGCTAGAAAGAAGCACTGCCAGAAGTACTCATCGCCAGTATTATGATTCGAACCCAAGTCCTTCGTGCCCAGCGGCCTCACAGCATCCTTAAAGCCTTCAACAAGCTTCAATGTGCGCTCGAAATCCTCGCTGGTCTCTTCTTCAAGGCCAGGCAACAGCATAAGTATAATTGCTTTAAGCGCAGGCCGCAAAGATCGAGCATCAAGCTTGAGCATGTATTTCTCAAGCAATTCGAGGAACGGGGTCCTCACAGACAGCGATGCAAAGGACAGTGTGCTTGACAGGCCTGGCAGGTATAATGGCAGGTCTTTCGACAAAGTGTCCGGGCCAATCATCGAGAATATAAAGCCATATACCTCCAACGCTTTTTGGTGAACCCCGGAAGGCAGAGAAGGGTTTAGGCATTGCGCAAGTCGTTTTGCAACGAGCTCTTTGGAGGCTACAGTAACGGTGTTGGTGGGATGGGCTTGCAAAGACTAGTTCCTACAATTAGAACAAACCACTCCAGGCTGTCTTCTAAGAGTTGCATACCTTCAGAAGGCGGCTAAGGAAACTGATGTAGTCTGCCCATTCGAGCAACTGAGTGTCAAATAAAGACAAAGATCGTTCGACACCGGAGGCATATCTGCGATAGGACTTGTCCTTACTCGGGGGCTCATCTATATATCCCATAAATCAGCCGTAGGTAAGATAATCGCAAAACACTAAGTTGTACCTGCACCAAGCTGATTCCTCCATTTCCTAGACACCGGAGAGTTGCGACCCGAACTTTCAGGGGATATCGAGGAACGTCCCGCAGGCTGAAGAGCCATTCTTTCTGCAAGGTCCAGCAGGCAGTATCATTTGCATCTTTCGAATGTTGTAGGTCAGCTTGTTCAAACGCGTGTCCTCTTCAAGCATTCAGAATCGCGCATCTCGCAGCAGGCGTGTCGGCTACTGCTCCCCCTGCAAGTGAAGCCCTTGCTCCGAGGCGGTCATCCATGTCAAGCTGGATAAACTATAAGCCGTGAGTCCACCCCCTACACCTACACCCCAAACTGATGATTGCGAAGGTTAATGAATGACGATAAGCTCGCTGTATCCTCATGGGAAGCTCCCCCACCGCCTCAAGGAGCTCTTCCAACAATTGTATCCGGCAGCCAAATGCGTCCGGGCAGGCTTCGCAGGCGGACGACCATGGAAACACTACGATGACTGTTGGCGAGGATCAAATGTCGGCGGAGGAGGTCGAAGCTCCACAAGAAGGAATGGGTGCTGTAAAAGCCACAGTAGAAGATAGAGACGACGATGGCTATCGACCGCCATTACCTCCAAGACCAAACCTTTCGAAGACTCCAGAAAGGCCAACCACGCCTGGAGGTCTAAATACCTCCCATAGACGGCCGAGCCTACTGAGCAAGCCAACCACTGCTGTCTCATCAATAGACATCCAGACGTTGTCCTTTCCAGATGGCTCAAGGGGGACTTTCTCTACCCCAGCCAGCAGATCGGTTTCTGAATCTGCAGCATTGGACACCCCCGGTTCCATGACACCAAAAGGAAAACATAGTCAGAATGGAAGTGAAGGCGACGATACTACAAGTCTTATGAGTTATGCGCCGACGATGAAGGGCACCGGGGATCTAGCAAGTCTGTTGAATGATGACATCAATGCCCAAAGTCCAGCATGGCGCCTTCTCAGTTCTAAGGCAGATACGGTCAATCCATTCGAAGCCATAGATTACGAGAATACATCACTGTTGAACTTCGAGAATGAATTCAATGAAATTGCGCCTGTAGACTCCAAAGGTGGCAATGAAGGTAATTCGATTGTAACGTGTAAGAAGACCAAATGCTAATTTATTGCGGAAGAGGAACTCCTAACTCAATTCAAAGCTAAATACAAGCACTATCTTTGTCTGTCTTCTGCAGGGAAGCCAATATACAGTCGGCATGGTGATCAGAATCTGATAAATGGCTACATTGGCATAATCCAAACCCTAATCTCCTTCTACGAGGGATCTAAAGATCCATTACATGGGTTTACTGCTGGCGGAACAAGATTTGTCATCTTTATCGCTGGACCTCTTTACTTTGTTGCTATTAGCAGACTCGGAGAAAGTGATGCACAATTACGATCCCAACTTGAAGCTCTATATATGCAGATCCTCTCGACCTTGACCCTACCAACACTAACACATTTGTTCTCGAACCGACCAAATACCGATCTTCGTCGACCTTTAGAGGGCACCGAAACTTTGTTGTCATCCTTGGCAGATACCTTCACCAAGGGATCTCCATCTGCGTTATTATCAGCTCTGGAATGTCTAAAGCTTCGGAAATCACAGCGCTATGTGATCAACAATACACTCTTGAAAGCTCGCACCGAAAAGCTGCTCTACGGTCTGATCGTGGCTGGCGGGAGACTTGTCAGTGTTGTTCGACCAAAACGTCACTCCTTACATCCTAGCGACCTCCAATTAATCTTCAATATGCTTTTTGAAGCAGGCGGAGTCAAGGCAGGTGGTGGTGAGAACTGGATTCCTCTTTGTTTACCAGGGTTCAATAACCGGGGATATCTTTATATGTATGTGAGTTTCTTGAGCGCTTACGACGATGGGCAAGATGGTGAAGAAAGGCCCTCTACGCCAGGAAGCAGTGCCAGAGAGGATGAGATCGCTGTCCTTCTCATCAGTGCCGAGAAAGAAAGCTTCTATGAACTGAAGCAAATGCGGGACGACGTTGTGAGCCAACTGGAAAAGAACGGGAGTATGGATATCATTAAAGCAGCAGTACGTCAGGGACGGCCCTCAACGGCTGACATTGTTCCTGGTACACAATTAAGGCACTTTCTATACAAGTCGAGGGCAAACGTGCAATACACTATGCCATCATTTAATCCCTATTTTAATGGTTTGCTTCCACAAAGAAGGTACGAAGACATTCTCCAATTTTGATTTTAATCCACTAACCTTGTCTAGGCTTATGAACCTATACAACAATCTACACGCCCAGATTCATGCCAAGCACTCTCATCTGAAAGTGCTCCACAGTGTGAGTCGTGACAGTGTTTCTCTAGCATGGAGCACACCGCTGTTTGAATTCTACTGTGTTGCGGGACCCAATGCTTCCCGCGCTTCCATTGCACATGGCGCAAATAAAGTCATTCAGTGGGTGAAACGGGAAGAAGAAAGAGTATTCATCATTGGAGGTGCCGTCTTCTAGTCAACAACGCTCAAACGACTCAGCTGCTGCGTCTTGGTAACTTTTCCACTCGGTCAACATCCGACTGAGTTTGGGCGCCATGATGTGTTCTAATGTGCTCAAATTTGCGAAATTGCTGGTCCTTGTAATCTGTAGACGACTCATTGGACAGAGTACTCGAACGGAACGGAAATGCAGGAAAAGAGTTTCGTCGTCGAATGCTCAGACGGCACATCTGTCCTTGCTACTGTTGGACAAGTCTGATGAGGACGATACTCACGTCCAGATTTGTACCCGTTCTATCCTGCCGGTCTACGGAAGTATCACAACCGACACTCCTTGCTTACTCCCTCAGTTTGGTGTGGTCTTCTGAGCGAAGGAAATTGCTCTTACGACGTCATCTGCGGGGTGACGAGATACAGACGTGCCTCCAATAAGAAACATACCATCGTATTGAGCTGCACGGTCACGGAAGGGGAAGAATCGTTTCATTGCTCTAAATGAATGGATATAAGGCTGATGGTTGACATAGTTGAAGTTGTGATGAAAACCTAGTTGTATATGAGAGTGAAAGAAAAAGAAGGGACTGAAAATGGATACTGGTTATTGTGGTTGAGGGTGATGCAACCATACTTCATATCTAGTATCTAGCCAGCCGGGTACCACTAAGCACCTGCTTTGAAGTTGGGATGCAGCTCGACGTGGAGCTGTTCAGGTCCAGTGAATATTGCACTGGCCCATTGAGCATTTGGTATAGTGGCCAGATGTACATGGATCTACGATGTCACCCTACCGTTCATGTCCACATGGCATTTACCCCTGCTCGCATGCAAGAACATTTTGTTTCTCGGGAGAGTGAGTCGGTAGCTGAGAATAATAGTTTAGAGATATTGCAAATATTATTAGCAGTATGTATGCTGCAGCTAGAAAATCAAGAATGCTCCGATAGCTTGAGACATTTTCATCTCTTCTTTGCTCAAGTCGTTTGATACAGAATGAATATGATGATTGAACATAGTTGCTGCTCAAGACTATACTACCCTCAATGCATGTCACTTTATATGAAGCGGCAATGTAGATTCGCAAGGTTTTATTTTTTGACACATGTTAGCAATAGCAACATTGAGAATCAGAATGGCAAGCCTTTGAAGGTCGAGCCTCATGCCTAGAGCCATGGACAGTTCAGGACCATTGCTCAATTCCGACAGTACCCAGAAAGCGCATAACAGCGCATCTGCACCTCCACGGAGTTAAAATTACAATTGCTTAACAATGGATATCAACAACTTCCAAAGGAAAGGATAAAGATGGTGCATAGCTCTTGCAACAGAACCGCTCGATGACAACTTGCCTCAAGTCAAGTCCACTGGTTTCAAATTGACTTTTCACGCGCACGGATATTGATATCTTTCCTCATAGCTCTATTTACGAGCTCGTACTTTTGCTCTTCTGAGCGCTAGCTGTGCTCCCTTAAGCCATTCGGATACTTTGGCCTTGAATTTTCGCGCCTGCACCCTAGTACCTGCAGAATGTTTATGGTGGCTGAGCTTCCTTTGAACATCCAAGGCTGTGTTTGACAAAGGGAAAGATGATGGCTGCCCAGTCGGTATTTGCCTGAAAGCATTATCATCAAGTGATTGAGACATAGCACGAGAGTAGTAGGGAACGCCCATTCGTGCCCGGAAAATCGATAACCTCTTCCTCAGACTGTGGCCTCCTCGGTGAGAACTGTCATCAGAGAAAAAGCTTCTAACCTCTGTGGGGCTAAAAGGAGAAGCTAAGGAACGCGTTGACGCCTGCGGTACGAGGACTTCTAGATTCGATGATCGCTCTATCGTTGTGGGTAGTAGATCTGGTGTAGAGCTGCGAAGCACCACTTCACTGTTAGTTGACTGCGTAGTACTCGCCAGGCTTGTTCTCCGGACTGTCAAATTTCTGCTCACTTTTCGAAAGATGTTCTCCAGCCCATCAGCGGCAGGAGTGAAGAGGTCCTTCGTTTGTCGAAGCTGGAAGCCATTTCCCATTTTGGAGTCGGTAGAAGTACGATACACTCTCACTGTACCTAGCGTTGAGTTGGATGCTCGCGTGACTTTCAACTTGAACTTCGGAGGCTTGGGGTTTGGAGGGTTCTCCGCCAGAACCAGAGATGGCAGACGAAGAGCCGGATCATGATTCGACCATGGATATCTCTCTTCAAGATTCCAAGGACGCGAGTCTGAAGGCGATATTGGACGAAGTGCTGAGCTCTTCAGTGCAGGCTTCATTTTGGGCGTCAAACTCGACAGAGCGTCTTTGCTTGTCGTAGACTTATCTTTGTTTATTTTGGTGAACGTTGAGTGATGCATCTCCGTTGATTGATGTTGAATTGGCAACAGAGGTCTTTTTGAACAGTCATGAAAATCTCCTGTCGGCTTCATGTCCTCTGGGGCCTGCGTATGAGGTGACAACCTTGCCTCTCTTACTAGATTATTTATATTGGCTGCAAATTCTTTCCGCGGAATTTGAAATGGCAGCCGGCCTGCTGGCTTTAGAACCTCATTGGGTGGCAGAACAAATTTATTCTGTGCGTCTGATGGTAAGGGAGGTAAGGCTTTCATTAGCTGTGGAACGCTATTCTTCAATTTAGCTTGACGAGCTGGTGATATTGGTTTCGGGGCCAGCATTGGGCTGCCTGACCGAGATGGAGATCTCTTTGGAGTCTGGCGAGTGAACTTGGGGAGATCTTTTGCACCGGAAACTGAAGATATCTGCAGCTCTCCACTATTGTTGTCAAAATGAGAATCTGCTGCTGTAAAGGATGTTGAGAAGCACGGTATTACTTCCGGCCGCAAATTCTCCTGGTTTGCAGCCGTGCCTTGGAAAGTAGCCGACAGCACGGGGTGCTCTTTAGTAGTTTGCTGGCCACTAATTATGGCAGCAGGTCCTGCTGTGATATCTTTATCTTCTGTGGTTTTCGAGTCTGCCCCACTCGTCTTAGTGGCTGCATTCACCATCATTGTTTCTTTCAGACTTCCTGTTAAATTTGTCTGACCCTTGTTGGCCGCGGCTATTCCTGCATTCCAATACATGGTGTCCCCATTGTTTTCTCTTGGTACTTGTATCCCTTGAGCCAGGTTTAGATGTCCGGGAGGTGTCGGAAATAGTTTCAATGTGCTCGATACTCTAATGGAGGGATTTCTTGATAGTGAGATGGGCGTCGAAAAGGCAATCTTCTCAAGATTAGTATTGTATGCATCGTCTTCCCTGGTAGTTTTGCTATTGATTCCAGCTATACTGCCGGCTGCATCTGAAGAACTTAGTGGGAAGGTGTAGGTCCGTCCAATTTCAGTGTCTAGTTGTGGAGTTGAAGTTGATGCATTTGGGGTTCGAATGATATCCTGAGCAGCAGTAAATTCAACAGAGCTTGTAGACGCAGGCTCACCATACATCCTAGGTAGAGTGCTCTTAACCTCCTCGTCATTTTTTGTCCGTGGTTTGGCTGCCAAATCCTTATGCTGAAAATTTACGGAGGACATAGTTGCCGCAGAAAACGGCGAAGCATTTGCACTGGATTCAGCATACCCATTCCCAGGTAACTTACATGTCACAGTGGGTCCAGATGAGCTTAGAGGTCGATCTTCTGGAATGCTCTTCACTATTTGGAACGTAGGTGGTGGCTCTAAAGCTCTTTTGTCCTTCAGTCTCTCACTGTCGAATTCTTCCGTGTAGTCATAATATAGCGGGGAGGGGGGGATCTTCCCGGGGGTTGTCACTGTTGAGGGCGCTCTGGTACTTATGTAAAGATTGACAGTTGAAGCTAAGCTGTACGTGCTACGGGCTGGTGATGTTGCATTCGACACAGGATCGCTTCTTCGACCGAAATCATTAGCAGGAGTTACAGACCGCTGCAGAGGACTTGTTGCTCGACGAGTTGGCGAGGCCTTCGGAGCGTTCGGATGATCAAGTTCCGGTCTGATGCCTAATGGCTGAGGAACACGTTTTCGTGCGTAGAATGATGCGGGAGATGCTGAGTTATGGCGATCGTCCTATATAAGAACTATAAGCACGGAACGGCAGAGCAGACAAACGGCTACATGGTCTGACTGAGATAGTGCAGGAAGGAGCACAAGATGCTCAAGATGACAGAGAGAACCCACTTACGAAAGATGGCCGTTCTATTTCAGCGCGTCGAGTATAGTCTTTTAAACCTTCGTTGTTAAGAGCTGGTGACGACGGACGGAAACCAGGCCTCTTCAGACGAGACGGGTACGTGAAAGGCGATTTTGGCCGCACATTATTGTTCTCTGCTTGACTACGAAGGCTTGTATATGATTTGTGGTTCTTTAATGTATATGAGGAAACTGAAGTCGTTTGGGTCATGGAATATGAGCGGTGGTCAGATTCTCCAGACTTGTGAGGGTTGCTCGACCTTTGACTTGTGTCTTCGTACATAGAAAGGACTTCCGAAGATGCATCTCGTGTATAGGAGGGTAGGCGCTTCCTGTCATCAACGAAATCGGACAAACTACGCTGTGCGTTTGTTTGCCGGCCTGGTATCTGTTGAATGCCTTTACTGTAGGTACGGCCCGTTCTACGAGGCGTGTTTAATGGTGGAGGAAGATAAGAGGCTTTGATGGAGAACAGTCCAATATCTCCAGTCTCTGTTGTAGTCTTGAGCATACTCTCCAGTCCACTGGAGAGTGTCGACGGGGCTCTGTTTTCGTTTGCCATATTCCTCATCGAGGAGGCTTTGCGGATTATACCTATATGGCTGTTTGCTCGAGGTCGATAAGACTGGTTCGTTGGCATTGTAGCTTGGTTTCTGGCTAGTGCCACGGATGCTGAGGACTCCATTCTTACATCCCCAGTGCCAAAACTCTGGCTTGTTGGTACTGCCAAGGACCGTGGAAGAAATAAGGACTACAGAAATGGAGGAAAGGGAAGGAAGGAGGAGGCTCAGAGCACAGGTTGTGAAGCGGATCAGCTCTTGACATCTGCTAGCCTTAAGAAATTGTCCTACAGCAGACAGAGATGTGGAAGGTGCTACCAGTCTGTTACAGCGAAAGGCCAGTCATCCAAGCTTCAGACTCACGAAATTCTGTCCCAACTGAGACGGCAATGGACGTTTATCTATTCAGCTGTTATACACAACCAAAGTCCAATAAATCAGGACATATTGTGCAAGCACCAATGCTGGCACTGAGCACGTCAAAGCAAACGAAAAGGTATAGAGAAGGATACGAAGCACCTCTGGTTGGAGATTTGAAGTAATAATATTTGCAGGCAAGTATGGATATGAGATCCATTGCTGTAGCTTCCAAATGGGTAAGCAGACAGGTTACTTAATCAACTGAGCAATTTACAGCGATGCGTATCTTTCTCTGCTTGTAGTGGTCTACTCAGCACAAAGACGAAGGAGAAGTACCAGTCAACCAACAATTCTGCTGGTCTAGACGTCCTCCGCAGGCCCATCGAGCTTCAGACGTACTAATAAGAGTAATCTGCATAGCCCAGGCCACGGACGTGGGGAGGAGACTTTTAGATGCGCAACTCGAAGCAATTCCAACTGAATATCGATACGTCAAGCTGAAGCGAGCCGCGTGACGACCTGAGGTTGACAAAGACTGGAAGGCACAAAAGGAGCATCTACATCTATCAGTTGCATGATGAAGAGTAGGAAGGAACTAGGAGGAGCCTCGCTAAGGCCCCTTTTCCCGATGACCTATTAGTTCACGTATACTACGAGATGCTCCGAGGAGTACCATTCTTGACCTGCTGCAAAGACGGCAAAATCAGGTTGCGACGCGTCAAGTAACACAACCCTGCCCGCCATCATCGCCGCTTTTCCCGGTCGTGAGAGTAAGAGTAAAAGTGAGCAGTAAGGATCGCTCGACATTTACATAGGAGTCCAGGGGGGGCGGTGCTTTCAACGGTCACGATCCAGGCAATCCCAGGGACCTTGGCACGGCAGGTCTCCTGTTCAGGCTGCGGCGGATAAAGTTGCTCGCTGGGCTGGGTGACTTGGCTCCTTCTGCATGAAGAATAGACGAACTCAGCATGAATATTATGGGGGAATCAGGTGTGATTTTGATGAAGACAGGTGTTCTCAGAAACCCGCTTATCAAGCTCTGCCACTAAACGCGAGCTTAAGGTAAAGGAGGGCCAGCTAAATTTGGCGACCTTGACCTGACAGATCGCCTTCGCGACTTATTATTCATCCATCTCCCTCCCTTCCCTTCTGCAGACACCACAACTACAAAGGTACGTGCTTCCCTGCATCCCAATCTTCGTCCATTCTTTTCTTCTCAATCTGCGGCGCTTTCAATACTTCTGTCCGATCTCCTGTCCCAAACACCCTATCTAACGCTTGGACTTAGTCTGCCTTCCCCTCAGCTTGCCAGCTCTCTCGTCAATATGAGATCCTTCACATCAATCGCCTTGGGCCTCGGGTGCCTTGCAGCCCTTGCCTCAGCTTCAGATGTTCACGACTTGAACAAGGACACTTTCAAAGATTTCGTCAAAGACAATGACCTTGTTCTCGCAGAATGTAAGCTCCCCCTCTGCGCGTGAAGTGAGCCTGCCTAGGCGCATAGCTGAGAATACCGGAGCGTTTAAGCTAACTTGTCTTGTCTATAGTCTTCGCAGTATGTTTCCACAACTTCTTGACCTCCTAGACATGACTAACATTTACGTCTGCTTTACAGCCATGGTGGTAAGCAAAGTCTGGAAGTTTCAATTTGTTCGCATTGCTGATCTTGCGTAGTGGCCACTGCAAAGCTCTAGCCCCTGAGTACGAAGAAGCCGCCACGACACTGAAGGAGAAGAACATCAAGCTTGCAAAGGTCGATTGCACTGAGCAGGCCGAGCTCTGCCAAAGCTTTGGTGTGGAAGGCTACCCGACTCTGAAAATATTCAGAGGTGCCGATAATGTCACCCCATACTCCGGTGCACGAAAGGCGCCTGCGTAGGTTACACAATCCCACACTTTAATGATGTGTACTAATTATTGGTGACAACAGGATTGTCTCGTACATGACCAAGCAATCCTTGCCAGCAGTTTCCCTGCTCAAGGAGGACACACTCGAGGACTTCAAGAAGGCTGACAAGGTGGTTGTTGTTGGATACTTCGCCGCGGATGACAAAGCTTCAAACACAACTTTCACCGCCGCAGCTGAGAAGCTCCGTGATAGCTTTCCTTTTGGTGCTAGCAATGACGCTGATCTCGCAAAGGCCGAGGACATCACCTTCCCATCCGTTGTACTGTATAAATCGTTTGACGAGGGTAAGAGCGTTTTCGCCGACAAGTTTGATATTGAGGCTATTGAGAAGTTCGCAAAGACGGCATCGATCCCATTGATCGGTGAGGTTGGACCAGACACTTACGCATCATACATGTCCGCTGGTATTCCATTGGCATACATCTTTGCTGAAACCGAGGATGAGCGAACTGAGCTTGCCGCGTCATTGAAGGACATTGCCGAGAAGCACCGTGGTGCTATCAGCTTTGCTACCATTGATGCCAAGGCATTTGGTGCCCACGCTGGTAACCTTAACCTCAAGGCCGATAAGTTCCCTGCGTTTGCCATTCAGGACACAGTCAACAACAAGAAGTTCCCATTCGACCAAGAAAAGAAGATTACCGCCAAGGATATTGGTTCTTTTGTCGATGACTTTGTTGGTGGCAAGGTTGAGCCAAGCATCAAGTCTGAGCCAATCCCAGAGAAGCAGGAGGGTCCAGTCCAGATCATCGTCGCTAAGAACTACGACGACATTGTCATGGATGATGGCAAGGATGTCTTGGTCGAGTTTTATGCACCATGGTGCGGACACTGCAAAGCCCTGGCTCCAAAATACGATATTCTCGCTGGTCTCTACGTTGATGGCGGCCACTCTGACAAGGTCACTATTGCCAAGGTTGATGCCACCGCAAACGACGTTCCCGATGAGATCCAAGGATTCCCCACCATCAAGCTCTTCAAGGCTGGTGACAAGAAGAACCCTGTCACCTACAGTGGTAGCCGAAGCATTGAAGACTTGATCAAGTTTGTCAAGGAGAATGGCAAGCACGCCATTGAGGTCGTCTATGAGGAGTCAGCACCAGAAGCTGAGAAACCAGCTGTTGAGTCTATGGCTAAGCAAGCTGAGGCTGCCACCGAGTCTGCTAAGAGCGCCGCTTCTGCCGCCACTGAGGCCGTCAAGAGCAAGGCCAGTGAAGCTGCCGAGGCTGTGAAGACCGAGGAGGCTGATGCTCACGACGAATTGTAAGGGTGGTAGTTTAGCCAGTTGTATAACATGTATTGCAAATTTCATTTTATATCGTCTGTTCTAAAATGAACGGGGATGAGACTAGGGATATTGGGCAAAAGGCACGAACAGCGTGTAATGAAAAAACGATCTTCCATTTCACAAATATATGGCTACTTAATTGATTGTACACGGACTTGAGTTTGAAGAATGATAAATGGAGTGAAGTCTAAATGTTGATCTAATTTGGGTTTGCTTTGTTCCCAGTCCTGCTAAATTGCTAATCAGCTACCCTTTTGGTCACCCGACGGGTAGCTCCCCCAAGTCCATAACGACATGAGATAACCGCGACGAGCGCTTGAAGCATCCCCGCAACATAACTCCACCAACTTTCTCTCTAGCACGAGCTGTAGTTTTAACACGATCTCTAGATCTCCCAGTTTCCTGAAGCCCACAACAATGGCCTCGCGTGTGCTGTCACCAGCGGTGCGAGCCATCTCTTCGACCCCTTCTGTACCTTTCCACGCGACGCACAGCTTCCATAGCTCCGCCAGGAGACTCGCAGAGGTCGTTGCAACTCCTCTTCCAGCTCGAAAACCAGTCGGCGCATTCAGAGGAGGGTCAGTAATCAGAGCTCAAGCTTACTGCTGAAGCTTTCGATTTGCTCCCAGTATTGGAGGGTCGCGGGCTAATACATGCCTCTTTAGTCTTTTTGGATTTCTCTTGGGAAGCACTCTTTCTGGCGCTGGTGTCTATTACTACGTGTTGGAAGAGTACAAGGTAATTACGTGTACCCATCGGCCCAGCTCTTGTAAGCAGCAGCTGATCATAAATGCTATAGGTCTCGAATGAGCTCTTGACGGAGGATATCTACGTACTCAACCACCTCGCCCTTTCCGAGACAGCCGGCTAACAGATTTTGCAGAGCCTTCAAGCCTCAGTCCAAAGAGTGCACAGCTATGTGCAGACGCTGGAGGAAAAGCTCCAAGAATTGGAGAAGAAGAAGAAGTGAGGGATGGAATGATGTGACAAAATAGGCATTGGCATGGTACGATAATCAGAATGCAACCAGGACACTCTTCTCAGAAGCTGCAGTATCTGAGCAACCAGTAAAAGCATGCTTTCTTATGTGTACAATAGCTCGTGGTTTCATAGCATTGGACTGCTGCATTACCTACTGAATTGAATGGGCGTGGAATTCGTGGGAAAGCTCACATAACATGAATTTGACCGCATGATTATCGAGAATGAAAAGAGAAATAGCGAATTTGCGATACCCTGTCCTTGACCTTAAACATTTTCAGAAGTTGCCTTTGAAGTACCTATGTTCGGCACTAAGAACTTTGATCAGCCTCGCCTCATTCCCATCTTGAAATTTACACAAACTACAACCAACTCCACTTGCTCCTCATGATACAACACGACCTCGATGCTAATACGATAACCATGATTAACTTTGGGGTAAGAGAGGAGCTTGCTGCAAAAGCTGCCCCAGCGCCAGGCTGGGCCTACGTCCCAGATACAGGAGTGAACAGTTCCGTGACAGCCTCACAGCCTTCCTCGCGCAAACGTGCTCGCAATGCGAATCCTAACACCAGCTCGCACGACACGACTGCCAAGCAGGATGCAAAGATACTGCGAGAGCTAGCAGCTCTCGATCGAGAGAGTCACCGAGACGTCTCTATTCCGGTCCCAATAAGGCATCGCGACAACGCGGGGCGAAGTATGTTCTTGAATTTCTCAGGCGCAGCTTTACGATGACCACCGTGCTAACAGGTACCATAGTAAGTCATGGAAAAGTGACTCCGGCTGTGCGAAAGATATTGCAATCTCAGAAGACCTTTGCAAACCACCTGTCTGATTATGAAGCGCTCTCAGCGCTTGCATCAGCACTTCCACAACCCTCAGCACCTGCACCTGCAACACCAGCCATCCGAACTCCTGGGACCACAACACCACACCCAGCAAGTACTGGGAAGCGCACTCACAGGAAAAGAGATCTAAATGTACCTCCAGTTTCAACACCACTGCGCAGAGTATCGACGCCTTCGCAATTGGCCACGCCTCCGCCATTAAATTCCGAATCTACCACAGATGCGCCCATGACCGATGCGCCTATCCTCTCTACCGACGGTATTGTCCCACCAGCTTCACATCCTGCGGACAACGATCCTCTGTTGATGTCAAAGATACCTCCATTGCCAACGCAGGAGGAACTGGAGAAGTTGTTGGCTATACCACCATCAAGTTATAACGAGGCACGAGGAGAGTGGACAGAAGAGGACAGAAGGAAACCGATACGGAAATTCTGTGAGGTTTGTGGGTATTGGGGACGCGTTAAATGCACCAGATGTGGTGGAAGAGTTTGTGCTCTGGATTGCTTGACTTTGCACCAAGAGGACTGCTTTACGAGATATGGAGCATAATGGAGTGCCACACAGATGGTGTAAGGATGGCACAATAACAATGCTTTAAGCTTCAAGCACCCGAGGATTCATTTGCTTTGAGGAATCGATACTCTGATTTGAATCTACGGGTCCGAGATTGCGGGGAAATCTATCTTCTCCTTCCAGGGCCGCTGGTAGTCTCGCCCCTGTCGGCAAGCGCAACAACTTCACCAATGCCTGCAGCATCCTGCTCGTCCTCCAGCGCGGTGATTTCCTCCCGGCAGTCCCACCACTTCTCTTCACTCATTTCAAACGCTTTTGTCTTGATCTCCTTGACAGCTAAGCTTTCTGGTTGGATGCCCTTCCACCTCAAACTTGTCATCAATGCTTCTTGCCACTCATTGCCAGTGCGCTGGAAGAAATCTCTTCTAGACTCGAACGGACGTGGGTGAGGCAGGTTATCATCTGGTGTTGTAGATGTGTCTTCCGGTGTGTCATCGAAGGCAGCAGAAGCAGTGGCGGCCGTATTATCAAGTGTGGCTAAAGCTGCAGGCTCACTGGACTCCTTGTCCTTTCGTCTGGACTTTCTGGTGCTTTCGGTGTGTGGCCGTTTCTCAACCACCATCTCAACATCGCCCTCATCATCCTCCTCCTCGTCGTTGTCTTCTTCGTCGTCGTCGTCCTCGTCGTCTTCGCTGTCCTCGTCTTCACTTCCCAGCCAGTTATCGAGCTCACGGTGATATATCTGCTTTACACCATCCAGTTTCCCAAGGTCAACGGCGTACATCTCATCGAAAGTGTACTCGCGATCTCCTTTCTCATAGGTTCCGCCAAAGATGTACAGAACATCGTCTTGCACTGCAAGTTGTGCATTGAATCTTGGGTGGGGGAATTCCATCAGGACTTCTTTCGTCGCGAGTGTTTTCTCATCCGATTCCTCCTTGGGCTTGTCCAATTCCATGTCATCTGCGTCAGCTATTGACTTTCCGGTCTCCAATGCGGCAAGGTTACGCAGGAGCTCTTCCTCGTTCGCCTGTCCTCTACCTCGGCGACCGCCACGCTCGTTACCTTGCGCTTTTCGCTGGGTTGTTCGTGGCTTCCGTAGTGAGAGCGGGAAATAACGGTTACGTTCAATATTCCATGCAAACAGTTGGTTGAAGAATTCACTGTCAATTCCCTCCTCGCTTTCTTCGACGTCATGAACTCCTCCAAACGAAATTCCACGACCTTTGTGGTATGCCATTGTTGCTCCAGCGCGTAGCGGTGTGGGGATATTTGCAGGCTTCTTTCTGCGCTCCCAACGCACCGTGGGCGGGGTGTTTGGGGCAGCATCAGTGGCTGGCTGAGTGACCTTCAGGAAGAAACAGTCTTGGTGGACCATAGGCTTCAGGATGTTTCTCTGAGATTGTCCACCTCCTTTGGTTTGCTTTCCGGTAACTGTCGTTTTGACTCTGGAGTAGCCACCATACAATACGGCACCAGCCTCATGAGGTAAGAATGAGAAAGATGAGCGTGCGTCAGGCTTCTGATTTGCCAGCGGCAGCGCAGGATTGTGCCAGGTGAAGTTTTGGGTGTCATATACCCAGAGATCTGCCAGGTACTTTGTGGTTTGTGATGTGTCCTGGAATCCTCCAAATAGGATTATATAGTTCTTGAAATAGGTCATGCGATGACCACTTCGTGCTGGAGGTGTCTTCCCTTTCGTCTCCACACGTGTCCACTCTCTGCTTGACGGCTCAAACCGCCAGAACTATTTCGTGGTATCAGCTTTTAATCAACATTTTATTCAAGAAGATCCAATCTCACATCATTATAGTGATAAAAGGTGCCCTGCTTTGGAGAAGAGAATTCTCCACCAAAGAGGTAGATTCCACCTGCATTTCCACCCCGACACCACGCGTGACCTGAACGAGGCAATGGAGAATTGGGACTGGTAATAAGTCTCCATTCATCCCGATCAATCAAGTAGACATAAAGATCATTAAAGAACGTCGCCAACGCGCCGTTAAAGTACTCTCCGCCAAACACAAAAAGCTCATTGCTGTTTGCCGGCGATGCAATGATCGTAGATGAAGCACGAGGCTTCGGGGGTTCACAAGGTGCTTCGGTCACCTTGAGGAATTGCTCTTGTTGCTTTGCGTACTCGGCCAGAACGGCATCTAGATCTACGTCTTCTGCATCGCTCTCGTTGGCCTTGGAGGCTTTGACTTTCTCTTTCTTTTCGCCTTTACTGGCTTGCTTTTGCTTCTTCTCAGCTAACTTGGCCTTTTTGCTGTCGCTTTTGCCCTTCTTATCTTTAGCCATGACTTGTTGAGCTCTGCTTTGTAATGCTCAATGGTATCTAGTGTTTATCACGTGATCTATATGATATGAAGTCAGCTTGCTATTCGTTCTGCCCCAGGAAATGCTGCGCCTATGCTGTATG
Source organism: Coleophoma crateriformis (assembly GCA_003369635.1). NCBI lineage: Eukaryota > Fungi > Ascomycota > Leotiomycetes > Helotiales > Dermateaceae > Coleophoma > Coleophoma crateriformis. The sequence continues at coordinate 827,766 of PDLN01000008.1, forward strand.
ACAAATAGTGTAGGAAGCAGGATCTCACTGGAGATATCAATAGTTGTGTTGGTTGCAAATGAAACCCTCCCGTCATGCACGAGCGAGAAATTTGCATATGGACTCAGCTCAGAATACTTCCAGGAAACTTGACACCGCTGCAGCTTTCAATAATTAAGAGGAGCCGAGAACAAGATATACCCGTAATGAGAAATCACTTACGAGCCTTTGGATTAATTTGACCGCCGCCTTGGAGCCAATAAGGATTTGTGGGATGTGAGGGGAGTTGAGGATAAATTTGCCGTGGCGAAAGCGGGCAACAGCCAGCGACGAGCTTCATTGCATCTCGCGAGTGGTCCCAGGTCTAGACTTCGCGAGGACAACACCAAAACATCACCAGCAACCCCTCAGATATCGGTCTCCATATACAAAGACTCAACTAAATTATACGCATTGATTGCCATTGCGTATATGACTAGGATGGCTGTCGCACGACTGCTAGAGACGAAGACTCATCTCATTCCTGGTGAGTGAGCGCATCGTATCATCTTGAATAGGTTGTACAAGTGTGTGCCTGATCGCTTTTCCAAATAGTCTCCGTCGTAGCTTTGCAGAATTGCTTTGTTTATCTCCTCAATTCTTCTCATAACTCGTTCACATCTCCAGCATGAGTCCTGCAGGCTGTGAACCCAAAGGCTCACTCCTTATCACCCCCATTTCCGACCAGTTCATATCAAATAGCCGTCCAGCGATGCAGTGTTCAGCCGTTCAGTGCGACATCTCTCAGCTTATGGTCAGATTTTGTTTATGGATGATATTATTTTGCTACCGAAAATGACCTGTTCACATCTTTCCAGCACTCAGGGACTATACTTTGAGACTGACCTGATTGCTAGGGAAGCTCAAAGTCTCAGAGATGCGTTTTCAAGTCCCTCTAGACTATTCCAACCCATCTTCAGGAACACTCGAGATCTTTGCCCGCAGTGCATCCAGGCATGAATCTCCTGTGGTGCCTGCTTCAGACGAAGAAGCCAGCAAGAAATCACAGAAACCATGGTTACTATATGTGAGTTGGATTGCTTTCCTATAATATTTGAACGCCGTTGAAATTTGCGACTTGATAGCTTCAGGGCGGTCCCGGTGGTGCTTGCCCACCTCCTCAAAGCATGGCCTTAACCAACGTAGCTCTCGACAAAGGCTACCAGATGCTATATATGGATCAACGTGGCACTGGTCTCAGTACCCCCATATCAGCTAGTACTCTGGCATTACGAGGAGATGCTCAGCAACAAGCAGACTACCTCAAATTGTTCCGTGCCGACAGCATCGTCCAAGATGCTGAAGCAATCCGGAAGACCCTTACACATGATTATCCACCTGAACTCAAGAAGTGGAGTATTTTTGGCCAATCATTCGGGGGTTTCTGTGCCCTCACGTACCTCTCCAAATCCTTCCAAGGTATCAGAGAGGTTTTCATGACCGGTGGACTAGCTCCGATAGCTATTCAGCACGCTGATGAAGTATACAAAGCCACGTACAAACTCGTCATGGACCGCAACAAGTCTTACTACTCAAAATACCCCGAAGACGTTGAAAATGTGCAAAAGCTAGCCTTCTATATCAAGAGCAAAGGCGGTATCCCGTTACCTTCTGGGGGAACATTGACTGTGCGATATTTCATGACCCTTGGTAAGGTATTCGGAGCCCATGGTGGAATTGACTCTGTTCACGAACATGTGTATCGCATGACGTCCGATCTTGAACAGTTCCAATTCTTGACCCGGCCCACCCTCTCGGCCCTTGAAAACGCGCTCACATTCGACAATGGCGTGCTATATGCTGTGCTTCATGAAGCCATCTATTGTGAAGGCACAGCATCGAACTGGTCGGCGGATCGAGTTGGAAAATCCTTGAAAGAGTTTCAATGGCTCTCATCCGTTCCAAACTCACCCGCTGATCTCAGCGAACAACCACTATACTGGGCCGGGGAGATGATCTTCCCATTCATGTTCGAGACATCAACAGAACTCGCCCAGCTTCGCCCAGCTGCTGAACTCATTGCGCAATACTCAAACTGGCCGGCCCTCTACGATGAATGGCAGCTAGCCAGGAATGAAGTCCCGGTATATGCTGCGACATATTTCAACGACATGTATGTCGATTTTGGGCTAGCGCAACTGACAGCTAGCAAGGTCAAGGGAATCAAGCAGTTCATCACTAATTCTATGTATCACGATGCCCTCCGGTCGAGGAACGAGGAGGTCATGCATCAGCTATTCGCCATGAGAGATGACAGTATTGACTAAGCGGATGCATCATCAGAGCATTGTTCGAAAGGATCTTGGTAATAAGTTGTGATTCCTAGATATTGCCCAGCCGCTCCATACGCCTAAATACATTTCGTCCGTCGCTTTTCGCTTTCTAATTGCTTTAAGGAATTCTATGTCTTTGAGTCTTTCGATTTACATCAATCCTGAATCATAAAAATACTTTCTTCTCGCTCATCTAACGTAAAGGCGACATCTCCGCTCGAAGCACCACCAATGCAAACACTCGAGAAAGTACCCGTCGGGCAGACAGCCGCCGCAGCTCTGACACACGCTTCCCAGCGTCCTTTGGTAAGATTGATCGTCGCGCCACTGTTTAGGGCACTCAACGTAAACTTGGCCGACCCTGATGATCCTGTCGTTAACGTGGGCGCGCCAGCACATTTCGTTATGGACCCAGAAATGCCGCCACATATGGCAAGCTCGGCCACGTTCTGGTCGTGAAAAACTATGTTTCTAGAGGGAGGTTTAGACTCTCGATCATTGGGCTCTGGTCTTGGCAGGGTTGCTTACGCATCTGGATCATCGCATACTGTGTCGGTCACGGCGGTTGGATTGATACGGGTAGACGCTCGCATTCTGAGGACTTCAAGATGGTCTTGGCCGACTCTCGGTGACGGAAAGGCTAGGATGGCCATCGGGAGCGCAAGAAGAAGCGTGAGGATCGTGGCGATATACATTATGAGAGTCTGGGGTATGGTGGGGCGTTCGATGAATGGGTCTGGAACTGGTGTCTTTGAAAATGGCCTCGAGCCCGTGTAGAAGTGGAGAAAAACACAAAAGGGAAAATAGAAAGAATGGAAAGGATCACAGATCGCTAGGGGAGAAGAAGATGGTAGAACGAGGGAAGTAGAAGCAAAAGGCAAAGAAGGTGTGTTGAAGGAAGAGCAGACAAGGGGTCTTATGCTGGCAGTCCTTCTAAGCAAGCAGTTCCAAACACGAGATAAGAGTGACAGCTTGGCTCCAACCGGGGTTGACAATATACTTGGAGATACGCGGGCGAGATCGACGGACGATGATACTGCCAGGTCGACCTTATCGTCATGAATAGCCGTGGATGTGCATGTCTGAGCGGCGAGATCGATTCTTAGTCGTCCGATCAAGGTTCTTGGTCGGGGGGTGGTGGATTGGATGTTTGAGAACTGTCCTATCCCGGCCCGGTGCAGATGTGAAGCACCAGCGTAGGCCTCGCTAAGGCCACAGCATGAAACAGCCTCCAGACACTTCCATCCTGTACCAGGCCAGGTAAGCACGATCTCCCTCAAGACCCCTTCGGCACCGCTATAAATGGCCTCGTCCTATCTTTCAGACGATCTGGAACCAAGGAATCCTTATATGTGGATGCTGAGAAAGTTTCTTCTGCGTCATGGGTATTTGGAGGCGAGCCAGAGCCGTTTATTCCCACCACGCCGAGCACCAATCCCAGAGATTCCGGTATGGAAGATGCCGGTCGACATGAATCAAATCTATCGTTTTGCCGCTAGAGGAAAACGAAAAACATAACGTGCCACCGGTATTGGGAGTGCGACCGGTTGGCTTGACGGAAAGTCATGGTTGAGCATCGAGGCTAATTCTCGAGGAGAAAAGCGTAGTAAGCCGATCCATTATTCACCATCGTGGCCCAGGAGTAAAAGACCGTTCGGGAAGATCCGTGACGGGACTTACTGTACAAGAGCCCACTCTAATATCTAATTAATTAACAGGCCAGCTTTAGTCAAGATTGAGAAACCCAATTTTCGTCGTTAGATGCACTTGATCATTAAAGGTCGCCGAGTGCCTCTTCGCTTCGCTCATGCTCTTACTTCTTCTTACTCGTTACTCACCTGAGAAGAAATCGCGTCGCCAACAACTCAAGGCTGTACGGAATGAGATGGCGACCTATAGCTTCCGAGACGACTATAGCGATGGCGCGCATCCCGATATCATAGCAGCCATCGGCCGGGCAAACACTCCCAATCAGATGCCCTACGGAGAGGACAGTTACTCGGCAAATGCCAAGAAATTGATCAAAGAGAAGATGAACGCTCCGGGGGCTGAGATTTATTTTGTGACGAGCGGCACCTTGGCCAATATTATTGCCATTGGAAGTTGTCTACGCTCGTACGAGGCCGTGATTGCAGCTAGCTCGGGACACATTGTGGTGCGCGAAACGGGGGCTATCGAGGCCATCGGCCAAAAAATCATCAACGTGGACCCGGTCCATGGCAAATTGACCCCGGCCGGCATCCTCAAGGCGCTGGGCGACAATTTGCATTTCCCACATATGGCGAAGCCCCGTCTGGTCTATATTTCGAACACCACCGAAGTTGGCACGGTATATTCCAAAACCGAGCTCGAGACCATCGCGCAGTTGTGCAGGGCGCACGGCCTTCTTTTGTTTCTTGATGGCGCTCGTCTCGGTGTCGCGCTTGCTGCTGAGCAGAACGACCTCACGCTGGAGGACTACGGGCGCTTGACGGACATGTTCTGGATCGGTGGCACGAAGGTTGGCGCTCTCATGGGCGAAGCCATCGTCATCAACAACCCCACGCTGCAAGAAGACTTTCGCTTTCACATCAAGCAACGGGGTGGTCTTCTGGCCAAAGGAGGAATCCTGGGATCACAGTTCGAGGAGCTGTTCCGCGGCGATCTCTACTACACGCTAGCCTCCCATGCGAATCTGATGGCAAAAGCTCTCTCCGATGGTCTCCAGGAAGTCGGGTTCCGTCTGACGGAGAGGACGGCGTCTAACCAGGTCTTTGCAATATTGCCCAACGCACTTATCAAGAAGCTTCAAGCCGACTTCGCCTTCTATATCTGGAACACGCTGGATGGCAAACAGTCTGTCGTCCGTCTCATCACGTCGTGGTCCACCGAAGCGAAGCAGGTTCAGGCGTTTATCAAGATGTTACAGGTAGGTGGTGTGCCAACTGAGCATGCTACAGCGGCTGATGAGCTGCAATAGCAATAATGCCTTAAGCTTTCGCTTGAAAACTTCCAGTGACATTCGAGCACTTTAGCGATAGAAGGTTTGAGAATTTTGTTACAATACAGTCCCCGGAGTGGAGCTTCATGGACGTATTTATAGAACCCATCGGATATCCGAGCTCAGATGTAAATCTAAATCAATACCCAAAATCCAGACTTAATCCAGGCTTAATTCAGACCTAATCCAGAGTTTGCGGTTGCATGCTGGAAATGTTTCTTCATGCCTCGTGATCACGCGGAGTTCTAGGCGCGAAACGCGTGCTTACGCGACATGCATACAACGTCATTTTCACCCCACGTCGAGAGTATCTCGTTCAATGCGTGGATGCCGCAGTCTCCTCCCGCAACGAGAGTGGTCGGTAATGAGTCGAACTGCACCGCGCTTCTCAAGGACTTGTCTATCTCGGCTTCTCCATCATGCCTCTTGGCTGGGAGCGAATCAATGAAAAACGCACGAGTCCGAATAAGAATATCGTCTTCCTAAAACCAAGACCAGGTCCCCATGAAGCTACCTCCAAAGACTTTCTCGAGCGTATTGCCGCTCAATGCTTGCCGATCATGAATAAGCATCACTTGTCTGTCGTGTCACTTGAAGAATATGAGCCAAACCTGGAATTTTGGGGACGGAATTTCAACAATGGCGAGTGAGTACTGCATCTTGCGTACTGGCATCGCCACTAAGCCCAGCACTTACAACTTCATAGAGTCATCCAGCTGGTTCTCAAGTCGCCCAAGACTGGAAACTGGCTTCCGTTCAAGTTTGTCCAGATGGTGATGATGCATGAGCTCGCCCACTGCAAACAGATGAATCATTCCAAAGCCTTCTGGAAGGTCCGAAACGAGTTCTCGGCGGACTTGAAAGCCCTCTGGGAACGAGGCTATACCGGTGATGGCTTAGTCAGTATTATCAGGGTTCCCTTTTTTACATATATGCGTGGATTCATACTGATCAGACTTAGTGGGGTCGAGGAATACTTCTGGAAAATGGCGCTTTTGCAAGAGAAGAACTCGACGAAGGTGAGGCCCTGCCGGAACACCTTTGCGGCGGAACCTTCAAATCATCATGGAGAGGGAGAAAGAGGAAATTGAAGCCGAAGATCACGTACAGGGAGCAGCAAGAACGAAGGATCCGGAGAAAATTTGGAGAAAATGGCCAGGCGCTTGGTGGTGATGACATGACCAAGCGGCAACTCGAAGGCAAATGGACTTCTGCAAAGCCAAGGGTTGCTGGAAGCGCCCGGGGTAGAGAGCTGCGGGCTGCTGCAGCTTTAGCAAGATTTGAAGTCAAGGAGGCGACTCCCAAGGATGAAGATCTTGTCTCTGATTCAGAGACACAAAGCGAAGATGAGGACGATGTTATTGTTAAGACAGAGCCAGATGAAGCCATTGACATCAATGGCAAGGCATTGTTAGATTCCAAGGGTAATCGCATGGTCAGAGTTTGTGAAGACGAAGATAAGGACGATGAGAATGCAAAACGCGAGTTCTCCGAACTGCAGGACTTCCAAGGATCTTGCAAAGCATCAAGACAGGCTCCGACAATAGTCTCAAGGAAACCGTCGCTACCAGAATTTAGACAAACCCCAACATCAAGGCCGAGGGATGCATCTGCACCAGAATCGGAGAAGGTCCCTTGGAGAAACTCAGTCCGTGGTAAGACTAAGAAGATGCACCAGCAGCCTAAAGCATTAAATGAGGATAATATATCAACAGCTAGTGACGCCAGTGACGACGAGACTCAACCGAAGAGCCCTCTTTTGGAGCAGACGAAGACAAAATCGAAGCCGCTGAGCACTCCAAGCACCGAAGACGAGAATCAGGGCATCCTTCAGGCTGCAGGTAGTAATGTGGCACGTCAAAAGCCGACTGCCATGCCACGGAATAGCACCACGGAGGAGCCTTGTCCCATTTGCTCTGTTTCTAACACTCCTGGGACTCTTACATGCTTGGTGTGCTCTAATGTGCTTCGGCCTGAATTTGTACCGAACTCGTGGCACTGCAAGAGCGTTTCATGTAAGGGAAGCCAGTTTATAAATGCTGGTGATTATGGCATTTGTCAAGTGTGCGGTGCTAGGAAGAGTCTATGAAGCTTTCTGGTCAACTGAATACGAGACTCAACTGCTTTTCATTCATTTGGCAGTGCATTATGTTGCACTCGATAGCTTTTACTCGATACCCAGGATTGGATCAGCCTATTGGCTTGATGGCATTGGACCAGTTCACAAAGCATGTAATTCACAACACCTTTCTATCATTTTATTCGTTTTCAGTCGCCGAGCTTGTATCAGTATTCATCATAATGACACTGGCCTGAAAACATGACAGGTTGTCCATGGGACTTAGTCAAGCGATCCAGACACTCACATTGAGGCGGTCCACACGCACCCGCTGAAAAGCACACTCGGGAGCAAATGTCCAGCCATCGCTTACGGATCCAGCCCATGATTTAGCGTCGGCATGCGGAGGCCGAGGCCGAGGCCTCAGAGTCGCATGGAACGAACGGCATCCTGATGCTGAAGTGCACGCTGAGATAGGTCGATGTGCATCCCGGACCACCCAGACCTCCACAGCACACCGTGGGCTTTCGAGCCTTGAGGAGAAGCATACTGGCTTCCGCTTCCGCTCGATATGCAGTGGCGGAAGCACTGCCGTTCCGCTCGCTCGCTCGCTCGCTTGCCAAAGCCGTAAGCTGACGGTCTTCACTCAACGTCACCCCTTTGCTCTCCACAATACCGAATTTCATCCTGCCTGGATCCGGGGCCGCGGCATCTGGGTAGTACCGTAGCAGAAGCAGAACTCGACTGCCCTGATTCGTCTTGCTCGCTCCGAAAGTAGAGCGCGCTTGGCTCACAACGTTCTTGGCTTCGGCGGGGAGTTGGTGAATTGCTTGTGTATTGATTTCCCCCGCCTTTTTAGTGCGATGTTTCTGGCACTGTACCGCCCTCCTCCCTGCCAGTCTTGTTTTGCTCTCTCTGTCTCTCTCCGGGGAGGGTGTTTCACGTGGGCCAGTGAGAACCAATGCGAATGATTAATCTCACCCTCTATCGTGGCTTTTTGATGGGGAATGAATGATCCGTCCCCGTTTGGGGCCTGCATGATTAAAGCAGACGAGCACTTGCTCTCCCTCGGCCTTTGCCAGCATTCTGACTCGTAGTCCTGGTGACGTTGAAAAGAGGATCTTTTGGTACATGTCGAGGCTTTACGTTGAGCAAGCGTCATTACTAGCTGGACCACCTCCCGTCGCTTCACGTTTGCCTGCCAAGTAGATCCCTCCTTGCATATACCTGACCCTCCCTTATCGTATATATACATACGATTTGAATGCCTTCCCCGCGGCGTTGACTTTCCATTTACTCTTTTAACTTACATCGGCTTGTCTTCCCGGTAGCTCCACGCTGCGTCTTGGTCTTCCTCACCGTAACCACCCATCTTGCTCTGGACCAGTCTTCTCGTGAACCACAAATGGCACCAGCGAATACGCCGAAAAAGCCTTTTCATGTGGCCGTTTGTGGAGGAGGCATAGGTGGATTATGCATGACCATCGGCCTCTTACACCAGAACATCTCATGTAAGGTCTACGAAGCCGCGCCGGCCTTTGCAGAAATCGGAGCAGGCGTGTCATTCGGTCCTAATGCCGTGGCTGCCATGTCACTGATCGACCCGGACATCAGGAAAGGATATGACCACCGAGTAACCCGCAACGCCTGGCCGGAAAAGCAGCCCCATTGGTTTGATTACCGGATCGGTATGAAGGAGAGTGGCTGGAAGGACTTTCCTGGTGGTCCGCCAGCCCAAGAGGGCGTCGAAGTTGCACAGGTCAAGGCTGGCAATCTTGGACAGTCTTCGGTTCATAGAGCCCATTTCTTAGACGAGCTGGTGAAATTGGTGCCGGCTGATGTGGCTGAATTTGGAAAGCGAGTCGAAAAGGTTGAGAAGGTCGGGGAAAAGATGCGCCTGACGTTCCAAGATGGAACTACTGCTGAGGCGGATGCCGTGATCGGATGCGTAGGTTATGGACATGTCATCAGTCTTGTGTGGCTTTTGCTGAAATTCATACCTAGGACGGGGTAAAGGCCCGTACGAGGCAAATCTTGCTGGGGGAAAACCATCCCGCAACGCATCCCGTATTCTCAGGTGTCTATGCCTACCGTGGACTCATTCCTATGGAGAAGGCCGTTGAGGCTGTCGGTGATGAACTCGCGAGAAACAGTCAGATGTACCTAGGTCACAATGGTCACCTGCTGACGTTCCCAATCGAAAAAGGTGCTACAATGAACGTCGTAGCTTTCCACAGGAAAGAGGATGGGAAGTGGGAAAATGACCAATGGGTCCTGCCCATGAAGAAGGAGGACATGTTCCGTGATTTCGAGGCCTGGGGTGATAGCGTTAAGCACATTCTCTCCGTACGTCGTGTGCCCGCGCTTAACTTGCATTGCCAGAAGAGCACTAACATATGAGATTAGCTGATGGAGAAACCTGATGTTTGGGCGCTGTTCGACCATGCTCCCGCGCCAACATATTACCAAGGACGGTTCGCATTGTTAGGCGATGCGGCACATGCATCCACGCCACATCAAGGAGCCGGAGCCGGACAAGCCATAGAAGACGCCTATGTCCTCTCCAATCTCCTAGGCAAAGTTGAGTCGGTGCAAGACATCGAGAAGGCATTCCACGCCTACGATGCAGTGAGGAGACCGCGGAGTCAAAAGGTCGTCAAGACGAGCCGGGACGCTGCTGCTATCTATGAGTTTGTGGATGACGAGCTGGCTGGTGATCTGAAGAAGATCAAGGAGCGTCTCGAGACGAGGCTCAACTGGATCTGGGATGAAGATTTGGGCCAGCAGCTTAAGGACGCAGAACGGATTATGATGGACAGTGGAGTCAGAGCAAGCTTGTAGAGTTCTGTATCTGGTTGGGTTCAGAAGTTCTCTTCGTAAGAGTATAACAATGGTGGCTAGAACTCATGCCCTTTCCTGACTACATTTGAGCAAGAGGAATTTCAATTCTGTAACAAACATAGCTGATTGCTGGGGGACGATGTTAATACAGAGCGCAGGTGCTTTAATAAGCGGAACGGTCAAACCGAGTATTCGCTGAAGAGGCATGGCACGGAGGACTAGAGTGAAGAGAGCATGCACTTGACCAAATCTTGGTGACAAGGTAGAACAAGATCGCTAAGACGTTGTACGCTGTCCTTGCAGCAATACATTTCTTGTAATGTCCATCAGGTTCAAATCATATCTGAAGTTCGCACAGATTGGTTTTCATAATCATTTCCTTAGACAGACACCGTTGCTTCTAAAGTTCTCTTCAGAAAGCTTGTAGTACACGCCATTCATCAAAGCCAGCATATAATTACATCCGAGTCATAAAATGACACTCGTGCCCAGTGAACCTCCTCAGACATCGATATCCATCTTCTCTGCCAGGGCCGGCTCCCCGCCCTCTAATTCGTGAACCGTGACGTACTTGCTTATCTCCTGCTTCGTGATAACCTTTTCGTTCAGTACAGCTGTCGTCCCACGCTTGAAGACGTAGCTCTTTTGCTTCTTGCTTCGCTCGTTTGGCTTGACATATCCTCTCTTCAGTGTCGTCTTGTCTTTGGTGATGATAGCCACATCAACGTTTGAACCTGAACCCAAATCGTTGAAGATACCAGCTTGAATAGCGTTGGACGCCAGGTCGATGGCCTCTTGCTCCGTCATCTGCGACTTCCACTGCGTCTCAAATACTGACATGGCTGCGAGAGAACCACTTCCCATGGTGACATATGGGAGCTTGTCTGTACTTCCATGTGCATGAACTGTAAATAAACCAACTCCGGTAGGATCAACACCTGCCACAACAAGGTATGCTCCAATGTGTCCTTGGTATCTGAAAAGGTGCTGTTTCAGCATCGTCATACAAGTGACTACTCGTGGCTTGCGACCTGTTGACAAAGCGTGTAGTTCGAGTTGTGATGAGATAAGAGCGGTTGTGAATTCGGTATCCGCTGCTGTTCCAGCTCCTGCGCACCAAATCTGGGGTGCTATGTAATGGAGCTTTTCGCAATTCTACGGTAAAACAGTGAGATTTCAGTCCATAACGAGTAAAGATGAAGGATCAATCCAGGCGTACCTTGTCTGCCACAATAGGACCACTTGTCGCTCTGGTATCTGCTGCAATCTAGGAGGCTATTAGTCTGGACTTCTTGAGCTATGTATTTCTCCATGAAGCTTCTGCTGAGCGCCACAGTCAATTGACAAAGCTTACCACTACTCCTCCCTCAAAGATACATCCAACGATAGTTGTTCCCGTGCTGGTTGCCTTGGGAAGCGGCACACCTCGTGCGTGTAACGCAGCATTGCGAGTATGATTGGAGAAGTCGAAGCCAGGCATGGCTGAATTATCTCGGCAGGTTTTATGGCAGGATGTACAGTGTGTGGACTGAAGGATAAAGGGCTCGGGAAAGTTTGCGGAAGTATGAGCGTTTGTAGATGGTTGATGGCGTGGATGAGCTTGAGTTTGGACGTCCTCAAGGCTGCAAGCTGCCTCGCGTTTAGCTGGAGCTTGTTACGATGACACGTGACTATGACCGGGAGCTCATGTGTAGATCTAGAGCATCGCGTTTAACAGGCATCAAAAAAGTTCCCTAGCAATTGAAGGCAACGGCTTTAACAGCCCACTTCTTCGTCCACGGTCGACTACAAATCCACAAGGCACCTGCTCAACCCAAACCTTGTGCTTCTCACAAATTGCGCTCTACTTTGAGCATTCGGGAAAAGTAACCACTACTTCACTACACCATACAATTCACCTACGCCACATTGACGAAAGCTTGCTTCAAAAGTACGATCGACGCGATTGTTTCCAGACTCCAATGCACAGGACTAGTCCGTGACGGCGACCTTTAATCAAGGGCGGACCTGCTGGAGTTATGGCCTTCAGCTTCGGGAATGCTGCAGCAGCGGCTGCAGCAGGGCCAAACACACAATCACAAGCAGGCCCTGATCTTGAGGATATTCAGACAGAGGTATGCAATAGTATAGGAATTACTACTGCTTATGAATGCAAAGCTAACATTTATGAAGGCTCTTGGATTTCTTGCTCTCGCTGGCGAATCGAAACTGCAATTGCTTCCAACACCATGGCCCTCAGACAATCTTCCACAACCAACAGCATCATTGCTTAGTGTTGCTTCACGGAAAGGGCTTGTGGCGGCAGCCGGGCCGGATGTTGTAATTATAGCAACCACAGAATCAGTGCGCAAGGCATTTGAGGGTCCTGGTAGCGGTGGCAGTAATCTCAAGCCTTTTCAACCGCAACTTACATTACCTATGCCAATGAGAATATCGCAGCTTGCATTTTCCTCTGACGAAACATACTTGGTTCTTTCTGCTGCCGAGGGTGGAGGTTTAGCTGTGTACGATGTACAGGCCATTCTGCAAGGATCTACTGAATCAGCATTTCAAATGTCTACCAACGGACAAGCACTACGAGCTTTGATACCAAACCCAAGCCCAGAGCGAGGGGAATTTATTGCGGTTGTGACGAACGATGGAAATTTGATGATGGCAAATCTGAAAGAGAGAAGCTTTGTTCCTGGTACCAATGGCCAAGTCTTGAAGGACGGAGTGAGCTGCCTTTCCTGGAGTACTCAAGGAAAGCAGTTGGTTGCCGGGCTTGGAAGTGGCTCGGCCATTCAAATGACTCCAGATGGCACAGTCAAAGCAGAAATTCCTGTGCCTCCTAATATGGAACCCGGACATCACAGTAAGTCGCCCACGAGTTGTTTGCAAATTAATGCTAACTACGAAAGCTTCCTCGATTACATGGTTGGAAAACAATGTCTTCTTGTTGGTGCATACCCCTTCAAGCTTTGACAACAGCTCTCCTCCAACGTCTATTTATCACGTCGCCACTAGACAGCCTCCTTCCAACTTCACTTTCCAGAAGATTGCGGACCCTGCTCCACCATTTGGACTCAACCGCTCTCCTCCGCACCACTTCCTGCAACGCTTAAGGAATTTCCCTCCAAATATCCAGGACTTAATTATTGTTGCCTCCACAGCATCTACTGATATCGGCCTGTTCAGCAGGTCCAAAGTACCTCTTTCTGGTGACAAACCCGCCGATAAGATTACTGGGGTTTTCACCATGACAGAGATGGCAGACGACTCCCGTCGCGCCCAACTCCCTATGACTGGTGATTTGGGTGATACATCGCCAATCGGTATCGCATTGGATCTTTCAAGCAAAGAAAAAGTTGTGAAACCCATTCCAAGTGACGAAATGAGCGAATCCCCGACCCCTCTCCCTGGTATCATGGTTCTGAATAATGAAGGTGTACTGGCATCCTGGTGGGTAGTTTACTCAGAATCAATTCGCCAAGGCACAGTTTATCCAGGTCTTGTGATAGCAGAAGGAGTAACACAGTCTGCGCAAGGGCCGGCAGCATCATCGCAGCCCACTCCATCTGCTTTTGGCGCACCTCCGGCACAGCCTGCATTTGGACAGTCGGCATTTGGAACTCCTTCCACTGCGGCCCCAGCGTTCGGCAGCGCTTCAAAGGTAGGCTCTTTTGGCGCTCCATCTGGTCTTGGTCAGACCCAATCACCTTGGGGTGCTGCATCCACAAATGCCGCTCCGAGCAGTGGACCGGTGTTTGGAAGCTCAACTTTCGGATCAACACCTGCTTCAAATCCTCAGACAAACAAGACTCCTGCTTTTGGATCCTCTGCCTTTGGGACCCCTTCTACCGCTGCACCTGCTGGCGGAAGTGCTTTTGGCACTCCAGCTTTTGGTTCAGCAAGCACACCAGGTTTTGGAACTTCTGGACTTCCAGGCAGTCGACCTTCCCCGTGGTCTTCAGCTGCGGGGACAGCTCCAGCCTCGGCCTTTGGACAGCCCAGCGGGCTTGGAAAATCTACTTCAGTATTTGGCTCAGGGGCATCAAACCCTCCGTCCTCAGGTGCCAACGTTCCCTCGTCGGGAGGATTCGCCTCCTTTGCTCAACAAGGAGGCTTTGCAGCAGCTGTGGCGCCAAGCTCTGGGAGTATATTTGGTAGCAACAATTCGACAACACCTACATCTACTGGAGGCAGCGTCTTTGGCACGAAATCTGATAATGCCACAACTTCTAACGTGTTTGGGAAACCTTCCAGCCCAGCCCCGGCTGCGGGTATTTTTAGCGGTCCAAAACCTACCACCAGTATCTTTGGAGCTCCCAGTACCACCCAAGCCGGCAATCCTTTTGGTGCACCGAGTCAAACAAATACTAGCAAGTCAGAGAGCGTCTTTGGATCCAATAAATTTGTTCTCAGTTCTACATTTAATGCCGATAAATCTTCAGAAGTAGACACACCAAAATCTTCAGGTGACGCAGACAAGTCGTTATTTGGAGGCGCTTTTGGCAGCGCTCTTGGAGAAGTATCCAAACCATCCCAAGCTGAAGCTGCAGTGTCTCAGGAAACCGATATGAACGACGACAATGCTATCGAGGTTTCAAAGTCAGAAGAAATCAAAAAGGAACCATCTACGACTCCAATGTCGACGCCTGCCCCGTCCAAGTTCACTTCTTCTACCCCAGCCTCGACATCACTTTTCGGATCTTCTACCCTTACTTCGGCAACGCCAATGACAAAGCCTGTATCCTCAGCGGGCTTCGGTTTTGGAAAACCTTCTATGGGAGGTATCAACATACCACCTCCCGAAACCAAGACGCCAGGAAAGCTCTCAAACCCATCATTCTTCAAGAAAGAGCCCGAGACAGAGAAGAAACCCTCAGAAGCACTTAAAGGTATACCTGAGGCACCACTTCCCCCCGATTCCACAACTAAACCCAGCTTTGATAATGCATCTGGATCATCGATAAGCAATGATGCACCGCTTCCTCCAGACTTTATCCCCAGGCCAGCTATCAAAACTACTGAGACTGTACCAGCGACAGCCACCGAGCCAAAGGCCACATCCTCAATATCTGCAGATCTGATTCCGCCCAGCGATGTTCCTGGAGGTCCAGAGGAAGGAGACGATGAATCTGACTTCCTGACTGAAGAAGACGATAGCGGAAATCCGAGCGGAGAAGAAAGCGACGAGGAAGAAGAAGGGAGCGAGGAAGGAAGTGGTGAAGACGTAACCAAGGACCTCAGTCCACCCCAATCGAGTACGAAAACAGCAGGCTTTACACCTCAAAGCTCATTTGGTGGACCTGCCAGCCAGAGCCCTGTGGGTGGGTTGTTTACCAATATGCAGCGGCCTAAACAACCAAATGCAGGAAGATCCTTGTTCGGCGAGATTAATCAATCTGCACCTGTGTTACCACCTCCGAAGCTTATGGCAAGCCCACGGTCACCAAGTCCAATTAGGTCTGCGGTTGGACGACTCCAGCGACCGGATGCAACTCGCTCGGTGAGCCTTCCAGGAGGCCCATCTCACATGCTGCAGAAACAGGCTGCAAAGCCAACTGCACCAGCCCAAAACCTTTCCGTTCTGTTGGAACAACAACGGGCCGAGGAGCAGCGGCGTGTAGCTAAACGAGCACAAAAGGAGGCTGAAGAGAAGCAAGCCTTGGTCGATGATGAGGACGAAATGACCCAGAAATTTCTGTCCTCCGAAATTACGGCCACTAGAACCCTTGATGACTTCGTTGCTCACTCAGACTATGTTAGTACAACAGCTGCGGACAGTATTCCAGCACAAGTCGAGACTGTGTACCGAGATATCAATTCCATGATTGATACGCTCGGAATCAATGCCCGAGCACTGAGAAGCTTCATGAAAGGGCATACAGAACAATACAAGGAAGAGGGTCGTACGCGACAGGATTTGGAGGACGAGCAGGATTGGGTCCTAGTAGAGATCGAAGATCTTGGCTCAGTGCTGAGCAAAGATCTAGCTCACGACCTTGGAGCCGGAAGAGTACAGGGCGTTGCGGCGAAACTCGAAGTGTGTAGTGACCTGCAAAAAGAATTGACTAGACTTTTCGCACGGTTTGAAGACATTAAGAAGTTGGTACTCACGCATGTAGATGCGGACTATCGTGCAATTGCTCGAGCACAACCCCTCAGCGCTGAACAAGCTGCTCAGCAACACGACCTTCGCAAACAATTCAAGGAGTTTCAAGAGCTGCTCGCGAAAGCTGAGGAGGAACTAACGGTTCTCAAAGCTGCAATAGCATCCCAGAGTGGCGGCAACAATGGAAAGCCAGTACCAACTGTTGAGGCCGTGGTGCGAACCATCACCAAAATGACAAGCATGGCTGAAAAGAGGAGTGGAGATATCGATGTGCTCGAAAACCAAATGCGAAAACTTCGCTTCAGTTCCGCAGCAAGCAGCCGGGAAGGTTCTCCGTTTGCCACACCTCAGCATCGTACTTCGACTCGAATTCCTGGATCAAGCACTTACGGACTCCTTTACACGCCGGACAATCTCAGAGAAAGTTCCCGCAACCTTCAGAACTCGCTCATGTCCTCTACGAGTTCTTTCACCAGAGGATCACCTCCCAAAAAGAAGATGAGCCTATTTTCCTCGGAGGAAAAAGCACAGTTGAGAAGCAAGCTAGCAAGAAAGAAGGATGTATCAATTCGGTTGAGGGCTGCTCTGCACAAGACAGGAACAAATGTTCGGTCGATGGACGATGATGACGATTAGGATTCAGGCAAGAAAAGAAATTGGCGTTCTGCAGGTGGTAGGGGCGGGCGCAGACGCTTGGCCGCATTTAATGCATGTTATGTGATATGTAGTACTACACGAGGAAGGCAAGAAAGAAAAACGTAGCCGTTACTTAATCTTACTTGTGCGAAATCTAATTTATGATGATACTTTATTCCGAGAGCCCATCGGCAATTATAACCCAAGAGCACCTGGACTAGTCTGTAAATCTTCATGTTCTATGAAAAGCTACCTTAATATCAAGACTCAAATCCGCCTCCAAAATCAATCAATCGAAGCTTTCTAGCGTCTTTTGGATGGTATTGAGCTGCCTTTGACCTCACCAGAAATCTAGCTGCAGCGGATTCTCTGCTCAGATCAACATATGCCCCAGGTCCGTTCCCTTCTGCTTCCACCAGACTATTCAAAAGTTGCTCTGTGAGCTCACGCATTTCAGCAGCCGCACCTTCTTTTTCGTTCCAGGGCTCACGCTCCTCTTCGTCACCGTCTTGTGGCCGAGGGCCCCAGATCTCATCAATACGGCGCTGGCGCTGATCATCTTTCTTCATGCTCTTTGAGCGCCTCACCTTCCCTTGAGCATTAAAGCCAGCTTCGAGTATGCTCTCATCCACTTCGGGCGCCTCGCCAACCACAGGCCCGCCCAACTCTTCAGCAGCGAGCATAACTGCAAGATGTTCATCCACGAAGCTATTCAGATCCCTGATCAGCTTCATGGTGTCATTGTCGTATCTGGCTTGCTTCTGCTTGAGATCACGGATCAACTCTTTGGCTACTTGAGCAGGTGACTTTTGGCTTTGATTGTCAATTTGGTCCTGCAGTGACGAGATGCGAGACTTCATCATGGATTGCATCAGCCTTGCATCTCTGAGATCCGCCTGTTCCTTGGCTAAACGCTTCTCCAGGGCTGCGAAAGTCGTCGTCTCCTCGGCTATGCATTCTTCTGTTTCTGTGATCACTTTCTTGGTGGCGCGAAGTGCTAACAGGGCTGGTATTGGCGATTCCGGAGATGGGAGACCCGGTTCTTCACGTGTGTAGGTCTCATGTGCTAGCTTGAGAGCGCGCAGGTGTTGTAGGTAAGCTGGGGAATCATCTAATTCCGGTACCTTGACGGCAGTTGCGATTTTAAGCTAGTACTGGTGAGCACGTTTCTTCTACTTCAGACGCTGGGAAAAGGTAACCTTCTCCAGAGCAGCTTCTTGTTCTTTGACTCGTGCTTGTAAGCCTTTCAAAGTCCGGTCAAGACGCGCTACATAAGCCTCGGAAGCGCGTGACATCCTTTGCTGGTCATCCATGGCTTGCCGGGTACCAAGAGGGCGCATGCCACTTGGACAGTTAATCTTCCAGCTATCGTATATGAGGCCTTTGGGTTGATGCCCTCTCCTGGGACGCGTCATAAGCGAGAGCGAGAGCGCGAGGGACTTGCACACGTGACCCCGCCGGCATTGCAGAGCTCTTTTCCTCAGTGGGACTAGCGCACTTATGATCGCCTTAAGGGGGCATCCCGAGTGTAAAACAGACCAGGCCCAATTAGGAGGCGCGGAAAACGGAAAACACTCTTGCTTGCATTGCAGCTTCTCCTCCTCGTCGAACCTTACCAGAGCCTTAGTGCAGTGCTTCCTTCCCCAACTTTCACCCTCCCTTGCTCCTCTTCTGCGGCTCCCTTCCCATCCCTCCCCTTCGACATCCATCTCACCACTGCTCTTCACTTCATCACGACTCGAGCCTTACTCATCGTCGACCCCTTACAAGCTTCGACGCCATCGGACCTTGCGCATCTCGAGCGTCAGTCTGTCAGAGTAGCCAGCGTTTCGAAACTTACCCGACTTCGAACACTCTCGAAACGTCGAACCTCGCTATAAAATAAAGGACAGCGTTAACAACGCTCTGAACCCCGTGGACAGGCAAGGTTTGGAGACAGCTCTACCTTTACACAATACACACATCTCTGCGCGTGGTGCTCAACAGTACTTCGTACTTGCGAGCTTCCCATCCAGCAATCCTACTGCGCGTCATCTTCACCTCTACCATTCATCAATCTTCCGTCAGACACATTGTCCTCTATACACTCTTCATCCTCCACCTCCTCAATTCTTCCAGATCACTTCAATTTTGTTCTACTCAAATCCATCAAGTCACCTCATCACACACCCACCTACTCCTTCATCTTCCCCGACCTTCAATTCTCTTCTCAGCGCGATTTCGTCAAGCACTCGCTCCATCCCTTCACCTGCACCCGATCCTCCAACACCTGCAAGTTTTCTTTCGAAGAACCCCAGGTGTACATAATTGCGATCTCAATCCAAAGAATTTACTGTCGACCTCCTTTCCGAACACTTCCCAGACTTAAGTGAAGGTATTAACCATAGAACCCAACATGTCTGCCTCACCAGTTGCAGCAGTGCCCACACAGTCGACAAAGCGCCCTCTCGAAGACCCATCGTCACCTTCCGCTCCCACCGACCAACCGGATGCCAAACGACCAGCTCTCGACAAGATCGTCAAGGGCGAGAGCGAAAGCGAAGAGAAAGTAGCTGAGCCAGCTGCAAACGGTACCAACGGCGAAGCAAAGACGGAAATCAATGGCACAACGCCAGCAACAAAGGACGAGCAAGGTGATACCGTTGTCACCGACGCTACACAGTCAATCGAGAGCACTGGCAGCAGAGGCCAGACTAGCTCAGGTTCTACGCTGCACCACGACGAGACTGCATGGATTCATATTCGCGCTGTGATCACGAGTGCCGAAGCCGCCACTGTCATTGGAAAGGGTGGTGAGAACGTATCCATGATACGGAAGATGTCTGGTGCCAAGTGCACTGTTAGTGATTACCAGAAGGGTGCTGTCGAGAGAATTCTCACTGTTAGCGGTGTTGTAGACGCTGCCGCAAAGGTAATCTGATCTTGTCCATTACGCTGTCCGTTACTAACCATCGCAGGCCTTTGGATTGATCATTCGAACTCTCAACAATGAGGCTTTGGAAGCCCCATCAACCACTCAATCAAAAACGTATCCGTTACGACTTCTTATTCCCCACATATTGATTGGCTCGATCATTGGTAAAGGTGGAGTCAGAATTCGTGAGATTCAGGAAGCATCTGGAGCTCGTCTCAATGCCTCTGACTCTTGCCTTCCACTGTCAACTGAACGATCTCTCGTTGTCCTCGGTGTCGCTGATGCTGTGCACATTGCCACCTATTATGTTGGCAGCACCCTCTTTGAGCAACTCTCTGAAAGATTTGGGGGTCCTGCAGCATCAGCTTATGCCAGTAGAAGTGGAGGACCTGCTGGAGTTGTGCCTGGTGGAATGCAAGTTGTTCCATACGTGCCACAGCCCGCGGGAGGAAACTATGGTCATCCAGACAACTATCGCCGACATGATCGTGGTGCACACAGCACCCCAGCCCAAGGTTATGGACAGCCATATGCTACACCAGCTCAAGCCCAACCTGCTCAGGTTCCTATGCACTACGGGGGTCAACCAGCTGCTGGTGGCTATGGTGGCGTCGGCCCTGCGCAGCCTCATCAACCTGGCCCTGCCGTACCTCAACATGGTGGGCCTCCAGCACAGCCCATGCAGGGAATGGTTCCTGGGCAACCATTAACCCAGCAAATCTTCATTCCAAACGACATGGTTGGAGCAATCATCGGAAAGGGTGGTGCCAAGATCAACGAGATCCGACAGCTTTCTGGCAGTGTCATCAAGATCAATGAACCCCAGGACAACAGCAACGAGAGACTGGTCACTATTACTGGAACTGCCGAGTGCAACCAAATGGCTTTGTATATGTTATACTCTAGACTTGGTTAGTAACTCTCTACCCGCAATGTCTTTGATGGTCTTCACACTAATTATTCTACAGAAAGCGAGAAGCACCGCATCTGATGACTTATGAGCAACGGTCGATGATTCTTATACTTAATGTGCTTTTACTCCTCCGATTTTGCTTTTAGCGGCGCATTTATGGTCTATAAAATGATGGGGGCACGGCGATGCTCTACTCCTACACAGAACACATTGCAGTGGGCTCAAAGGTTCATACATACATTTTGACACGAGGGTGACCAACCTTGTGGCCCGCGGAAATGTACCTCTCAGACTCGATTATCATGAAATGTTAAAAACTGCTCTTGCTTGTGTATCCTCTATGCCATTGTTAGGCCATATTGTGCTGGAGAACTTTAAATCGGTACCCCGCCATGCTTATCTGAGTTTACCCCACCATCACATAATGGATAAATTCCCATAAACCTCATGAATTCGCATCCCATCCCAGCAACTTCTTCATAATCTAGCCGTTCCTCTTCAATCTCCATAGCCTGAGACAAGCATCAACTCAGTTCAAGTGAGCAATAATGGCATCAGAACTTGTCACCGAGATCGTCTACATGCCCCTCAAACCCGGTATCGACATCAAGAGCTTCTCAACGCCCGAAAGCAAGGCATGGCTGGAGGCTTTAGACATCATGAAGCGACAGGAGGGATACCTCCAATCACGATGTGGCAGACAATTCGAGAATCCCGATATGTTGATGTGGTTTATTGGTAATCGTTCTCTCCTCATCGAACGGCCACCAACTCCTGCGACTTATCCTTCTTCTGCCCCATCCACTCTTGCCATTGACCACGCCAGCTCTGCTAACCCTTTCCCAAAACCAAAACAGATTGGACATCGTACCTTACCCACCGCAAATTCATCACCTCCCCTTCTTACACCCCTTTCCGTGAAAAGATCAGCGCACTCGTCGCCAGCGCCCCTTATTTTTACCACTTCTCCCCTGCGCCCTCCCCAACTACACTGTCCACGTTCCCCTGCACCGAATTTGCCGTCTTCTATCAGACCGTTCCTACCTTTTTAGCAGACAACGCCCAGAAATTCGCTGCCGCCCTTGATTCGGCGGAGCCGCGGCCGAATGGTTACTTAGGCAGTGTGGCTGGGAGTGTGATGGAGGATATTGCGAAGGGAGGGGCAGAGGAGGGAAAGGGCAGTGCAGTGGTGCTTTGTCTTGGTTGGACAAGTAGGGATGCGCATTTGAGGTTCCGGAATGAGAGTGTAGTATTTAAAGAGAATATATGGCTATTAAGAGAGGGGACCAAAGGCGCAGAGGTTGTGCATGTTGGGTTTGAGGATGTGTAAGAACTGCGAAGGGAGCTGGAGGTTGAGAGTACGGGATGGTACAATTCTGATCAAGTTCGAGTTCTTCTACATGGCTGTAGGAAAGAATTCACTGGAGCTGAATACAACAACAGTATCTGCCCTCGATCAACAATACCAAGTCTGAAAAAGATTTCCATGTCCATGATTTTCGTGTATTTTTCATGTCCTAATGTTATACGAGAAGGAGACCCACGATAGTATGGTTCCTCAAAGGCTGTTGCCGCGTAATAAGAATCGTGAAGTTGCCCAAGGCTACATGGTGATGAAGACCAATGGTTCAGCAACTCAAGATGAAATGATGTAAACTGTGAACAGTTGCCCTGCTATTATATCCATTACGAGAGAGGATAGATATTGCAATCTTAGTAGTAGTTTGACGGGTTCTGAAAGTCGAACATCGGTTGCATAAGGCCATCGGTCTGTTGATCTGGAGGAAATAACGCATCAAAAGCATCCCAGTCGATCTCAGCCATCAAATCATCTGTACCAGACGCCGAAGGAGCCAAAGATGGCCTTTGACTACCACTTCCGGATTCACTGCTCGCCTCGGGACTTTCTTGGTCAGGAAGAGCCCATAAGGACTCGCCATTTGATACGCCTGCGAAGACAATTCCTGGCTGGATAGGCGCCTTTCCAACAGCTGATTGTTCGCTCGTCCCGACATATGGGTTTGATACAGGCTCGGGGGAAGTCGAAGTTTTGCTCTCTGATTTGCGGGCCGGTTGCTGGCCTAGGTGTTTCTGCATAGCAATCGGAGCACGCATTCCACGCATACTTTGATAAACAGTAGTCTTCCGCTTCAATTCCGAAATAATCTTCCGACCCTTGATCTGTCTTGGCTCTGAAGCCTGCGTTTCGAAGACATAATCGAGACAAGGCCAAATCCTGTCCACTTCCTGACAATGCGGGTTTGCGTACACCTCAAGCAGTAACAGGAATGCTACGTGATACTGTTGCCATGCTCCAGAGTACCATACCCATGTATGAAGGTCCGGGATGGTCTCTATAGCTATTGCCATCTCCATCATCTGAATACCAGACGCAACCATGATTTGTCGTAGTCGAACAGGCATGGGGAATCTGGTCTGTCGTCTATCAGTAATGTAAAACACCGCAGTATTATCTCGGGCCTTCAAGGAAGGAGGTAAAAAATAGATAAGAACAGCAACGCCGTTAATGAGGTTGCGCGTGGCAGGAAAGTTTTTTCCGGAGGACAAAAGAAAAGGCTACATTTAAACAGCCACTCAGGTCAAGATATCTTCAAAACCTAAGATACTGCAGCGAAAGGCCTGACGCGCTTCTGGCGCATTTCTAGGGAACGAAACGGAATCATGTAAAGACACTTACAGAAGTGTGATATGGGTGCAATACCATTACAAGCAGTCTACCATGCAGTAAACTCATGACATATTTTGCACACCGTTGCAAAGGAACCCGCTCGTCAATCATGTGATCGTATTTGGCAGCCAAACTTTTTCGAAATGATTCAATCTTACTAAGGACTGCGGTGAGACTTATCTTCCTACGTTCCAACCTCACTCGGTCGATCCATACAGTTCTCATCATCTCGTTGGTCTCGAAACGGAGGAGCGTGAAAGTGGCATCAGTCCATCTATCCGATCCGACTGGTGGCCTGCCTGTTGAGCGAAAATCATTGTCATTCACATTGAGTGGGAGTTTGGTATCGAAGTCGTCTTTCCTGATAGATGGTTGTGGACCCTGAGCTTCACAAGTCCGTATGTCCAGAAACAGTAGTTGATGCCAAACGAGTCGCCTGATGTGTGTTTCCAAGGGGCTAAGACCATAGTTATCGCCGTCCCTGTGAAGTCCCATACACATTGCCATTCGAATGGCTGCTCCAACAAGAACTGAATGCGCTCTCGACACTTCCGCTCGGCAAAGTGGTATCTTGAGCTCGTGTTAGTACAAGTCATTTGATAATTCATTAAACCCTACCAAGTACATGACAAAAGCTTGCAAAGTTTCAAGTCTTGTAGTTCGGAGAAAATTGGCCCGAGCCAGCTAATGCAATTAGTGAACTTCAACTTGGACTTACGCAGGTTGACTTACAGCGGTCTCGGCTCCTAATCTGAAGTTATCTACGAGACTCGCTTTGGAAACGCCAAAGTCACTGGAGATAATCGCCTCATCCATACTGACGACACCGGAAAACATGGCAGCAAACACAATTGTTTGAACAGAATTACTTGGCTCAATGCCCAAAGAGATCTCATCCCAAAAGCTATTATATTCGCGCTCAAATGTAGGCTTATGGACGATTTGTGCTATTGGGTGAACAGATTCGAAGTACTGTTTGATGAGTCGATCTGCGGCTCCACGAGATGGAAGGAAATCAACCAGTGTTGTTTGGTTTCCAGCTTGACCGAAGAAGAAGCCAGATGCTGGTGCAATATAGGATGGTCCAGGTTTGAGATAGTCTTGCGCTGGAGGCAGTGGATCAAACTCTTGAGGTGGCGAACCCGTAGTATCGGGTTCAGATAGAGTCGCTTCCAACTAGGTTCTGTCAGTCTTGCTTTTCAGCATGAAAAGAATCCGTAGATGTTGTGAAACGCTGTGTTATGGACAGTATATAATGCTCACCTCATTAGCAATCTTCGGTCTGAAAAAACCACCGATTCGTTCAGTCATCCTCATCCGGCCAAGTTGAATACCGAGATCCAGCATATCATCATTCTGCTCTCCATCCCCTTCATCGAGATAAGCGGCATCAACGACAGCCAGAGGCGTAGGCTCGAGGCCCTGCTCATCCTCTGCAGCTGGTAAGTCATCATCCTTGTCATCAGGAAAAGCTCTGTCTTGGGTGAGTGACGTTTGCCCAGTCTGAGCTGGAGCAGGAGTCTTGGATTTAGCAACATCTCGCTCAAGCAAGCGCTCAAGCGACCCGACTTTCTCTTTGATCTCAGTGAGCTTGAGCTGACTTGCCTGGTCCAGAGCAGGAGCAAGAAAGACACAGTCTCGACTGAACTTGACACTATTATTACAAGCTTAGCATTTGCAAACATGAGCAAGAAGCAGCGTGACTACCCACCAATTAGTGCACGGGTGTGACTTGTTGCATTTCAGCTTGCGTCTTCTGCACTCAAGACAACTCGTGATCATGCGATTGCGGCGCCGTATCTTGGGAACTGCTTGCTGCTGAGCCGCAGAGGTCGAGGGTATAGGGTGAGAGCTATGAGAGGCACTGGAACTACTCTCTGGAGCGGTAACGGCCTGCCCGTCGAGGGCAGAAACATAGCCGCGGGTGGGGTCAGAGTGAAGGGCCGGGTTGGAGTAGTCCATTCTCACGACTAACGACCTCACTAGACGCAGATTGGGCAAGGAATTCCGACGAGGCTTTGAATTACGTCCGTAACCTCGAGGAAATTACGTCCGTAACCTGGAAGAAATTAAGAGAAGGGCGAGTGGAGGTAACATTCATGATGCAGCTTACAGGTGTTGACTAATCAAAAATACACGTGATAACATCACCCCCGGCAGAGGCATCTCGCAATAAAGGTCAAGTACTTTGCTGGCACTCCATTACATTTTCACGCGCATACCTTGGTATCTAATGACTAGTTTGCGGCTGGGAACCCTTCGTTGTCGAGAGCTCCAGAGCAGCACTAGAGGTTCATGCTTGAAAGACTTCCTTCGAATGCTATCTACCCTCTCTAAACGCCCAATTGATTAATCGCAAAGGAAATGCAGCAATTGTGCAAACGCCACTAACTTGAAGACACTCTGGCATATGCATGCGCATGCGGGAGGTCTCGAATTCTTGTTTCCAAGCAACTTTGCACCGCCGATAAGATGCTGCACTGGTAAAAGCGTACTAGAAGGTCTGAATGTCTCTGTCCTAACAACCGATGCTTTCCCCACCAAAGACTTATTGGGAAGCACACTGGACACGCTCAGCTCCTGGGTGTCCATCCTCATCATCCTCATCCATAGATCCAGCTCCTTGTGCTCGCGCCTGCTGGCTAGCATCGATGTCTTCAAGATCGGCTACGTCGGTCATCGCTTCGGCAGGAGGGACAGTTGCTTCCGCAGAAGCTGGCAAGATTGACTTCAGAGCTTCGAATGCCGCAGGATCCGCGGTCCAGTTCTTCTCTGGGAATTTTACGTCGAATTGGATGTACAGGTTTCCAAAGTCGTGGTGGCGGTATGAAGGCATACCTTGGCCACGAACCATCTTGATCGACCCTGTTTATTGATTAGTTATCTAAATTTGGAAAACATAGAGAAGTGAGCTTACCTGGACTGATAACCTCTCCTGCAAGAATTTCAACACTTAACCATCGGTCATCTAAGTGCTCAACGAAAATGGTGCCGCCTGCAAGAGCAGTTACCAGGTCGATCTCAGCGTGATAGAATAGGTCATCGTCCTTTCGCTGGAATCTAGGGTGGGGCTTTTGCTCGATCTCAAAAACAACGTCTCCAGGCTGGACACCAGGCGTCTGATCTCCCTCGCCGCGGAAATCAATTTTGTGGCCGCTGCGCACACCCCGGTCGACATGGACGTGCAGGACTTTCCGCTCAACGGTGGTCTTCTTTCCGTTACAAGCCTTGCACTTATCCTTCTCACGGATAATTTCACCTTCTCCATTACAGTCAGGGCATACTGTCTGGAAGCGCTGAATCATGGGACCCATCTGGCGCATCATCGTCTTCATACCGTGACCATCACAGCCGGCGCACTTCTTGACTGCACCCTCCTTGCCTCCACGGCCCTCACACTTAGGGCAGATGACGGACTTTTGGAGGGCCAACTTAGAGACCTTGCCCCGGTAGATGTCTTCCAGAGATACTTTGTGCACATGGTGAATCGTGCGAGCCTTTGGTGGGCCACGGTTCTGCATTCCACCACCGAACATGCCTCCGAGTCCGCCTCCGCCAAATGCAGATCCTCCACCAAAGAACTGGGAGAAGAGATCTTCCGCATTCATACCGCCAGCTCCTCCAGCACCGCCTTCTAGTCCCTCCTCACCATATTGGTCGTAAATTTGGCGCTTTTGTGGATCGGAAAGAATCTCGTAAGCGTGCGACAGGTCCTTGAATTTGTCGGCGGCATCAGGGTTGTGTGCATTCTTATCTGCAAAATATTAGCATAAAGAACGTTTTATTCTGTAGGCATTTTATCGCACCTGGGTGATGCTTCAAGGCACCGATTTTGTAGGCTTTTTTGAGTTCAACTTCGGTGGCTTCGACTGAGACCTTCGATACGTTAGCCTTACTCCCAAACAATGTCGCCAGTAGTTGATTACCCCGAGAATATCGTAGTATTTTGTGTCCTTGGCCATGATTGTAGCCTATGTATTAAAGGAGGGGAGATTGCACGAGAGGGATGTATTGAGCCGAGGCGCAACGGGATGAGTGGTTTAAAGGCTCTACAATTCTTGGGTAGATTCTTCTTGTGACTGAGAGGTCAATGGATTAGCTAAAAAGAACTTCAACGCGAGACTGCTGTGGGCAAGGCAGCAGAAAAGAGACTGTGCTCGGAGGGGGCCTTCTGCCTTGGCCCAGAAATGTGGAGGGGTCCTACCTTGCAGAGATGATTTATCGGGGAGGTAAGATCCTTTGATCCTGTGAAGATCTTGATGAGAGCGAACAGAGCGGGAACACGCAAGAGGAATACGCGGGTCTTGAGATGTTGTGTTTGGATATGTTGTTGAGGAGAATCTTATCGCGTTAAGGGTTGGAAGTTATGAAGAGGCTGAACTATGAGACAAGGCGAACGAATTGCTTATTAGCCTCTCCCAAGATTCCATAACCTTCCACGGCAGAATTCTATGACTTATTATTTTGTGTTCCGCCCAAAACTGAATGGTAAGGTTGGATGACACGAAAATGATGCTAGAGAAGGATACACGGCTTTGGCTATACCACAGTTTAATTGAACGGGATTCTTTATCACCATCCGGACTCTTAAGGGTTTTATTTCTTCGCAGCTCCTGTTTCCTCGCATTTGTCTTCTAGATTGCCTTCGCTTCGCCGCCAGATTTAGACCCTGTGGCTAACCGAAAATAGACTTCGGCAATGCGTCAGGAAACAGCCTGTTAAAGCAGCGTCTATCGTAATCGGCTCGATAAGACGTCACATGGTTTGGTTCGCCACATGCGTCGATGAGAGGGGCATACATATCCGATATTCTTGAAGCGTGCATGTTCTGGAGAATGGTAGTCTGCTGTGAACCAAGAATTTCATGCGCGACAGTAATGTAGTCTTCAAGGCTGGGACACCCTTGAATGCCACCTCAGGACTTGGTCTTGGTAGCCCTTCTCCTTATTCTGCTCGTAAAGCCTCTTCGTAACAGATACCTACCTTTATCGACAATTGAGATCCACTTACAATCTACCGCCGCCACTCTTTGCTCCCCCCAATTTTCCATTCTACCAACTTGGATCTCAAAACACATATTATCCATTTTCTAAGCCCGAAAATTTAGTGACAAGATGAACGATCAAGAAGCTTTTGCTATTGCTGTTGAGGAAGCCAAACTCTCCTATAATGAGGGCGGCGTTCCGGTAAGAAACTTCCACCCTGGTGCCAAGATGCATTCACTTACACTTCAGATTGGTGCTGCACTGGTGTCCAAGGATGGAAAGTTGATCGGACGAGGTTAGTGGCCATCTGGGGTAATGTTCAACCCATACTCACCACTGGTGTATAGGGCATAACATGAGAGTCCAGTTGGGTAGTCCCATTCACCATGTAGGTTGTTGACGTTACTGGAAACATGGATTCAGACCACTCAATCGTCACAATTAGGGCGAGACTTCTGCACTATACAACTCTGGAAGGCTTCCTGCAAGCGCATATGTCGGTAGCACAATGTATACTACGTGAGTATAAAGCATTGGTGCCCAGAAGGATAAAAGGCTGACGTGGTTTTCAAAGTCTCTCACCGTGCGATATGTGGTAAGTTCAATAGATTTTGGATCTCTTGCTGCGGTTATTTGTCAAGGCTTGTATCAATCTTGCAAATCAAGCATATCTTGTCAGGGAGCTAAGCTAATTCCTAAAGCACGGGCGCATGTCTTCTGTATGGTGTCTCCAGAGTTGTCATTGGAGAAAACAACACGTACCTTGGCGGAGAAGCATACCTGAAGCAACGTGGTGTTGAAGTGGTCAACATGAAATCTCAAGAATGCCAGGACCTGATGGAAAAGTTTATCAAGGAGAAGCCTGAGGTACGTGACACCGCCTATTCTGTCACATTCACAACTAACCAATGCTCAACAGACCTGGTGAGTAAATCTATATGGGGACACCTAAGTGAGTATCGAGAGCGGGACTAAAGTTTTCTTGAATAGGTACGAGGATATTGGGGAGGAGAAACTGGTGCGCTTCAAGGAGGGAAACAAGCACTGATAAAAATGCACAATATTGAGTGTGCTATGAGTTCTATCACTGGTTGATCTAGGTGTTTAGCTGCCTGCTACTCGATGCACTTCTTGGAAGTAGAACCTTAGATCCTCCGGATTGACACCAGGAGTGATTCCTAGAATCAATTAGCAAGCCATTTGATAAAAGCTTTTAAGTTACCTACCGTGACCAAGATTGGATATCCAGCCCTGTTTCCCACCACCAAACCCTTTTACGGTCTGTTCGACAACGCTAGTGATTGCTTCTCTGGTTCCGTACAAGACTCCAGGATCTGCGTTGCCTTGGAATACAATCGGTCTATTACCACGGATCTTAACGGCTTCTGCCGGATCTTGAAGCCAGTCGAGACCAACAACATTGTAGCCAAGGTCACAAAGAGTGTCCAAAGCATACCAAGCACCTTTGGCAAATACAATCATCGGTACTGGCTCAAGATTCATCTCCTTCAACCTCTTTGGCAGATTCTCCGAGATGTATGCCAAGTAGGGTTGCGAGAACTCCTTGAATGATGAGGGCGATAATTCTGAAGCCCATGAATCGAATACTTGAACAAGCTATTCAAGTGTTATTCTTGTGCAGCTTTAAATCTCTGCATTGACATACCTGAGCTCCTGCTTGCACCTGCAAAGCTAGATATTCAACACAGACCTCGGAGATCTTCTGCAGAAGGTCTTTGCTGGCTTGTGCATATTTGTAGACCCAAGTTTTGGTCTGGATAAAGAGCTTGCTTCCTCCACCCTCGACCATGTAACAGAGCAAGGTCCATGGAGCTCCACAGAAACCAATTAATGGCACTCTTCCTTGAAGCTTATGCCTTGTCAGGGTAATTGCTTTATAGACATAGTCAAGCTCTGCAGCGACATCGACCTTCTTCTTCAGCACTTGTTCGTATTGGGGATCTGAAGGGCTCTTGAGAGGCTCGGGGAAATGAGGACCCTTCTTGTCGACCATCTCAACTGTCATACCTAAAGCCTGAGGAATGACCAAGATATCGGAAAATATGATGGCAGCATCAATGAGTCCTGCAAAACGCTCGATAGGTTGTAGGGTCAAGGTAGACGCGATCTCGGGGGACCGGCAACATTCGAAAAAATCGTGCGTTCCCTTGGCTTCATGATATTCGGGGAGGTATCGTCCAGCTGTAAGAATACGTCAGCTGTCTCTTCTTCAAGGAGGCTCAGAGAGAATTTGTACCTTGACGCATCACCCAGCAAGGTGGTCGCTCTACTTTCTGGCCTGAGTATGTTAGCAGTTATGTCTACGTTCTGGAATTAGAAAGTGTTGGTAAAAATTACCCCATGCTGTTCTTAGAATCAAATCATTCTTGAGAGGCTCGAATTGATGTGCCATGACTCCCAAGTTTGCGATTTATGTTTATAAGAAAGCAAAGATCGAAATGTACCCCGCTACCGCAAATACCTGGACAGTCGAGGTTCCTGAGCTAGCTGCACGGGCCGTCTCAACTCCAATTCGCCGGATTGAGTACCTGTACTTTGGCTTCGACTTCAAGCTTCCATCGAATTACACAGCTCTTGATTTAAACTGTCTTCACTCTGAGCACCACGACATTCGCCTTGACGCCCGCCACGGTCGCCATTCTTCTTTAATAGCATCCGAGAGTTTCTTGTTGCTGTTCAACAGAACCTCTCTGTTATTGCACCGTATGATAGCACGATCAAATTCGATGAAATAAAACTAATTGCGCCGTATGGTTCCCTGGCCGAGGCCCCCGGCCTGCTCTCGCACAATAACGCGCAAGCTTGTGCCTCCATACGATGCGATATGGTTGTCCGATGACATTCTTTTGAGCGCCTTCCAGCGGTTTTGTTCACTGTCGAGGACCTCGCGGCGCTATGGCAGCTCTGTGCCAGGTCCCATGGAGTGCAGGAGAAGATCGGGAAAACGGCGGATGGCGTATACGACCCAGGACTTCCGGCCGCCTGCACATTTCCTCGCAGCGTTATGGGGTCCTGGTGGAGATGTTGATATAACTCAATGGCAGTGGGAAGCTCCTGTGTCGCGTCCTCTTCCAGACGTAGCGAATACACGAAGGATGTTGCCGAAGTGGCTGGCCGACTGGAACAAGCAAGAGCAAGAATTGGAAAACACCAACGGAAATGCAACGTATTTACAAGTTACCCCAATCCATACCCCTGGAGCTCTAGAGGATATGTTTCGCCAGTTTCAGAGAAGCCTTCAAGAAACAGGGCCCTCCAAAATCGATGAAATATTTGAGGAATTTCAAAAGCAGCTCAGCTATAGTCTGAGCCTCGGAGCCGTCTCTGATGAGATGCTCTCTTCTGTATTGCAGGAAACTCCTCGCAGTCTTGCAAACTTCTGGCAACATCGCGCTCTACTCGACGAGAAGGATGCGACAGGCTTGACATATAGTGCATTATGCGGCCAACTGTTGCTTCCGCTGTATATCTCAATATGGGGAAGTCTCAAGGCCTGCAAGGTCCTGCAGCCTGTTGACCATGACAGTGGAGTCATGGCAGATCTGTTCTCTGCTATAGCGCCATTTGCTGCAAAAGAGGAGACCCAAATAGTTCTGCGAGACATCTTACAGTTAACATCGTCAAAGCAGCATCATTTGATGGAATCCGGCATTGTTAGTATGGTTAGGCACTGGACTATGAGCTGGCTGAAAAACACTGTTGTCGACAGTACTTCGTCTATTGCTAAGGCAGAGCAAGCTTCTGCACTTACAGAACTTTTGACTCGAGAATGCGACAAGAAAGTGAGAGACTTGGAGGGCAGTGTGGATCCAGCAACGGGCGGGACCAGCGCTTTGGAATCCCTTAACAATGCGAGACTCAGCATCACCACGACACTTCGAGCAATCAAGCTGGCTCAGAATATTCTTGAACCGTGGAAGGCCTCATCAGGACGACTCGCCGAAGTACTCGACTTACTGCCTACGATACTGATTTCCAAACTCCTACCCGAATTTTGTGATCCCGGGGCGATGGCCCATGTCCTTTGGTACAAATTGAGGTATCGGATGCTCCTTACATTTGCCAACATGCGTTATATTGACGACGATCACCTAATTAAAGCTTGGCTCAAATTTGAGGCCGTTGTCCCAAATACAAGCCGCTGCTATGAAGGCTTACGCACAACTCCTCCACTGTCTACCAGAGAAAGCTGCGAAATCATATTGAACCACTGGATCAGTCAGAGATATGTAACGGATGGCGATATGCTGAGAAATCATTTTGATGCTTCAATGCCTGGTGTTTCTCCTGGCGATCTCGGCCTTTTACTCGCCAGCGTGGATGCATGTCGAGAGAAGTGCTGGGTGCAATCAGATAGACTTTTCGATATGTTGATTCGGCTAGGAAAGCACGGGCAGGTTGTTCCAACTTTGAAGAGATTGCTACTCCATGGAACCTTTTTGCATCCACTATCCGCGGCCGCCACGATCAACAAACTTGCGGCTTGTGACATTCCTCTTGCCTGGACCTTCTATCGGACCTTTCAGCAGCATGCACACTGGGTCCCGAGGCCAACCTATCCACGTACGAAATGGGAACAGCAAAGAGACTCCATATTGGACGGATGCGCACCACTAGTAATTGGAATGGTGAACAACTCGTCTCTCAATCTCAAGATAATTCTGAAAGCTCTGGGTGTCGGCACTATGAAAAGTGGAAGAAGTGTGGAAAGACAGGAGCTTGTCCATCCCCTTCAACCACAAAAGGTCAAACTTTTGAGGAAATTGGCTCTGGCAATCGCTCACTGTGAGCGACGAAATCCCCGAGTGTTGATACGTAATATCCAACATATCAATGAGTACCTGCGCCATCACGATGTATCGCCTCATCCAAGTATAACGAGAGCATTCACCCATGCGTGTATCACTAAGAACATCTTACATAAGAGTTGGATTGGAACAGAGAGAGCTCGGTGGGTACTGTCTAAAGTTAAAACTGTGGAGGGTGCGGCCGTAGCAGATGCTCTGGCTACTACAGTCTCATGTTGGCAACAACAAATGCTTGCAGAAAATGAGAAAGATGACTTGCGAAATAGAGCACCGCTAGATCTGCGCGGCCGAATATGAGCGTTGTGTATCTATGACACTAGATAGAAACGTATAACCACCAAAACATTGGAAACGGCTACGTAGCTGAAACTCGAGTATATTTGCGTAGGTTTTTTTTGTGTCAATTAGTCTTGACAGTCGTCGTGAGTTCATTGTATCTGGGCTCTGTATGATCCTAGATCATATTCTATGTGCACTACTCCTCCTCCGGAGCACCTTCTCTCTTACGGAAATTCTCGATATTATACAATAGATTTGGCAACTTAGCAAGTTCCTTCTCTGACACTGCGCCTTCATCTTTAACAGCCGCAAATAACAGCGGTGACACTTCGGACAAGCCTTTATCAGTAATGGACAGGGCCACAAGTGAAGGGCATGGCACTGTCTGATCCCGTCGTTCCTTGGCAAAATTTGGCTTATGAATACAATCAACGGAGACTACTAACATCTGCGAAGCTCCGCCCACGGTGTTGATGGCTACCGAGAGTGCATTTCCGGGAAGTGAAACGGTCTGGTGGTGCTCAAGGGTCTTTTGGGCTGTTAGGCAGTAGACAAAGAGAGCTGGAACACTATCAAAAAAATAATTATCAGCCGAGGCGCAATTATCAATATTTATAGGAGCAGCTTACGCTTCACACGAGACGATGATGAGATCTCGAGAATCTTGGACTGAAGCCTTAGCATGGTATATTCCCGACACAGTTGGTTTTTTGGACCCTGCCTCAGGCGACGCATCTCTGACTGCGGAATCAACGTGATTTCTCAATGCAGCTTTTGACAATAATTTCCCGGACAGCCAATCCCAGATGTAAAGCTCGTCCTCGCCTCCACCGGATACTAGAATATCATCTCGTCCTGCTGGGATGCAGAGTCGGCTGATAAATTCGGTATGACCTAAGCAAAAGCCTTCAATAATGTGAGTCTGTGGCATGCCTCTAGAGATCCTGATATGTTCATCGCGATCAGCGGTAATGATATACTTTCTTCCATTGCGTGTCGTTAACAGTAGATCTGTGAGCATGGATACATGGCCGAGAAGAAGGTTGTGCTCGAATGTTGGGTCTGTCTTCTCCTTCGGCCAGTTTGTTTGGCGCTTTTGGTTCTCTAGAGCTTTGCGATTGCGCACTGAGTGGATGGTGAACTCATTTGCTGCTGGTTTGAAAAATCTCCCAGCTGCTGGTTCAGGAGTCTGTGAGCCTGTTTTAGAGTCTTCCTCTGCCGATGGGGCTTCAGCAGAGGTTTCTTCGGGGAGCAGGGGCAATGCGTAAACATCTCCAAATTTGTCTGCACTGATGATGGTTGAATCGTCATCTGTGATCACAACGGCACAAGGACGTTTTGGCATAGCACTACAGTAGCGTCAGCTTTGGAGACTGGATTAATTGACCGCCTGGCGTACCGTTGGCTGACTTGCTTCAAAGACCCGTTACTTGCAACTTCGAAGACTCTAATGCTCTTGTCCTCTCCGGTGACAGCAATCACGTGTCCTTCAGCTTTGGAAGATTCCATTGTGATCACTGCTGGAGACTCAAAGACATTCAATTGCTTGCCCCTTTTCTTCGCATTAGTGTTCTCCTTGGTATCGACCTGTGCTTCCACTTCATCTGAGGCTTTTGATAGCTTTCTCTTCTTAGCTGGAGGGCCGTTGGCTGCTTCCTCTAGCTCAGCGGATTCTGAGATTTGTAAATTTCCCATTGTTGGAGGGCTCCATGAGGATAAAAGTGAGCCATTTTCCAGACTGAAGGAATCTATACGAGTAGAATTGGCCGCGACCAGAATGTCGCCGCATTTCTGCAAACATTGGTATGGCAGATTTGCCATTTCGACAGAATATCGGTGTCCTTTATCTCCCACGGTGGAGAAGGAGGGAGGACTAAGGTAGAATCTCTCCTGGAGCTTGAAGCGAAACTTGGGAGTAGCAATAGACGGAACAAGTTCAAAATGCGGTATAAGCTACCATATGGTGAGGTATGCCCTTGTTAGAGCTCGATATAAAAAAACTGAGCCCCAAAACGAGCGAGCGGGTACAGGCCCGCATCAGCCAATCAAAACATAGATCACTTTTGCCGAGCCACACAATGCATTTCGTCAAAACTTTGCGAATCTCTCGACCTTCCTTTATCAACGACAACTTCTCAATTTACGAGAACAATTTCCATTTCACTTCATACATCTGACCCTTAAAACATCCCTACCTTCAATACAATAAGAAGATATGGGGGGCAGATCCGCAAACAAGGCCGGCTACTTCGAGAAGCTCAAGAACTTGCTCGAGGAGTACAGAAGCATTTTCATCGTCACCGTTGACAATGTCTCTTCCCAGCAAATGCACGAGATCCGTGGCGCCCTCCGTGGCGAGGGTGTTGTCTTGATGGGAAAGAACACCATGGTGAGATACTCTGCGCATCGGACCTCTTCTCGCAGATCCTAACGTGGTCCCTAGGTTCGTCGCGCCGTCAAGGGCTTCATCACCGACAACCCAGAGTACGAGCGTCTCCTTCCCTTCGTCAAGGGCAACGTTGGATTCGTTTTCACCAACGGTGACTTGAAGACCATCCGTGACAAGATTCTTGCCAACAAGGTCGCTGCCCCAGCCAGAGCTGGTGCCGTCGCCCCTGCCGATGTCTACATCCCAGCTGGTAACACTGGTATGGAACCCGGAAAGACCTCTTTCTTCCAGGCTCTCGGTGTCCCAACCAAGATTGCCCGTGGTACCATTGAAATTACCACCGACTTGAAGCTCGTTGAGGCCGGCAGCAAGGTCGGAGCTTCCGAGGCTACCCTCCTTAACATGTTGAACATCTCTCCATTCACCTACGGTATGGGTATTTCCCAGGTCTATGACCAGGGTAACACCTTCACCCCAAGTGTTCTGGACATCGAGGAGGCTCAACTTCTCAAGTCCTTCTCCAGCGCCATCACCACCATCGCCTGTATCTCCTTGGCCGCCAACTTCCCAACTCTCCCATCCGTCATGCACTCTGTTGTCAACTCCTACAAGAATGTCTTGGCCGTTGCCATCTCCACCGAGTTCAGCTGGCCTGAGATTGATGATCTTAAGGACCGCATCGCCAACCCTGATGCTTACGCCAGCGCCGCACCAGTTGCCGCCGCTGCCGACTCCGGAGCCGCTGCCCCAGCTGCTGAGGAGAAGAAGGATGAGTCCGAGGCTGAGGAATCTGGAGACGAGGGATTCGGTGGATTGTTCGACTAAATATGACCAGCTTTGGCATAGAATCGCACATGCCCGGCGACAATTGCAGCCAATAAAGCTTCACAATCTCACACAGTTATGTGAGACGAGATTCTTTACTGCTATAGCTCACAACACATAAGTCGAATATGAGCTTTGAAAGGAAATATAACATTGCCTCAGTTATGAGATGAGTGAAAGCGATTGTGACGAAACACACGCTTTGCACTTCATATCAAAATGGTCAGTCAAAAACAGTTTCTCTTTCTTCATCCCCAAGCACATGATTATCAACTCATAGCTTTTTAACCCTTAATGGAGATTGCTCCTTGAAGACTAAAAAACACAACTCTAATTTTTTCATGACCGTGCTCTTACACTGTTACATTTTGTTACAATATCTAAGATTTGTTAAGCAGAAGGCTAACTTTGTCTCTCAGATTCCCGACCAGACCAAATCCAATCCCTTTTATCTACCCTTGTTGTCCAAGATCTCCCTAGCAATGCTGATAGCTGCTTCTGGCAATCCAGCCAATCTTGCAACCTTCAATGCGTGACTCTGTCTATTGACTCCTTCCCTTAATTGATGCACATACCTAAATCCATCTCCATCCTTGTCCTCCTGAACATCCGTACAATAGAATCCCACTCCAACCATCTGCCTCTCTGTTGCCATATCAGCCAATGCGTGAAAATGTGTCGCGAACAGCGTCCTGCACTTGTTGACATGGTGTAGGTGGTATAGACAGGCAAAGGCCACTGCTGTGCCATCTTCCGGCGTAGTTCCTCTCCCGATCTCGTCCATGATGACAAATGACCGTGGTGTGGCATGCTTGAGAATCGTAGCTGTCTCGAGCATCTCAACCATGAAGGTAGATTGGTCGCGGTATAAGTTATCCGCCGATCCCACGCGGCTGAATATCTGATCCACGATCCCCAGTTCCGCATACTCGGCCGGGACGTACGAGCCAACTTGTGCCAGGATGGTGATGAGGGCATTCTGTCGTAGAAACGTACTCTTACCTGCCATGTTAGGACCGGTTATCAGCCATAATGGTTGTATATCGCCCACGAAGCAATTGTTGGTAGTGAAGGACCGACCTTCCTGCTGCAGTCCTCCTTCGACGGTCGGATGCCGACCTCCCACAATTTTATGCGCCAAGGAGGTGTTGAGAATGGGGCGGATCCAACGTTGTTCGGCGGCCAGAGTTGCGAAAGAACAAGCGATGTCAATCTCATCTAAGACTGCCGCGTTCCGCCGAAGCTTTACGACGTTGAATATGACGTCCTCGCGCAGGGACTGGAGCACGCGTAGCTCTTCCATGCGGATGCCGGTCTTGCAGAGGTCGATCCTCTGCCCAAGATGTGTCCAATCCGGGTGGTGGAACGAGCGGGTGCTCTTGCTGGAACTCACGCTTCTACCTTCCATCAAGTTCAGCTTGGTGTCTCTGCCTTTGACATGGCAGATATGTCCGAGGCCTGGGCTGAAGCGGAGTGTGAGGGACGTTGCACCGAGACGTGCGCATAGGTCTTTGCTGAGCTGCTCTTTCTCCTCTGTGAGCTTGGCCAGATCTTGGTGTAGTCGCATCAGAGTGGGACTAGCTGTAGGCTTCATAGTCCAGGCATCGTTGCCGTCGGAGTAGTGCTCTCTGAGACTGGTAGGCTTTCTCTTCCGTGTTGCTTTGGGCAGCACTGACAAATCCTCCTTGCAACCTTCGGATTTGATGACATTTTGCGTAAATGCCTGCATTTCAGCTACTTCATCCTCCTCGATGTGCTGCTGTTGGACAATTCCCTCTTCATCTATAGCCGCCAGGATACGGTTTGCAAGATCAGTAGGACCCTCGAGCTGAATCCGCCGAGTCATCTTGGTCACACAGTCGACCTCGGACTCAGAACTGGCAAGTGTTGAGAGTACTTCTTGCGTAGCATATATCGTGCTCGCCAACGCCAGTAAGTCATCGGCGTCTCCTCGCCCAAAAGCAAACTTCTGCAAGAGTCGATGAGAATCATGACTGCGCCGCAAAAGACCAATAATACGTTCGCGCAAGAGCTCATTTGCCAGCATGTACTCGACAAGATCAAGCCGCGAGTTGATCACACTTAAAGAAGTCGAGGGTGAGGCTATCTCGATGTTAGAATGATTGATATGAGCAGGACTTGAACTCACATAGCCATGTATCCAAAAACCTTGCACCACTTTTAGTAGCCGTCCGCCGAATAGTATGCAGAAGACTCCCTGTCAATAAATCATCCTTCATAGTCTTCTTGATCTCTAGTGCCTTCATGGTATTCTTGTCAATGCCCATGATGTCTAGTTGTCGCCTAGGAGGCTGTAGCTTCATGTTCGATCCTTGCAAACGGTTGTCCACATATTGGAGCAACGTGCTCCCAGCAGCTACCTCCTCCGGGCCAAATTCAGCGGCCGAGGATGATGAAATTGCGGATTCCAACATTGGTCCCCATTCCGAAATAGGTTTAATGGCAGAGCTTTTTGTGTAGGTGATCAAGTGACGGTCTTCAACCAATACCGTGAAAATGCCATGGTCTTTGGATGCTTGCAATTCCTCATCAAGCACTATCTCCCGAGGACTAATCCGAGCCAGAAATGAAGGCAGTTCAGTAAAGGTTGTCGCTTGGGTGTAGAAGTGTCCAGTTGACAAGTCCAACCACGCCAGACCAAGAAGCATGGAGCCATTGCGGTTGGGCGGATTGAATTGGTCTTGATCCAGGCCACTAACGCTGGCAGCGCCTGGTTCCTGCATTGGACCGGCATCACTGACATGAATGGCAAGGACGTAGTTGTTGGTGAAAGGATCCATAAAGTTCTCATCGATTAAAGTACCCGGAGTGATGACCCTTGAGACCCTCCGATCATGCATCAGACCGCCAGCTTTGATCTTGGCCGAGGCATCATTGGGAAATTCTTCCGCTATTGCAACATAACGATTCAGATCCTGTACCAGGATCTTCAGATAGCGATCAAGTTGGAAGAAAGGGAAGCCAGCCTAAGATGGTCAGATGTGAAGCATGAAGATTGTGGTTACAAAACATTGTTCATTTGATAGGGCGAAAATGACGATATATGTATTGAAATATAAATAGTGAGAGCGGAAGGCTCACCATAGGCACGGGAGCAGCAGCAGTACTCCGTTTGGTTCGTCTCTCCGCTACCTTGAGATTCAGCAACGGCCCAAGCTCCTCCGCATGCTCAAAGTACAATTCGTAAAACCCGCCAACGCGGGTCAAAACCACGCAGTTCTCAAACTTGCGCATGTTACTGCGCACCTGCGTGATGACGGTCGAATATGGAGATGGCTCCTCATGATCCGTCTCGATCAGCTGGGGTTCGAGGGGAATCAGTCCTTGGGGGAGTTCCTTGAGCTTGACGGTGGTTTTCGTCTTCTTGCCTCGGTGTGAGCCTGACTTTCTACCGCAGTCGAGGGTCCATCGCAGCCTTGGTCTGAGAAGTGGCAAGAACGGCCTTGATCTCGATCCTGCTGTGGTGAATGGCCGAGGGTGGCCACGGCCTTGTGCGGTGATGCATTTTAGGGCCCTAGGGAGACCGGCATGTTTGATATGCCCCGCAGAGAAGAGCATCAGGCATCAATCTCGGTCGTAGAGGTGGAAATTGAGGCCTCGAAGTCGTAGGCATTGGGATGTGTCGGCGTCGGATTGCGCGTGGGAAGGAAATTTGACGCGTCTCCAGCGTGCAAATCGAGTAGCTGGGGGGCACGCAAGGATCTTCGCTTGGCGTCCAGTTACACTCACAGTTCAACCTCATCCATCAGGACTCTTTCGCGCGCATTACTGGACCTTTGGCTCAGAAGTATAGGCACAATATCTCGTAACTGAGGCTTGACGATCAGATCCGGTTTGAAGCCATATCTATAGCGGGAACCTGGACACGATGCTGTCTCGACACTCATTCTACAGCTATGTGCTCCTACTCACCGCGTCGAATCTTGTAACGCAGCACGAAGGCGCCACCAGTCTCTTAGGAAATGATTGAGTCCAACCTGAATTATTTTAGTAGGAGCATTTTCTCCCAACCAAGTTTACCAAAGATTTAACTCGTGTACTAGTGCTGCATGCCAGCACGAGTCCAGGATGCGTGTACTTGCTTCCACGGAAGCTACGTGGCTGTGAGTAGTTTTCAAGCGTTGTAAAGCAAACAACACCGTCATCCACTGATAAATGTGAGTCCGAGACATCTCCCCCACAACGATAATTGGCATCGCGGGCCCGACCCCCAAGCTCCTTTCAACTGAGCAGGCATTCCGAAGGACTTCAGTAAGTAGGCTTAAGCGAGCTGGAGTAGATAGAGCTGCGCCGTACCAGTCTTGCAAACCTGGCAGCCTGTACGTACCTTGCAGAGAAAAATCTCGGAGGTGCATCCGCTCGGCTAGATTACCTGGAGATGGTTGGGGGGGTGAGCTCTGACGCATACATAGTAGACGATTACTTTCAAGGTCTTTTTCGTCAGAAGGGATCTATAGGTGAAGGATGATGAAAATGATAGACATATAGTGCTAGTCTTAGTAACCAACAGTGAGGCAGTGTGACCTGGGGCAGCTATGCAATGCAGGTCAACTAATGTGGGCGTGGCAACCCAAAAAACGCACCCAATCGTTGAGCCAGCGTTGAGCCTCAGTCAATCCCCAGTATGCTTCGGTACATGTGTGTATGTCGTATCGAGCCGGCACAAGCAGGATGTGAAGTTCCTGTCTTCATCTTTAAGACGCAATTAGCTTCCACGAATGAACATATATATACTTACAACCGCCAGGGACAAGATCATTCAAGCAAGACCAAGCACCGACACGAAGCATAATCTGGGTAGCACTCAGAGCATGATAGTGCACCTATGCACGAGAACTTTAATGTTCTCTATCCACCTATTCTTAACATTGAATATATAACAACCAAATATGTCCCAGCCCAATCTATCTTTGACGATATCCAACGATATCAGAGGGAAGCGAGACATCTCTCTTGTCCATCCCACAATGCCATGCCTTTCACCCCCCC